>VZTD01005508.1:4879051-5348050 GCA_013397725.1 Rhagologus leucostigma | reverse complement strand
TGAGAGGGGAGAGCTGGGGGGGGCGCTGAGGGGAGAGGCCGGGAAGGGGTGAGGGGGCAACGGGCGGGTGAAGGAAGGGTCGCTGGGTGCGTCCGGCGGGCTGGGAGTTTCGGCACCGTGCGGGTGCCGGGCCAGGAAGCCGCGCTGGTGGAGGGGCGAGAGGCCTCGGCTGCCCTCGGTCCGGCAGGATGGGGCTGTGGAGGCTCTGGAGAAGCGGTACCGCCGTGCTCGCTGTGTCAGCCCTGAGTGTCGCGTGTGGCGAGGGCTCCGATGAGCAGCCAGCGCTGGCAGGGCTGAAGCGCCGCTGTTGAGCAGTGCGATGAGGGGCCGGTGAGGCGGGACCGGGTGCGCTTCTGCTAGCGGTGACTAAAGGCACTCGGCAGAATTGCAGCCAAAGCATCTGGCGTACTTGGTGTCACAGTTAACAGGGATCGCACAGCTCAGTTATTTGCAAACTCTGGAAGGAAATTGCACTAATTTAGAGGCGTTTACAGTATTTCAGCACTGAGAAGAAGTTTATTGAGAGATGAGCCTACGAACTCGCAGCAGGTACAAGGAGTACAAAGTGTGTTTTACTTCTCTAATGCTACGATCATTTCATTGTAAGGAGATCCCGAGCCTTCAGATTCACACCCAAAAGTCATGGACTGAGGTTTCATTTTGCTTTATCAGATTGTATTTTTTAATGAAAATAAGGTGGGATTTTGGATAGTTTTTCTCCCAAAAAGAGCCTTAAAGCTCATCTCATTCCACCCCCTGCCATGAGCAGGAACACCTTCCACTATCCCAGGTTGCTCCAAGCCCCATCCAACCTGGCCTTGGACACTGCCAGAGATGGGGCAGCCACAGCTTCTCTGGGCACCCTGTGCCGGGGCCTCCCCACCCTCACAGGGAGGAATTTCTTTGTAATTTGACTGGACTAACATTGATATCACGGTTTGGTTTTTACTGACACAATGGCTTATAATGACATGCAATAACTCAGAGATGTAAGTGAAGAACCATAAGTTTGACTTTGATTTTGAAGCATTATTAATCATGAAAATAACATACAAACCCCCATTTTTTTTGTTTCTTACTTTCTGCATAGTTTTCCTTTCTATCTTTTGCCTAATCAGTCTATAAGGTTGTTAGAACTGTTTCCTGTTGTTTATGCAGGAGTCTGGCTCTGTGAGGCGTTGCCTTAATTGGTTTTTAGATGCTGTCACGAATAACTCAGATAAATAATACAAATAAGGGTTGGAGATTGTCACTGCTTTTCTTTACTCTTCAGCTTTGAGCTTTTCATTCTCGAGCTGTGTCTGAAACAAATTTAGTCCTTGTCTGATATTTTCTCCCTCTTTGAAGTAAATGTCTTCAAAATAAGCCCCCTCACTTTTCATTTCCTTCAGTGACTTATGTTTGTGATCTGTTGTCATGTGTGAGTGAGACATATCTTAGAGATGCTTTTGTAAAGTGTTCTGCAAATTAATGGTGGAACATAAATGTGTTATGGGAGGATCCAGGAAAGCACGGCCAGTATCGTGTGGTGAAGGTGAAATCTCGCACTGGATGTCCTAGAAAAGTTCTGCGTCTCTTCTGCCTTAACCACCTTGCTGGATCATGTGAATTTGTACATGAGATCTGTTCATTTACCACAGAAGGTGATAATTCAAGTTGATCTCAAACACAGAACTAAATGTGTTGAAATAATTTTACTTTATTAGGTATTGATTTAGGAAGAAATAAAACTCAAAGATAGGAACAATAGCCATATAAAATATTCAGAGTGATTTCTGAAGAAATTTTATAACATTTCAGGTCATAAATTTCTACCTCAAGTAGAATTCCGAATAGATTCTGCAAATAAAGAGGGAATTTATTGCCTGAAATATTAGATTTATTCTTAACATCCAAAATGTGGAGTATGGGAAAGAATGGGGGAAGGGTTCTTGGTTCTATCAGGTAAGGAACATGCTGTAACATTTTGGAGTTTTCAGGTCAGCCCTTGCTGAATGTGTCTTTAAAAATACCACACCAGAGGGAATTGTAGATCACTCCTGCAGGCAACTTCGTGCTCTCAAATTTTAGCTTCTTTTCTGAAGGAAGTGCTTCTTGATGGTGGGAGAAGTGATGAGTCAGGGTAGCATATCTTGGTCTACCTCTAATCCTTCGTGCCTTTGGGAAGCCATTTTGTCAATACATGCTTCAGTTGCAGTTAAAAAATCAGGTTGTAAAAATGAAGGTGTAATGCTCAATGTTTGATGTTGTTTTAAAAACTTGTGAAGATTCTAAGCTAGAACAAAAATGCCTCATATACTGACTTATACAATTTCATTGTTTTCTAGTGTTCTGCTAAAAACAAGTAGTAATTTAAAATACTTGGTCTGATGACAAATGCAGGTGGAATTGATACATAGATGGGAAGATCTTTAGACTTTCTTACTGGTTGGAAGACTGAACTGTTTTCTTCCTTTGGTAAGAAAGGGGAAATGTAGTATTTAAGTAAAAACCAACTATAGATGGATGGCTGCAGGATTCTGCCTGGAATTCTACCTGGTTAATTATGCCAGACTTAGAGATGGGGATCCAAAAAGTATGCAAAGTCTGAAAAAAAGTATGAAAATCCCTATAAGCAGCTTAAGTTCCGCTCCTAACTTCATCATAGATACCGGTAATGAGTTTGGTTTTTTTTTAATTAAAAGAGGTCTGGCTACAGAGCATGTTAAAGCTGCTCTAAAATGATAAGTATTACAGATAAGCATCACTCTTAATGTAGGTGAAAAAGAAACCCTGATGTTCTTAAGGTTTGGGTTTTTTTCTGAGAAGATGGGGTGTCTGTCTGGCCATTTACATACTGGATAGAAAATTGTGAGGGCTTAGGTGCTCACACTTCATGCAGAGATTTGAATTCTTAATAGCTCTTCATTTTAAGCTATAGCAAATATTCCAGTGCTGTGATTTAAAGATATCTTCCACTGACATGCGTATAAAGACTTTTATATATATTTTTTAAATCTTTCCTCAATATGTTTAAGTGTTTTTATTGGCTCTTTATACATTTCACACTTTGTTTTTAATTATTCTTTAATTTTCAGCTTCTTAATCGCTGTGCCCTTGAGGTCAGCCCACCCTGAGCCTGTGTGCAGTGAAAGTCAAGACTTGTCCTTTGTCATCCATTTTTTTGAGAGCAGTTGCCAGTTCCAGCCTCAGTGGAGCAATGGACATTGCCAGTTCAGAGGAAAATTTGCAGCTGAAATTTTATGCCTGTTTTTGGAGTCATCTGTCACAGAAGAATTTAGGTTCTAGTAGTTTTAGCGATGTAGAGAAAGATTTGATCCAAGTTCTCATATCTTTAGAAGTAGCACCTAGTAATAGTCATCTTGGGGTTTGTTAATTCCAGCAAATGAATTTTGGTGTTGGTAATGTAATACTGGACCTGTGAACTTCTTCCCAGCATGGTAATTCTTCATTTTAATGTCTCACTGAGACAGTTTGTGCAGCTGAATTTGCATTTTCAAAATAAGTTTAATAATGGTAGCATTAACTCTAAAAATATGTGTTGTTCCTTTATGTTTTCTAGTTGCTTGCTAAGTTCAATAACAGCAGAATATTTTATTTATAGGTAACTTAGAAGAGATTCCCAGTGGTGCTTCTGTTTCTCTTACTGGATGAAAATAACTTGGAAGCTGATTTGCAGTGAATAATCAGTGAAGACACACAGCATTTTCTGGAATATTGCATGATCTCATAATGAAGATCTCTCTCCTGCAGCAGATGTATAAGGACGTCCTGGCAGGCATTCCCCTAGCAAGGGAAAGCCATCATTATTCCTCTTTAATTAATCTGTGTGTTGAGCAGCCACCAGAAGGAGACGAATCCTGTCATCAGAAGCATCTGCCATCTACTAGTGGTGGCGTTAGGAGCCATCAGGACACTGATATGTCAGATGTCCCTGCAACAGATGCTTTATCAAACAGCTTTGCAAACATGAGCTCCTCGTTCTGCCCGCGAGAGGTGACGCTGCTCCAGTTAACCTTGATCAAGATGATGGTGGCGAAAGCAGAGGCCCAGGAAATTGAACTCCACACGAGACAGAAGTACTGTGAAATCTTTGTTCTCCTGCTGAAGGAGGCCGAAATTGACTCAAAATTGGTAAGCTTTTGTAAACTTCTGAAAGATTTTTTTTTTTTAATGAAAGGAGGAAAAATAAAAAGGAATGTGCCTTAGATATTTTTCCTTTTTTACCTGTCTCCAGATTCACCTCCTTGGCTGTTACGATCGGCTGTTATCTCACATGGCCTCACAAACTTTAGCATCTCTTGTGTATTTCCAGCTGAAGGAAGAGGTAAGTGTGTCATCACTTCACAACTCAAAAAATGGCTTAGTGAACCTGTACCTACATGTTGTTCCATTTGACTCTACAGCCAAGTTTTTATAGTGTTTATATTTTCTGAGAAACTTTGTCAACTGTGTTAAGAGGAGTGTGGAGTATGGAAAGCAGGGAGATCTGATGTGTAGCAGAAGTGTGGAATGTCTTTATATATAAAAATCTGGAATTTTATGAAACTCTTTTAAGGTAAAATATGTGTAGATGACAAGAAATATTCTCTTTAAGGTCGCAATACAGATATTAAAAAAAAAATCTAGACTATCAGTATTTTTACAGTTCTTTGGTATCTGTTGGATGATGCAGTAGATAAAAATAAGTAATAACCTCTTGGAAGTTAATCAAATGCTTTGATGTATCTTCTTGTTTGAATATCCCAATTATTTGATGCCTTTTGAATTTTCTGTATATTTAGTGAATATGTATTGCAGTCTCCATAGTAGCATCCTGAACACAGATTTATTTCATAACTATGTTTGTAATATTTCTTGCCAAGTTGTTTGGGAATTATGAATTCAGATCTGGTCTGTCTACAGCACTATCTGATTTTGGCTAGGTCACATGACATTAGGAGGTTTGGTTTTCCCTTTTTGGAACATACAGATAATTTCTATTGCATGCATATGTTGCTTCATGTTTGTAATTAAAAGCCTCGTTAAAGGCCCAGGACAGACACTGTTTGTACCTGTGTTTTGTCTGTGCCTACATTTGAATCTTTTTAATGTACAAGTTTAAATCATTGTATTATGATTTAATGTAATTTGCATAACAATTGAAAGCAAACGTGATTGGTCTTTGGATTATTTTTCTTAGGACGCCTTAAATGTCACGTGGCTCAGCTTTAGCCTGAACACGCTGTTGGGATTCCCCGGGAATGCCCGGGTGGCCGACTGCCTGTGGACTCTGGCCGCGGTTATCAAGGAGCCGCTGAAGGACGCGCTTGTCCCCAGAGCAGGTACCGGCGGTGCCGCGGCGGTACCGACACGCGGGTGCCGCCAGGGGGAGCAACTCACCTGGAAGTCCTCGGGAATAGCTCGGCTCCAGGACACCTATTCCCTTCCTTATACAGGGGGTGACCAAGTGCGGTTAAAATGTAGTGGTGTAAACATATTTGTGTTCTGACAGTAGTCACAACACCGGTTTATTTCCTGTTTACTGATTTATCTGTGTCACACTGTGAGTCAATAATGTGCCTCTTCTTGCCGTAGGTGTTCTGAAGAAGTTGTTGGCTCCTCTTGATGCGGTGCTTGAGGGATTTTATAATGCCATCCTGCGCCATCATTTTGACAGTCACCACTACACTTCACCTTATTCTGAAGCTACAAACAATCTGATCAGTTTTATAGATCTGCTTGAAGCACTTTTGGCTTCCAGAATTGAACTGGAATTACCGCTCAGGTGCCAGAGAATTTTGTTTTTGAAAGTTTCTTATGTCCTCAACCTTATTAGCTCATCAATTCCCTATGTAATCAAGAAGAAATTAATTTTGCTCCTTAAAAAATGTGTCCTTTACAAGTCTAGAGAAGATGCTAAAAGTGGATCACTGTTTTTACAAACGCCATCTTTATGTGAGGATATGCTTGCACTGAGTAATGCTGTTCTGCAGGTTGTGAGTTTGACTTGGCTTAATCAGATCCCACTCAGTGGAAAGTCCAGCTACTTTGGAAGCAGTGAAGCTGCTCCTGGAGATGATTCTCAAGGTGGTTCTGACCAAACTGTTCTCAGAGCCTTAAGTTTGGTTGTACTTAAAGCACTGGAATTCAAGATTCACAACTCTGCAGAAGCAGAAATCAAAGGTAACAGTCCATTTAAATTTTGTTTATTAAGCAGCAAGAGTTTTAGAGCTTTCAGATTTTGTAGTCACAGCTCATTAAGACTGTAAATAGATTTCAGCTGAATTAGTGGTGGTAGGAGGGAGGAAAGAGAAGACCCACCCAAGAAACTGCTGTTGCTGTGCCCTGCCTAATTAGTTGTCTCCTTGCATTTTATCAAATCCTTAGCCCTGCAATATGTTGGGCTTGAAACAGCTGCATTTGGGATTGAAACTTCTTCCTATTAAGAAAATTAAGCCAGCTTGAGAACACCAGGCTCTTCTCTAGCTGGAAAAGAAAAGAGTCCGTAGCACAATTATCTACTCTATTCAGAGCGGAGAACTGAAAGGAACTGCAGGTAACACTCTTATCTTTTCTAAGGTGGAGGTAGAACTTTAGGCACCATTGTGCATTTATTTTATTGAAGGTACAAGGCATTACTGTCAGCCAAGTAATGTAATGAGGCAAAACCAGCTGCGGTATAGAAAAGTAAATAAAAATAAGGAACTTCCCAAGTAAGGCACAGGGAAATTGTGGGACTTAACACAGAATCACAGAATGGTTTAGGTTGGAAGGGGCCTTAAAGATCATCCAATTCCAACCTCCTGCTATGGCAGGGACACTTTCCATTAGACTAGCTTGCTCCAAGCCCTAGACCAGCTTGCTCCAAGCCCCATCCAACCTGGCCTTGAACACTTTCCAGGGATGAGGCAGCCACAGTTTCCTTGGGCATTCTGTGCCAGGGCCTCACCACCCTCACAGAAAAGAATTTCTTCCTAGTATCCAATCTAACCCTGCCCTCTGGCAGTGGGAAGCCATTCCCCCTTGTCCTGTTACTCCAGGCCCTTGTCCAAAGTCCTTCTCCAGCTCTTCTGGAGCCCCTTTAGGCACTGGAAGGGGCTCTAAGGTCTCCCCAGAGTCTTCTCTTCTCCAGGTGAACACCCCCCACTCTCCCAGCCTAGCTCCAGAGCATCTCCATGGCCTCCTCTGGACTCGCTCCAGCAGCTCCACATCCTCCTTGTGTAAATGGTTGTGCTCTTCACCCTGACTGACAGGTCTGGTCCTTCCAATTACCAGGTGTGAGCATTCCTTCCATAGCTGCTCCCTTGGGCTGGTTTGTTGTAGTGAGGAGCTGGATTGGGGCAGGAGCAAGGCAGAGCTGCTGCTGTGCCGGGGCTGTGCTGTGGGCAGCAGTGGGATGGCTGGGAATGCCGCCGAAGTGGCGTTCCTGACAGGAGAGGCTGTGGTGCTGTGTCGCCCTAGCAGCCAGTGAGTGCCTTCTCCCTCGCTGTAAGGAAGCACCAGGGTGAGGCTTTTTGCCTGAGAGACCTTCCTGAAATCCCATCTTCCCACCTGCTCTTTTCCCGCTGAGAGCACCTCATGCACATCTGATGCCGTGTGAATATGGATGTGCAGGTTCTATGATCAAAGCAGTGTGCTGTCCCTGGATTGCAGCCTTCATGGAAAAAAATGGAAAAGCAGTTCAGAAGCAGTGTTTCTAGTCAGACACCAATGAGAATGGGCATTTCTATCACAAAAATGGTTTCTATTTTTTTAAACAAGGATGGAATTTTACAGCACTTCAAATACATTGAGGCATTTTAGTTCTAGATGTAAATATTATTTTACTTTTTTATATTTCTATGCTATATAGCAAGCCTGAAATCAATTTTTAATTCATGCATGCAAAAGAGCTAGAACTTCCATAAGAAAGCTTCTGAAACTTTTTCCAGATTTTTGAAAGATGTTCTATTTGTGATGTCAGTTGCATTCTTAAAGATTAAGTATTCCTAAAGAATATTTTACTTGTGATCCGCCTTCTGAAAAATGTATAGAGACTGAGATTGTGTAAGAACAAGTGAAAAGAAAAAATGTAGGGTATATCCATTTTAAATGTGTCTAAGAAAATTCTTTCTCAAAGAAAACCATTCTCCTTTCTTTTCCAGATTCATGACACAAAAATGAGTTCTTTAATTAGATTCAAACACCCCAACTGTCAAGAGGAATTTCAATTTGAAAGAAATGGTACTTCCTTATTTTAGTGACATTACAGGAAGTGTTTAAAACAAGCACCTAAATGTTTTAATATGCTAACTTCCCTTCCGGGAAGGTTCTTGATCTTCTTCCTATTAACATGGATTAGAGTGGCTTAACTTTAAATAATTTCAATTTTGAGAGTAATTTCCAGATTTATAGGGAAGAGTTTCAGTCTGAAGACTAACTATTAATAACAAATATAATTTAAAGTTCCTGTTATTTGCTAGGAGGAAAAGCAAATCTTAACGTCAAATATTAAGGAAAATCACATAGTGATGCAGTAAATAAAATTGATTTCAATGTTGCAGGAAAATTTTCTGTTTTCTAAGCATTGAATCTGTGCTGCATTGTATCAAAAACTGCTCTGTAGTACCACACTATCACATAGTATCTCATTAGTATTGAAGATGTAAGTTTTTTGACTTAAGGGAAAGAGTCTCTCTGTCTAATGAATACCAAGTGATTTTTATGAGTAAGATACTGCACTAAAACGGCAAGAACCAAACTATAAAACTTGATGCTATGATAAATCAGTTGAGCTAAGGAGAGAGAACTACATTAATGAACTGTTATGCGCTGTTAATTTAAGAAATAGTGTTTGTCATTTGGCAACAAAAAGTGTATAGCAAAAGTCATGGTTACTTCTTCTTTTCAGGAGACTTTGAGCGTTCCATGTCCCAGCTGTTGATGTTCTGGAGGAGTCACATAAAGCCTTCCCCACAGTCTCACGCAGTTGTGCATCACTGTGAATGGCTCTCCTTGGTTTTCATGGAGCAAGATGATGACATGTGGGAAGCTGCTAAAGCTTTATTACTCATCTATTTAAAATTTTATAGGTTAGTGTACTTTTTTTTTAACAGAACTGTGAAGAACTGTACTTTAGTGAGGTTACTGTGACATACGTGATGTTCCTGTTGGTTGCTTTTGTTTGAAGGAAAATTATTTTTTAATAATTTAAAACCCCCCAAACCTCAGGATGATGTAATAATGTGTGGTGTAAGAGCTGATAATTCAAGTCTTTTTTGGATGGAAACAGGGGAGTTGTGAAACAGTTTCCTACTAAATACTTTATCATATCCTGTAATTCAAGATAATTGACTTCATGTCTAAAATAGTGGTTAGACAGATAAAAAGGAAGATTGCTTCCTTACAGTACTGAAGGTTTGACAAGAATGGGGTATCAGAATTAAACTTCAATAATTCAGGTACTTCTGGCAAAGTTTATAAGGATTTGCTCTATGGGAATTCCAGCTACTTTATAAAAATGGTTACTGCTAACAACTGAAATATGTTCTTCATGGATTTGTCCTGAACATACGATGCTTCATTGTTGTTTAAGTTACCATACAAGATATTATCCTGACTTATGCAAGGCCCTCAAGCTTCAAATGGGAAGATAGTGCAAGTAATATCTTAGATACACACAATTCTTAGACACTTAACTACAAGTAGGCTCCTCTTCCAGGGTGTGTAACATTCTGAAAGTTCGTCTGAGTTCAGGTTTACAAAAATATTAAAATAACATTGTTTCATATTTATATTAAAGTACAGTTTATGTGTTGTAAGTAACTTTGTTTATTCCAGAAGGTTTCCTAAGGAGTGCCTTTTAAGGCCTGCTTTAAGTGCTTTGGCTTCCTGAGCTGTCCAATCTCCTGGCCCCACCTATATTCATTCTTTCTCACTCTGACGTAAAATCTTCTTTTTTGGCTCTTACTTTTTCACAAAATTAAGAAAGAGCAAGAATCCGTCTTCTGGATATTGCTGCTTTAAAAAAATTTTTGTAAACTTTCATTGAATTATTTTCTGTCTTACTTTTCAGGTTACAATGTGATGCTGCTGCTAACCTAAGCCAAAAAGAGGAGGAATCCTGGAAGTTCCTTGTGCATACAGGTGGATATAACCCGCACTGTATCTTTTTATTCTTTCTGGAAAAGATTGCGTTTGATTCCACAGTACTTCTAGATTTTTTGATTTCATCAGAAACTTGCTTTCTGGAGTACTTGGTCAGGTACTTAAAGCTTCTTGGGAAGGAGTGGCATCAATTTGTAGATGTCTGTAACCATTTCGATACCAGGCACAGCACTTTCTATCCAATTTGTTCTGTCAAGCCACCCCACCAAGAAAAGCCAAGCTGTGTGACTGGGGAGAGTTTGAAAAATGCTGGTTGTGAACCACAACCACAGACTCCGATGTCTTTGGCTTCTTCTCACAACTGCCCGGTGTTTACAGCACAGCAGGGCGATAGTGAAGCTGCAGAGTGGAACCAGTCTGACTCATTGACAGGCACTGATAGCCCGTCCCTGCTCGGTTCTCTTCAAAGCTTGGTTAATTATGACAGCTCAGAGGAATCAGAGGTGGAATCAGATGGAAAAGAGTGCTTGGTAAACACAAAACAGTTGCCTACGAACAATAAGGGTGAGGTGAGAAGGGAAGCTGGTTGCAGCTGCAGAGATGATGAGCAGAATCCATTCACGTCTGAAGTGTCGCCTCTGAAACCAAAGGGATCTTGTACCTCGTCCTGTTGGACTTGTATGGCATCTTCAGATAACATTGCTCCCCTAAGAATAATGCTTTACAAATCAACAAAGTGTTTGGAAGAGCTGCAAGAAGCTATTTCTAGATTGCAGAGGAGAAATCTTTTCCCATATAATCCATCTGCGTTGTTGAAACTGCTGAGCCACATTGAGAAGATGAGTAAATCCATGAATCCACAATAATCCAAAGTGTTCTTGTGGGTTTTTTTAACAAGTTCGTTTAACCAGGGAATATTTCCATGAGATTAATGACTTCTAAAGCTCATGCTTCTTGCAGTAGTCATTTAACCTCAGGCAGGGTAAACATGGGTTTGGTTGACACCTTAAAAATCTGGAATTGAGTCCAGTGATATGATCCATGACCTGAGGGTCCTAGGCTTATTCATGATATGTATGTCGACGTACAGTATATAAGGATTAAATGTTGAGTATTCAACATTTTATAATAAATAAGTCATGTGAAAGCATTTAAAAAACGTATGATACTTAAAGTATTGTCAATTATACTTAATGTCGTTCTATTTTTGAATTCCTTGCCAGATTGGTAGTGGTTTATGGACTACTGGGCAAAGTTAATGCAACACTTGACTGCTTAGAAGTCGGGCTAAATAAAATAATATAGTTGGGGACAGTTTGCTGTTTATCCTGTGTGTTCTGCATTGGTGCATTGCTCAAAGTGTGCCTTCGGATGTCCATAATCATTTAATTAAAAGAAAAGGTAGATGTGAAATTAAAGCATATATTGTCTGTGGAAAACTTCAGTCAAGAATTATATCATAAATTAAGCTTAGGTAATGCAGAAGTGAAATTCCAACAGAATTTTTTGCATCCATCATGCATTTCGTATAAGTATAGGATGTATACTTAATAAATTTAAATCAGAAAGAGAATTAGAAAGTGACTCCAGTGCAGTGAGATGGTTATTGAAGATGTTAAATTATTATACTTATATCTTTTATTAGATGTAATTTGAATAACCTGAAAAGTAAGTGTCTTAAGAGTTTGCCTGGGGGAGTGATTTCAGAGCAGGATCCAAGGCAGCGTGTGTACTTAGCAGGAAAGCACCTGATGCTGCTACGTTTAATCTGCAGCTTGTAATGATCTGCCGCGGGTTAGGCACTGGGAAAGTACTGACAACAGGAGCACTGGAAAAATCTCAGACCTCTTCAGAACTGTGGGAAGCAGTTTGTCCTTTTAGGATCTTCTCTTGAAGGTAAGTGTTCTGTTCTGACTGAGAACAAGTAAGTGCTCTCTTTCTTTTGAGTAGCTGTTTAGTGTTAAATTAAAATAGATAACTGAGCTAAGATGAGCAGTCTCTGGAGCAGGTTTCTGACCCTCAAATCTCTGTGGCCATCTTCTAGATTAGTCTTTAGCTCTGAACTGGTGAATCGATGCAATTGGGAGGGGAAGAAAACTGGGTGTGACTTATGGGATCCTTTAGCTGGCAATTCCAGTGCTCTCCAGTGACACTGGAATGGTATGAATTCTCAGACAGGAAGGTTTAAACCTCAGTCTTACTCCTTCAGGATGACAGCTGTGTTTTAGGTAGGAAAGAGCGATCCTCTTCACTGGCATGAAGGAGATCTGAATATTCTGGGTGTTTGTTGTACCTTGGTTTCTTCCTGAGTTCAAGACAGCTGTTGTGCAGAGGGGTGGTTGGGGATGTCAAGCAATGGAAACATTTCCATTCATGCCTGCAGTTACTGTAGTTAAGAGCTAACCTTGGCGTTGTCCAGGGCAGAAACATGCCTGGCTTCTCTTTATGTTTGAGCTCAGTTATGCTGTAGCTACTGAGTTGCTCATTTCTGTCAGGAACAAAATCCCTCTGGGCATGTTCAGAGGTGCAGCTCCAGACAACTTGGGAACTTTTCAGTTCAAACACGGGAAGTGCCACGGGCCAGGTGGTTGAGCAAGAGTTTCTCAAGTTCACAAATTTCAAAGTAGGTAGGTACTTACATTTCGGTGAAATCCTTTCCACTATCCTCACTCCTTTTCTAATCTAGCCTTTGTTGACTAGTTTATTTTAATTGAGTAATTCCATTGTTTTCACTGAACATAGTATTCAGTATTTCTTGGTCTACACTTTGCTAGTTGGAAGTATCTAAATTGTAGCAATATCTCTGACAGATATGATAAGCTGAGTGGGAAAGGTAGAATGGTGTGATAATTTTGGATAAGTCCTAGTCTTCTTATCTGTCAGTGGTTGCTACAACTATATAAGCTCTTTTGAATTAAGAGTTCAGACATCTCAGAACAGTGTGTAGAATGTAGCAAGAAATGTAGGAGCCATAACCTGATTTTTTAAATACAGCAGATCCAATTGCAGTCCAATTGTATTTAATTCTTACAGGCTGGAGGCTGACTGTGTGCCTGCCTGGTTATTAGAAGTGATCATTTCCACGTTTCCCTTCTCAGAAAGCCATTGTTTTAATTCTGGGGATGTTTTAGTTGTAGAAGTGGGTAAATATAGTTTGTATCTGGCAACTAGATACCTTAATGTGTTGATATTTTACCATTTATGACCTGAGATGGATTTAAATTGATGAGTTAAGTTTTTTTTTATTGCACACAAAATGAGGGTGAGCCATGAAAGTGGATTGTACTTCTTTGGCTGTATTGAGAAAGCCAACCACAAAAAAAGCACCTTGCAAAAGAACTTATATTTTAATCCATTGGTGAGTATAGAAAGTGGTCTGGTTGGGGTTTGTTAGGTTTTGGTTGGGTTTTTTTAATGATAAAAAGTTTTTAGGCACAGCTGTTATTTCATGTGCTAGAGCAAATTAATTCAGCTGCAGAACCTGTTACCAATGTTAAGTTAAAACTTGGGAATTAGGTCAGTGATTACCAGGAGATCATTGTACCTTACCTTTGGATATTGATAGCTGTCAACTTTTCTTGTATTGTTTCAAAGCAAGACACAGAACAAGTCAGGTGACCTGTGTGGAGACAGTTTTCTATCTGAGGACTCCTGAAATGTTCGCAGTCCCTTATTTGTGCAGTTGTTCTGTGGGGTTTACCTTCAGCGTCAGTTGAAGTTATAAATAAAGTTAAACTTATAAAATAAGTTAAACTTTCATGAGGTAAGCAGTTAGCACTAGAAGTTGCTTACAGGATGTGCTTTTTAAAAAGAACATTTTTAAACTTTTTAACTGAATGTTTGTAGAGCTTGGTTGCAGCTACAGCTGAATCCAATTCGGCTGCAGGTTGTGTGCAGGTTTCACAATTGTGGTTCTTCAAACTGGATTTTCTCCAATATTTTTATGGCTGCTTTCCATTCTGCTTTTAAGACTCGTAGTACAAGTTTTAATCCTGTAATACAAGAATAAAAACCAACCTTGGGAACCTCTATATTTACAGTACCTTTGTAAAGCTGGGAATAAGGAGCCTTGGTTGTTCCCTGGTTTATCACTGTAGGATAAGCTTTGTTTGTACTTCTTCCAGAGTCAGTCTGGGATGATGTCTGAAGTCAGTATCAGGGGTTTATCACCGTGTCAGTAGGAGTGAAAATATTGTGGTCGTTACAGTGTTACATTACAGTATTTTCCTTTAGAGTTGTCCTAGTAAATTTGTAAATTTTTGCTGTATTTTGTTCAAGTCTTTTAGGCCACCTGGTTCACTCTGAAATCTTGTTAGAAGCCAATAGTACGTGTCAGAATGGATGGCAGGCAGTCTTTTACTGTCACTACCTCAGTGGCAGGCATGGACCTGGACTTGGTTGAGAAACATCTCAGGGATTTAAGCTTTTCTAAGTTTAAGCTTTTCTAAGTCATTATCTTCTTAAATGTTATGTAAATGAATTTATTGCTGATAACTGACAGAGACACTCTTTAATGGACCAGCTGGCTTGGTGCTAGCTTACATCACGAATGGAAGGAATAAAATGTATTTTATGGTCAAAATCTTGCATGGAGAATTACGATATCCTTAGTTATTTCTGGTTCCTACTTTCCCTGTACTGCAAAACATGAGTTTTGCCAGTCAGCAGTGTCCTTTCAAGGGGGAGATTTGAAAAAAACATGAATTGTTGGAAAAAGTATCACACACAACCTCAGAAGTGTGCACTGCTGAATGTTGGCTTCCTTAAAGTTTGTAGGGAAGGTTTGCATGTCCGTATTCTGAAATTGTCTGGAATTGTAGCTGCTAATTGGAGTTGTCCAAGTATCTACCCCATCTTATCCTAGTTCTTGAGAGTTAAAAATGAATGTTTTCTGTGGAACTTCAAAGGAATTCCAAATGCCCATAGTATTTGGAGGAAGTAATATCCACATATTAAAACATGAATAATAATTTGAAGTCTATTTTGCAAAGCAATGTATATTGATTAAGTAAAATAGATTTGTCAAATGACAAAATCCTATGTCCTTATTTCTTTCCTTGCGGGAAAGGAAAAAGCTTTATCTTTGAGTGTTGCCTTCCAGAGTTTGTCAGCTCTAGAGTAACTTTGTCACTACAGACCTTTCATGGCTCTTTCATGCAGGGATTTAACTGAAACAGAAATTACTGCTTTCTGGACATTTAGCTCCAGTACTTGGCTTCCTTGAGAATATCCATATCCTTCAAGAAATTTGTGTCTTTCTTCTGACACCATTACAGCTACTGTGAAAGTTAGGCAAAGATCCATTAAGCAGCAAATACCAAACTCAACCAGATTTTTAAAAATGTTATTTATCTCCTCAAGGGAGAATCCAGTGCTTGGTCACATTCAACAGAGCAGTGGTCCCTCTAAAGGAATATTTCTTCACCTCAGCTAAAATTACTGACCAGCATGATGCCACTCTTTTCTGTAATTGTCAATTAGGAGCTGATGCAGAAGTGGGAGTTGCTGGGTGTGAAGCATCAAAGGAATTGTCTTTCAGTTTCACCAAGCAAATGCCTATATTTGATGTTTTCCGTGGGTGGATTAAGATTGATGCTCCAAGAGTCTCCCAGTAATGTAATCAAACAATGTTTGCAGCATTGTCTTACGTGCAAGCGTTACAAATTGTTGAGGTTTATTTTCATACTGTCGTTAAACCAGTGCTTCCAGCTCCAAGGATCAACAAGGCATCTTTTTTTATAATCCAATGTTATTTCTATGTTGTTGGAAATGGATTAATAAACTCTCATTTGGTTGGATTAATTGTTAAATCTCTTAGTGTTGCAGCCAGAAAATTGTATGAATTAGTCTCCTGCATTTTAAGATAGTGGCAGCACACAGGAGTGTTGTTTGGGTGAATTGGCAGTGCTGTAGGTGGAGAGGAGAATGTGAATTTTCCCTTTTCAAATGTATTGGAACATACTTAGTGAAAGTTCCTTACATAGGTAAGCAGTTATATTTGACTTTTCTGGTATTTCTGGTTAACAGAAAAAAGGAGTTTTGACAAGTATGGACAAGTTGATGCTAAATTTAGGGGAAAGCAAAAAAAACCTTCTCACCAAAGATAATTTAAAGATAAAACAGATTAGGATTTTGAATAAAGAATGTGTCACAACCAAACTGTGAGCAGATGAACTCTTTAGCAAATCACATGTACATCTCTGTGCCCCTGGACATGAGAGAATTCTTAACTCCTGTCTGGGAGGCTTATTGATACATGGTCTGTTCAGTATTTACATGGAATACAGCCAAGGGTTTGTAACTTGGAAGAGAGCATAATTGTGGTGTTCCTGGCCCTCAGTGGTTGAGTGTGTGAGAGAAACTGGTTGGAAGGCAGTCCCCAGGTAATGTCTTTTCCTGGAGCCTTTTTTCCTAAGGCATATCCGAAGCCTATGGCAGATTGGATCAGCAGTAGAGTGTGTTCCTTCCCTTCACTGACTTTATCCTTCCAGTATTGCTTGTGACATCCTGTCTTCACCCACTTCATCCAAGTCAGCTTCCTTCTTACTATTAAAGCCCAGATTCTCAAAGTAAAGAATTTTCTTTCTGGCTAAAATTCATGGGAATCAAGTTCTGAAACAATAATTTCAAAAGATTTAAGTGATTTGAAGATTTCACCCTGTGTGTTCAAATTTTCCTCATTTAGTCCTGCAGTAGCATTCATGGATGATAAATCTTTATTGCCTTAATGGTTGCTGCGTTCAAAATCAGGTATCTAGTTTTTATTTATGACAGATGGCATTACTAATTAATTAGTAACGAGCCTCTCCTTAGTGAACCTCTCCCTGTAAGGATATGGATTATGAATCAGGTCACACTAGGAAGAAACATCTTGAGGAAAAAGCTTTTTGAGAGATTGTAAATAGACTTTTTCATCCCTTTTATGTAAGGGAAGGCTGGCATATTAGGAGAAGGTGTGAATTCCTGTGAAGAAGAGGATCTTAGCTTTTAAACTACAGAGTTTTGAGTTATGATATCATGACACATGACTTGGAATGATTCATTTTCAGGCTTTTGTTGATTCTTGAGAAGCAGAAAGTATAGGAATGTGAAGATTTTTTACTTTAATCTTGAAGGAATTCCTGATGGCAAGGAGATGAGTTTCACTGGTGTTGAAGAGAGAATTCAGAGTCCAAACCATTATTAGATCAAATAGATTCCTACTTTTCTTCCATGTATACATATGACTGAAGTTTGATTAATGGACCGCTGTTGAGATAATCAGTTAGCAAAACTGGTTAGGTGCTAACAGGCAGAATACTTAGAACATTTATTTTTGGCTCCCCAGATTAAATCCAGGATTTTTTTTTTTTTTTTTGTATGAAGGAAAACAGAAGAAACCCTTAGGGGTTTTTGGTTTGGTTTTGATGGTTTTTTTTTTTCTGCTCCTTCTGCAGGTGCCACCACACATAACAGCTCTGATTCTAGAAGTTTAAGGTTTAATACAGCCTCAAAGATTTGCCAGGAGGGTTTTCTCTACTGAGAAAGTTTACTAATACTATAAACTCTCTTATGTAACTGCTTGGAAGCTCAGTTGAAAGCTCACGCCCACTGTGTGGATTCACTGTAATTTATTATATGAATTCAGGTGGCTGGAAAAGAAAGAAGTACATTTTGTGACATTTTCTGAAAGAAGTGAATTTTTCTTACTTTGATGTAATACTTTTTTTACTGAGAACTTATACATAACTTCCAGTGATATGTAAAATAATTGAGTGAAATACATGTCTCCATTATCTAGTTATATTTAGTTATATTAATATATTTAGCTATATTTAATTGTCCAATGAATGAATAGATATTATGCTGCAAGTAAGGAATAGTAGCACTTAGATTTTTTAAACTTTTACTTTCTCAGTGAGATGTACAGACTAAGGTATTTTTTGGTTTGATTTTATTTTTTTGCAGCGTTCAAATTTATCCTGAAGGATAAGCACTATGGAGGTGCAGAGATATTTGTAAGGTCAGTGGGCACTTTGATCAAGGGGATATGATTAGCTTGTTATTTACCACGGAATATCTTTAATGTTGTAACAGTATCCTACATAGGTGGTGCCAGCCTAACAAATGCTGCTCAAAAAGGATGTAAAAACATGTGTTCCCATTTTTTTCTTTTTGTGGCAATCCCACATTTGCCCCAGTCAAACAAATTTGGTTTTTGCAATTTACTGTAACAGTGAAGAAATTGTGGTTTTAGGCATGAGAAAGGTGTTTCTGCCAATTACCCCTTCCATTCCTGGCCCAGTATTGGCCAAGTGATGTATGAATCAACTTGCTCTAGGCTTTCCTAATTGGCAGAGTGTTCCTAAATCTTCTGCTTGGTTCACAGCAGTGCTTCGTTCAGATGTGGGAAAGTTTGGAGATCATTTAAAGCAGCAGCCAAGCCATAATTCCTTCTGAAATAACCTTTCATGTTTAATGTTTCTCTGGTGCATCAGGTTATTGAATACTGCTCCCAGCTTTATGGAAGGACCAAAGACTTGCAGTAGCTGCAAGATATAATACCTAAAATTAAAAAAAGGAGCTATGTAAAGAAACCTACACTTTTTTCTTGAGGGGAAATAAATGAAAGGGTTCCAAATATTGCCTGGGTCACATCTTCTTTCATGGCAGGCTTATAGATTAAGATGGAAGTTTCAATATGCTCAAAAGGAGTTGTGGAAAGGAAGGCCTGGAGGAGGGAACCTCTCCAGTGTTATTCCCACAGATACCTTCTGTGGTTTAGGAAGTCTTGGAGCCCCAAACTACTGATGGCTGGGGGCCTTATCAGTTACTATTTTGTGTTTCTTCCATTCTTGTGCTCTTCCATAGCCATCTGCTCCTGGCTTCCTTCTGACAGTGCTGGGTGAGATGGAGCTTTGGCTCAACTCTGACAAGTCTGTTCCCATTTCCTGGGTTGCTGTTTGCTGACTGCAAGCAGGAAGAAAAGGCTAATAAGAGGTTCTCTGCTCCTGGCTCCTCTGTGAGGTTCTCTTTTCACTTTCCAACAGCATTATTGTGTCCACCAGAATGCAAAGTAATGCCAACACTTCTGCAAGCTGTTATTTGTTATTTGAAACTGGGAAGAGCTGCTGAGGAATGACTGTCAGCCCAATTCCTTAGTCATGGAATTAGAAAAGAAATTAAAAAATCAGATAGGTTAAGTAAAACTGACATGTTTATGTGGTATCTCTAACCAAACACACACTGTGTGTGCTTTCTTCTACTTCAGGAATTTCAGAAATTCCATTTTAGATCTTCTGAGGAACTGGAACACTTGTAAAACTGAGTTGGTTGAGGCTGGAAGTGTTGCTGAGAGTGGTCAAAAGGAGTAGAAACCTTTCTCTAACTTTATTTAAAACCCCACACTTGATCTAAAACCTGTCAGAGTGAAGTGATGTGTTTGGTGTTCCCTTTTCTGCACCCTCAGCAGGCTCAGCATCCTCTTGTGTGTGTGTAGCAATATACGATGAGACAAATTCTCATCGTACAGCAAAAACCACGTGACTTCAAACATTTCTTCATCTGCTGTGTTGAAACGAGCAGGGAAGGCACTGGCATTACTGCTCCCGAGTTTCACGGAGTGATGTGGATGACATCACGATTGCCTTCAGTCAGAAATCTTGAAGTGCAGCTTTGCTGGGTGGATCTCGGAAGAATTTGAAAGGGTTCTGCAGATAGGGCGTGTTTACCTCGGTCAGAGTAGTGAGTGTGATGCCTCTTCCCTGCTAATGTGCTTATGGTCTCTGACTGCAACATCAGAAAGGTAAGAGTTCCTTCTTCTGTCCCTTTTTCCTGCCCTGGTACATTTTGTTGGGGTTTTTTGCCTCTCCTTACATCAGACTATGTTCTGAATTGTCAGCATGTGCTGGTCTCTAACATTGTTTTGTAAGGGGAGAGTAGAGTAACTGTTGTGATAGTCTTCAGATAAAGAATGGAATGGCATTAATGATATTTTATATGTTGCCACTAAGTAGTCCAACCTATGAGAACTGCTTTTTATGGAAAAAAAAAGGCAATAGAGGTTACCAGTAGTAGCTTTGCTTTTCTACTTCTTGTACCATTATCCTGTTAAGTGCTTGTAAGAGCACTTCTTTCTGAAGTGGAAGGGAGGAAATTTTGTTAATAGGAATAAATGTTAACTGATGATATAGACATGATTATATAAGTGAAAACCCCTTGAATTTCAGTTGCTTGAAAAAGCTAGTTCTAATTTTTTTTCTGTAAAATGCTAAAGAAAAAATGTGCTTTAAGAAATTCAGTTTAACAAAGATTTCTTTTGGGTTTTTTTATAAGGCTTACCTTTTGAGGCTCTGAAGAAGCTTGTGCTGTAAATAACACACTTAAACAAGCTGCCAAAAAGGGTTATTTCATAGTAATACTACAACATTTAGATTGGAGGAACCCCAATCATATTTTTGCAATGTCTATATCTCACTATCTTCCCAGCTCAGCCCTTCAGCCGGGTGCCACTGCTGATGAAGAGGCTATGCTGGCTCACGTTTAGCTGAAAATTTCCCTTGTATTTGTTAGGACATGAAAAGGATGTCAAAGTGGCTGAAATAATGAAAGACCAGTTCCGTTCTGGCTCCTTCTCCAGTTGGCTTTGTGGGTGGGGAATGTCTGGGCAGGTTGAACTGCAAAGCAGGGGATGATAACCAGGAGAGATCTGGGAACAGGGATGCACAGCAGGCTCGGTTCAGCTGCTGGCTCAGAGCGGTGTGGAGAGCATCAATAGGTGGGCAAGTGTGAGCCCCTGGTGCACACTATGGCTGAAGATCCTGTTTCAGGAAGCTGCAAACAGAGTTCTCCAGAGCACAAATGGACCTGCCTGGTCCCTTTGGTGCCTTCCAAGGGCTAATTTAAATCCTTGAGTTACCCACTGAAGGTGGAAAAGCCAAGAGCCTCTCCACCCTCAGGTCTCCTCTCTGGTTCTCACTGTTCTGCTGCCTCCACGTGTTCTGTGGTACCTCTGTGCTCCCACTGGTGTGCTTGTCCTGACCTCTGTGTGCTGCTTGATTCTTCTCTGCCCTTAACTCTCACCTTAAATAAGCAACACAACTCTGGTAAAATCTCCATTATGTAGCTTAGTTTTTAAGCTTTTTTGTAGCTTTTAAGTTAGACTTCAAGTTTGTGTTTCAAACAAAGTTTTGGTTAAAAAATTACCTTTTTTGCATCTTTCCCTAATAGTAAAAATTTTAAAAAAAATCTCATCGTTTAAAAGATTTTTCTTTACATTCTGACAAGTGTTACTAAGTTCTCAAAGCAACAAGTGTTGTTCCTTTAGGTTTGTTCACACTTTTTATGAATTGAGCATCTGTTAAGAACCTCTAGTTTGGATTTTTTGGGTTTGGGTTTTTTCCACCAACTACTTTTTATCTTAGAATTATTGCAGTTATTTGAGTTATTTCATAGGCCTTTATTCCACTATGTTCATGTTATGGATTTTTGAAGCTTAAAAGTGGACATAGTTTGCACTGTAACTGTGCAGTGAGAGAACTGTATTTCACTTTCCTCAGCAGCCTGCCATCACCTAAAACCATTTTAGCTGCTCAAAAATGATTTACCTTTAAGTAGAGAGAGAGCATGGTGACTTTCACCCAGAAAATGAATTATTTCAAAGAAGTCTGGTTCACTTTTTTGTGGGTTTTTTTCCTTCCAGGGAACAGGGAAAAATAAAAACTCACTTGCCACCTTAATTGAGATTTACTCAAAGTGCTATTTTTGCCTGCTCCGTATCGTACCCAAGTTACAAGGTAATGTGAAAGAACAGTAAAAGAAGTAAAATGCTGTAATTGCCCTGTAATGAGGCACTTAAAGTGTTTACAGCTGAGATTTGTACAAGCCAGGGAGTAAATGTGAAGTTAAAGGTCTCACAGCAATCTTAATTCAGCTGTTTTAATTCAGTATTTCGGGGTTTCATTGTAAGAAACTCTGAGTCCAGCAGCTCCTTTATTCCGTGCTGCCACTGCTGCTGTGTGTGGGCTGGGAGAGGTGTCAGTCACCCTGTGCCTCAGGTTGTGCAGAATTCAACTGGAATCATGTTTTCCCACTTGCACAAACAAGATGAGGAAAGACAAAATGCAAAGAGGTGGCAACATCAATCCAGCATCCTTCCTCCAGTGCTTTCCTCCACAAACCACAGTTCAGTGTGCACAACCCATCTCTGTTCACCTGTTTCATGGTGGTAGATGCAGTTGGGATTCTTCACACAATGTCCAAAAAAAAAAAAAGTCTGTTTGTAGTAGAACACAAACCTGCGGCTGAAACTTGCGTGTTAACTCTTGGAAATATTGCTGAGTCTTAAGCAGAACCAAAGCCTGTGATACAGTGGATCTGATCTTTACTTACTCTTTGAAACCACTTTTGTTTCGTGTTGAGGATGAACAGCCTGGAACAGCTTTGCTATCTGTTTTGATATCTGAAACTTGATTTTTCCCAACAGTCACTGCACCAGCTTTACCAGTTCTGCCAAATCATGAGGGGAATAGAATTGTGTTCTTCTTGCTTTTTGCTGATTTCAGTCGTTCCCTGTTACACCTCTGGAGCCGCACTGAGTAGACTAAGGGGATGCTCAGGAGAATTAACGTTACTTTCACTTGCATGTTTGTGTTGTTGATCCATTGGGTTTTGTAATTTATTAAGTAAGTAAGGACAGGAAATCCTCCTAATACACCCTGCAAACCTGGATATCGCCTTCTCTTAGTCCTGGCTTTGGAAATGCAGTTTTTGCAAGCAAGAGCTTTTGTGCGGAGAATGCAATCAAAGCCTTGGCTCAGTTTCTTTTTATTAATTCCTCAGACTGCAGCAGCCAGAAATTCCACTTCAAAGCAGCTCCTGAATTTGTTTTGTAAAGTGCAGCCACATAGCTTTTTTCAAACCCAAATTTGCCCTTTTTTTTGTTCTTTGCTTAATGGCATTGAAAATATGAGGGCTTTTTTCATTGAATATATCCAGGATCCAATAAACAGAGCTTTGAAAGAAACTTCACATTGGTACTTCCCAGCTGTGTGGGCTTTCCTTTAATTATAAAGGATGCAGTTTCTGAAGTAATCATTCCTGATTTTCCTGTTTTGCACTAGCCCATTAAAACTAGGTTAAGCTACAGAGGTGATCCTTCCGTAGCAGGGAGGTGATTTGGTTTCTTTACTGGGAGTATTTAATCCCTGAGATGCAGAGGAACTTCAGTTTTCTAAAATATATTTATTGACTGACTTTTAGCCCCTTCTAGAGCCACAATTGGAGCTTTTTCAATGAAAATGCTCCTGGCAGCACTGGTGTATGGATAGGGATCTGGGAAGAGGCAGAAGTTTTTCACCCTAGGCTGGGCAGAGTGAGTCACTAACTGCTGGATTTCTCACTCCTGCTTGTTTGGTGCTGCCACAGGCTGTGAGAAGCTCTGAGCTCAGCAATAGCAGATTTAGGCTGGATAAGATTTAAAGTTTTAAATTAGAGTTGGTTCCAAATCAGGCCAAGCTTGACCTTTGCATCTACTGCCCATTCTTTGAAAGCAGCGTTTGCAGGGGAGAAGACCAACTTGTGACAGTTTGTGCAAGTAAAAAAACCATCTATTTCTGAAATCCAGTATCTCCAGCCTGATCCCAGCACTGGCACTGGTGGCCAGGGCTGCCTCCTCGCTCCTGCTCAGGTCAGTGTTTGCAAGGACTTCCTCACCTTCCATGTGCTCCAGGAACCTCGTGTTAAGAGCTGGAGGGAGGCAGGAAAGCAGCCCTACTATTTCACTGCTGCTATTATGAAGATGGAAATCTTCAAGATTTCCCAGGGAATGACCTGATTTGCTGCAGTGAAAACATCCAGTTTAAGGGTAATGAAACTTAAGAACAGGCTGCAGACGGATTTGGAATCTCATCACTGGGTTTCTCGGAATCACTTGGGCAATGTCCAACAGGGATGGTCTAACTCCCATGTGCCAGGCCAGTCCTGGTACAAATACAGGGATTACAGAAGGCAGAGTTTCAGAGAACCCACCTTTTGATGAAGCTGTTTAGTGTTTGCGAGGAAAGATTTTCCCTGAAATATGTGAACTCTGGAGCAGACCTCAAATCCCAGAATTCCCTTGTATTTTAAGATTAAGCATGTACTTAAGAGCTTAGTTTAATAGTGCTGTATTACCTAGTTTAAGAGGTAATCATATGGTGAGGCATCCATGTGTGGAAGAAAACCATCAATTAGTGAGATCCCAGGAATCCAATAAGAAAATATGCACTACTGGGCTTTTCTAAGGTTTAAATGTTTTGGGTGCATGTTCAGTCCCAACTCATCTCACCACAAGGCAACTGTGAGTGTTCCTTCCACTGTGCTATAACAGATTGGCCTATTTTTATTACAGTTTGTAGTGCACAGTCTAGTTAAAAAATACAGATATATTAGGAAGCAGAACTGTGTAACGAGGCTCTCCCTTGGTCTTCTATTGTCTGCAAGCCTTTCTGTCTGACCCAAAATGTCATGTTTCAAAGCCCTGCTTCATTAGGATGGCGCCTGCGAGCTGCTGTTTAGGGTCTGTTAGCAGCCCTGGTATAAATCCCCACTTCCAGGAGTTTATAATTCAGCAGTAAAATATTGCTCTAGGCTGAAACTTGGCATATAAAGTCTCAGTGCGGGAACAATTGTGATTTCTCCCTCCTTTATTTTTGCATTTGCTTATACACACACGATTCATTCAGGAGGTTTTTACTGTCCCCTTCCTGCATTTAAAAAGATTAACTGGCCAGGTTATTAATAGTTCAATTCTGACTACTGTGCTCGGCCAGTAAATGGATCTGCAGTGCTGTTAACCAGCTCTGTTTGATGGGTACAGGTCACTGTTTCACAAACCTGCTCCAAGCTTCGTGGAAACAACCCAGTGTGGACCAGCAATGGTTGTTTGGCCGTTAATTAACGTGGGCTCCAGTGTTAATTAAAGCCAGGTCCAGGTCTGGAATGCTGGTGGGATGCTCTGGGCATGGTGTCCTAACCCAGCTGCAGGCACAGCTGAAATCATGTGTTCCCTGCTCGGATATGGAGGAAAATGGGAAGGCCTGAAGTGCTGCCTGACCTCAGCATGATTTGATCTTATCTTGTGATCTTGTACAGAGGTATCACTGGGAGATCTGGTGAGATGCAGATTTGGCTGAAATCATCCTCCCAGCTCAGCTGTTTCCTTATCAAAGCTATGTTTCAATGAAATCACTTATTTCCTCATGTTTTTCCTGGTTTACAGAAAATTTTAGCATGGAAAAAGTAATTCAAATTTACTGTTCGTAGAAATCATGGGAAAATTATGTGTTTCAGCCTTATGGAAAACATTACAGTAACTTCTGTTTTTCTTCAGTGTTAGGATATTTTTATAGGATATATAACATATTTGTACTGTAAAGTCCTTACAAATGAATGAGTGAGAACTGCAATTTCTAAATATATAATGTAGACTGCAAAGGTTAAAAAGGAGGATTTTACAAGAATTAAATACTTTCGTCAAAGTGAATTTTTTTTTTTCCTTCCAGAACTGATTTTAGACATTTTTTCTTGATCTAGGTTTTGGTCACAGTTAAATCATAGTATTTCCAACAATTCCCAGAAAAAGCTTGCTATACACTGTATTTTTTCCCACTTGTTCCTATGCACAGGTGTTTGCAAATTCAGGGTATATTTCCATTAGCATATTAAACAGCAGTAATTCATTGGAGAAATGTCCTCATTACTATGGAATTGAGGTACTCCCTGGACTTTCTCATTTCTTTTCCACTCTTCCTCCCACTTATATTTAATTTATAAAGGCAGCCTTGGGAAGATCAGTTCTCATTAGTATTAATATGATAGATAATACACGAGTATTGCAGGAGGTTTGACCAGGTATGAAGCAGTGTAGTGTGAATGACTGAAAGGAGGCAGCAGGTACCTCCCTGTGCAGATTTCAAAGGCCCTGTATTGGTTTATATCAGATCAAAATTTGGCTCTATTATTTTATTTTCTGCTGGGTTATAATCCCACCTGCTTGTTCTAAACCAAGAGGGTTTTAATTTC
This sequence comes from Rhagologus leucostigma, assembly GCA_013397725.1. Taxonomy (NCBI): domain Eukaryota; kingdom Metazoa; phylum Chordata; class Aves; order Passeriformes; genus Rhagologus; species Rhagologus leucostigma. The sequence continues at coordinate 5,321,941 of VZTD01005508.1, read as the reverse complement.
CTGTATGATTTTTTTTTCCCCCCTGAGAACACTGATTTTGCTGGCTTTATACAACAAGCTCAATATGGGCTTTTTCATGCATTTTCTCTTTAATATGTGAGGAATAAATTTAATTCTCTCTTTATTTACTTAGCATGGCGTATATACTAAAGACACTCAACAGCTGGTTCTGGTGGGAGAATATCTGGATGCCCATCAATTGCACGTGGGCAGATTTTGTAGACCGTGATGGACTTGTCTTTCCCAAACCATATCAGTTATATGCCACAATCCCGTATGCTTTTGTATTGCTGATCATCCGATTCTTCAGTGAAAGGTAAGAAACAGAAATGCAATTTGATGCTAATGTTAATCCTCATTAATGCTGAAAACGAGTATCTGTAGATCAATGTTATGTTTTATAGAGGAGGATTAGTTGGTGGTTTACGAGGAAGATCTAGTACAGATAACATGGCAGGTGAAAAATTGGGAAATATTTTCATTATTAGGTACATGTGGCTGTGGTCCAATCCAGAAGGAAAATATTTCTATCCAGCTTCTCTAGAACAGCATTTGGATACTTCTAATTATCTCCCTTCACTAGAGATACAATTAATTCTAAACCATTTGGGTTTCCTTTTTCTCTTTCAGTGGAAGGATAGAGATATTTGTCCTCCCAACCAAACCTCTCCTTTGGTCCTGCACCAGAACATTTGTGTGAGGCTGATAGATCCCAGGGGTCTCTTTGTGGCCAAACTAAGCAGACTGAAGGGATCTCAAAGTTTCGTGTGAACATTTTATGCAGATCTAGTAAAGCTGTTTCCTTTTTTTCCCCTCACTTTGTCACCAAAAAAATGGATTGCTTCTGCAGCTGGAATGTTAGGAGACAGGCAGAGGTTGGCTCCACGGAAGAAAGCTACAATTGTGTTAAGATGTGCAGTGTTTTGACTTATTTATTTGTATCTTTTTTGCTTTACTTTCTTTTTTCCTCAAAAAATGTGATTATTAGTTTTTTATAATTATTTCAGGGCAGAATGAGGAAATTTGGAATGTCGTAAGTTGGACAGACTTGAAACAGAAGCAGATAAGATCATTCATGCTGGAAATCAGAAGTAATTTGGATCATATGTTCATAACCATTCCCAGTGTCTCTCGAGCAAACGCTTGCCCAAGTGTGTCTCACTGCAGTGCTGTTGGAAAGGGCTGCTGTGGGTAATTAGCCCACACATCTGGCTGCAGGGAACCTGAGGAAAGCTGACCACTGCTATGAGTAATGAGGAATCAATGGCTGATAGCAGCAGGAGGGAGGGGGCTTTTCAGAACACCCTGCCCAAGCAGAAGGGCGAAACCTTTGGCATGCTCTGCAGTGATTTGGGTTGGAAAAGGGAAGGGAAATAGAATCCATCAGTCTTGGGGAATGGCTGTGTGCCACAGGCTGGATCCAGCGTGGGTGGTGGTGGCCCAGTGAAGAAGGTGCCAAGTGACTGCCACTGGGAGGAAGTAGCCCAGTAGCAGTCCCTGAGCTCACATGGAGAGAGCATCCGGTCTCCCTTCACTCAACTCCAACACGCCTCTGACTGACACAAAAGTCAGGATGTTTCCTTTCGTTTTATAGCGTTTCATGGCCACAAACTGCAGTCCTTGGGTCTTCTTTGTTGCGTAACTGCTGATAAGCTGTGGTTCCCTCTTGGGATTAGCTAGAGGGAGATCCCTTTTTCTCAGTGCCCTGGCAGATTCTGTGGCAGACTAAATTGCATCAGATTTGTTTTCTTCATATCCTGGCATGAGAACAGCCAAGGTCTTGTAACTGTGTTGTGTTTCTAAAGCTTTTCATGGTGTGTCTTTTCAGATATGTTGCTATACCTCTAGCAAAAGCCTTGGGTATAAAGAATGTAAGACGTGTGAAGCCACAGCCTAATCCTGTGTTAGAGAGTTATTTCCGGGAGTGCTCAAGACATCCATCCCAAGTAAGGATTCTCATTCTTTTAAACTCGTTTTGCTTTTGGAAAATCCCACTCTTACTGTTTCAATCAGCTCTCAGCAATGACATCATGGGATGAGTTCCAGCTGATTGACAGATGACTTAATTTATTTGGGTTTTTGTTGCTGTTCTGCTGACAAGGGTATATGGCATCTGAAACAGAAAATACATTTAAGATGTTTGATTTTCTGGCATGCTGTTCTAGGTTAGACTGTTAATAATATTTCCAGTGAAGATCAGTGTTCCATCTTTAACTTTTTCTGCCTAGAGAAAACTTCAGCTGATGTCTGTTGTTAGCAAGCAGGATCATATTTATTGCAGGCAATAATATCGGAATGGAATTTTTGGTCCTTTGGTCCATGGAAGCCTTTTGATCCGTTATGTTGCTGCATACTTAATTCTGGCTTATGTGAGAAAGAAAAACAATCCTTCTATTACCTTGCTGCTTGTTTTTAAAATTAAACAAGGAAAAAGACTGGATAATGCTTATCATCTCCAAAAATGAGGCAACTTGATTGTTGATGGGAGGCAGGTACTTTGCCGTGAGTGCAGCCTCAGGAAGTTTATTTACCTGACTACAGTTCCCAAACAATTGCAGTTTTCCTACACTGGTTTTGAAAAGAAATATGTGCTTTCTAGTAATGAGGGATTGTGATAATTATTGATAGTGGAACTTGGCATTCCATCCCTAACTCTGCTATTCTTTTATTGTGTCTTTTGCCTGATAACATCAGGAATAGATGTATGGGTGTTCATACATGAGCTCTTCTCTCCCTGGGTGAGCATCCTGGTCTCAGTTTCATTCCCTCCTTCTGCATGAGTACAGTTTGACACTTGATTTCTGGAAGTGAGCACAGCATTTTTAGACTCCTCAGAGCATGGGAAGGATTCAGGTTGCCTCCTTTACTGTCCAGCTTGGGGACCAGTGTGCCTGGGAAAACCTGGCTGGCAGTTGAGGGCATATGGGCTCTGTTCTGTGGAAACGAAGTCGCTATTCCTGCATGGCAAGCGGAGAGCTCGGAGCCAGCAGTGTGGGCTGGACACAGTGGCTGTTTGCACTCCTGCCCTCCCTGGCAGCTGAGGTGCCTTTTCTCACATTCCAGAGGTTTCCCTCAGGGTAGGAGACTAACTGGACTGGCCTCACCTCGGTGGAGGCAGCGCTGCTGCCACCCACTATTTGCATATGGCCCTTGGAAGGAAAGAACTTCCCCAAGGATGAGCCAAAAACTCTCCCTGCTCCTGTGGCAGCCCCAGGGAGATCATCCAACACCTTCTGCACTTGAGGATGGAGGAGAGGGAGGAAGCCCACAGGCTGCTGCGCGTGGGGTGCAGAGCACCCTGAAATGCAGGAGTCTCACTGCCTTGTGCTCGGCACGTGCTGGTCTGGTCACCTTGGGAGCACAGAGCATACAGAGATGCCGGGGTGTGGCACCCCAATGGCCACGTGCAGTTCTAGGCCACGCTCCACCCCCAGTTTAGTTCTGATGTTGGAGGGGGCCAGTCTGGACCTTGCTCAGGACAATACATCGACTTGCATTGGATTTGAGAACAGAGCTCAGGTCACCTTAATTCCAGGCTACAGCTCATCTGTGAGATTCATTTAAATATAAACAAATTATTATTTGTGATTAGGTGAGATGTTAGGTGCAATGTCCATGTGTGTTCATACATGGCACTTCCCCCTCCAGCCTAAACTCTCATCTAACAGTAAAAGTTGTATCCCTGAAACTCTCAGGAGCCACCAGAAAGACAACAGAACAGTTTGTGGATCTGTTCACTTTGTGCCTGCTTTATTTATGTAGATAAAAATCGCAGGGTTTCTGTAAGCATTACTCGAAAATACCCCACCATGCATATTTAATATTGGTAATATTTTTAAATTAAGCCCTTACAACAGTGGGAAGCTACTCCGTGAACTACGAAATAAGTGAAAGTGACGTTGGAGTGCATCTACTGCTAACACTGTTCCATTATTTGCAGTCAGAGATCCAAGGCCTTGCCAAAAAGTGCAACTGCACCGTCCATTTGGTGGAGAAATGGTTCAGGAGACGGCGAAACCTGGAGATCCCAACAGTGCTCCGGAAATTCCAGGAAGCTTTGTAAGGAAAGACAATGCTTTTGGTTATCATATGCTTTACTCTTCTGGAAAAAAAATGAGTGAGGTCCCCCCTTTCCAGAAGGCTGGGTCTGCTTGATGAGGGTTTTGGTTTCTGAATGCACAAACAAGTTGAAAGGATCTAGTAGCATCCTCCAAATGGTGGTTAAAATATTAGGTTAAGTGTTCCTCCTGAAAAAAAACCTTAAAAATATTTTACAGTTTTCTTCTTTGTGGGATAATGGATTTGTAGGCTCCTGGTACAAAGTGTAAGATGAAAACATGCAGAGAAGAGGAAAATATTTTCCTGTCTGCCAGTAATCATAGGGGAACAAAAATGCTTACCCTGGTTTATGTTTGTACCCATGCTGTCATTTGGGATGCTGTCATGTGTACGAAGTCAGTTCAAGAGCAGCAATTTTGGCATCCAGACTAAAGGACAGGTGCCACAGCTTGATCATGGGATACTGTGTGAAACAGGAACTCAAACTCGCTGCTGAGAGTGGGCCAGAGAGCAGCTTTGAGTGATAGTAATGAATATGTAAAAAGTTTCAAAACCTCCTGCATATGATTTTTCACTTATGTGTGAGAACTTCCTCATACCTAAACACTTAGAGTGTGATCTAAAATCTCACACAAATTGCACATCCCCACATGGGCATGGCTTTACTTACACAGCTCATCCCTTTTTGAGTACTGACATTAATTGTACCAGTGCAAAGCACTTTCAAATGCTATGTGTATTTGGCTTTTTATTAGCATAATTACACTGGCAAAAATTCACCTGATTATAATATTGAACCTCTGTTACTGTAGATTAGCTTAAGGAATGCAGGTTAAACGTACAGCACAGAGCTCAAAGTTGAGTACTTTATCAAGATTATTTTCAGCGTGAATCGATGTGTTGATGATTTAGTGGCGTTCTCTGTCGGACGTAAAACCAGTTGATAGACAGAGTTGTGTCTCTTTGAAGTCTGAGTTGAGTAAACTCTCCTGGCATAGTTTATGTCTGCTGTTGTTTGGGGGATCAGCTAATTTTGTTTCACAAGTGACAATAAGATTTCCTGCTATTGCTAAAAGACCTGGCTGCCATGGATTCATGTCTCCAGTAACACACAGCTAAAGACTGAAATTCAAACTTGCTTGGCAGCTTGAGTGAGAATGAAGCAAACAGGTTTCTCTTGTGCAATTTTGTGAACCTTACTCTGCTCTTTGTCAGTGAATTTAATTGAATATAATTCTCTAGGCAAAAAAATGAGGAACAGAGTTATTCCACGCTAGTAGTCAACGTTATGAGAGTTATGAAATTTTTTGAAAGCCTGCAATCTCCAGGATCTTTTTTCTGAATCACAAGGAAAATCTGATGAGCCAGATCTAAACCATACTTAAGCTATTAGTGCTCCCAGTTAAGCAACACTGGGGTTTGGAAAGCTCTTTGCATGAAACCTTCACTGCCTTGTAAGACTTACCAGCCTTTAACTCCCCCTACTAAGTTCTTTTTTTGTTAAATTCAGTTCAAGAGAAAAGATTCCTGAAGTTAAACCAGAAAATCCTCTTGTACAGCTGTTGTTTGGTGCTCTCTCTGGTGGCCAGGATCAGAGTTTAAAAGGCACTTGAGTAAAACTTGGTGAATTTGGATGAGTTTTACTTCAGGTTTTATTCACCAAATTCATAAAGAAGCTTGGCTAAATGCAAAATGAGGTAGTGTTCTGGCAGTCTTGCCCATATAATGAGTTCATCTGAAGTGCTGTTTATTGCCAAGTGTATTCAATATATATTTGTAGGGCTGAGGACTAATGGCACAGTCTTGTAGGTGCTCAGTACTTTGGATCTGTTTCAGAAAACCACTTGCACTTTACAATCAACATGGAATCAGTCCTGCCATATCCACTGGACACTCACACCTCCCTGTTTGGAATGGGAGGCATGAGGGCAGAACCAGCCCCTGTGTAAAGTCTGCCCCATGCCCACAGTGTTTTTTCCAGCATCTCTTGGTTAACTCTGAGCCAGGTATTACTTGTGGGTTCCACTCTCCCTTTCCATTTGCTCTCCTATTTTCCACCATGTACCTCTAAATTCTTCCTGTCCATGCAGTGGTTGTTGTGTAGTGTTATTTTCAAATCATCTGAGGAAACATGGTTTAAAGTTGAGAAGAAAAACAGTTGTTTATCGCATGTGTATCAAGTGGCAATTTTATAATTATTTTCATGACTTCTTTCTCATTATCTTGTCTCGCCTCCAATATTCCACGTCCTCATCTCTTGTTTGTTGTTTTTCTCATGAAACGCTGTCTCAGTCTTTGAACATCTCATTCTTTCTCCTGGGATATCAACCTCCAGGGCATGTGGGGCTCAGAAAGGAGGGGCTCTTTTGCCACACAGGTTCTTCTCCTCTTCTCTCGTTTGGCATTTCATTAACACTTGCCAAAGACCACAATCTCATTTTATACATCTCTCAATCCGTTGGTACAGTGTTCTTGTGGTGCCTTTTCCTTTTCAGTGGGGTTAGGTTTTCTGGGAGTTGCTTGCTGCTCTCCTCTGGGATACCTCTTGCTCTAGAACAAGTTCTCACTAGGTCTGGGGCCATGAGTCTGTCCCTGTGGTCACAACCTTTCTTTGCATTGTAGGTCCTGCAGTGTTTTCCTACTGATCTTGCAGGGCTGCTTAGGGGAAAGGTCAGGCTTGTTCCTGCCGAGGGGAAGAGTGGAAAGGAAGGAGTTTTCCATCACCTGTAGAGGTGGGAGTGGGAATGCTTGGGCTGAGGCTGCAGCCACACCCAGTCCCAGGGACAATGCCTCCCACACAGGCTCCAGAGTCATTACAGGCCCATTGCTGGCTCCAATCACAGCATCCTGCTCTGACACCTAAAAGCAACAACACAGTTCACTGAGATGCACAAGGGCTTTTCTCCTTTGCTGACTTAGCAGGCCGATGGTGCAAACCTGGAAGGTTTATCTGCCTTGCTGGATATCCATTTAACCCACAAAAAGCTTAGATCAGGCTAAATTCTGGCACACCTAGTCAAAGATGAGGTTTATAGTTAATTGAGACCTTGTAGTAAGATGTAAACTAACCCAGTAAATGCTAATAATTCATAAGGCTCCCCTGTTGTCAGCAATTGGTGTTGAGAGAGATGAGGAGAATGAACCCAGGAAAAGGTTTGTGTTCTCAAACATTAATTTTTAGGGGATTTATTACACTTGCTGTGGTCATTCTCTTGATCTGTTCAAGCCTGGCTGGAAAATTACTGCTGTCATGACAATCGAAATGTCTGTATTGTGATAATGTAAAAGAATTTCCTACTTTAGCAATTAGTCAAAGCTTAAATATTTAAATATTAATAATGCAGATATGGTTAATGTGTGGCAATTCTTAAGGTAGAGTGTGAGGCCACATTCATGTGAAGATTGTCTGTGATGTACAACGATTTGCAGTAATTCTGGCTCAGGACAATATCTATACAAAATATGATGTTTTGTTCCTATTTTTTCATTTCCATTTTGCAGCTGGCGATTTTCATTTTATCTGACATCCTCCATTGTTGGATTTATATTTCTGTATGATGTAAGTGAACTTTTTGAAAGAATGATACACTATTTTCAACAAAATAATTTCTAGATTTTCTTTAATCCCATTGAAAGACTCAGTGGTTTCAGTGGCTCTGTGGGTTCAGATATTTGGTGTTTGTAATCTAGATGATGGGCTGCAATATGCACTGAGATTTAATTTTTAAGTTAACTTTTGACCTTCTATGATAAAGGAATTCATGAGTAATCAGTATTTTTAAGGCAAGCTTGAAGAAGTCACGCAGATGGTTTTACAACATGCCTTGTTAACACCTACAAATGCATCGCATGGCCATGTTTTTCTCAGAGGAGGCCATAAACCTTTTTTTTGGCAGCATTTTTGGGGGTCACAGCTATTTATTGAGGTGTTGCTGCTGAGTCAGAAGTTGGGAATAACAGACAGAGTGTTGCTTGTAACTCCGTGAGCCCTGCCTGGGGTGTCATTAATGCTTCCCCGGAGCAGCGGAACAGATCCCGGCGTGTCTCTGCTCATCTGGCCCTGCTCCCCAAACACTGTTTATCATCCTGAGCCACTGGTGTGTGTGACTGGTAAACACAGCAAATTTAATCACTGTGGCAACCTATCTTGAGTAATTGCAGTAATAAAACCCACACCCACTGCTTTGGATGATGAAATTATGAACTGGAACGTTTCAGGTGTCCTGAAAAGAAGCCAGAAAGCTGGGAACAATATAATAAATCTGAGATGTAAGTTCCCTTTAGAAATTGGTGGAGAACAGTTATCAAGATTAAAGCTTCTTAGCCTGCTCCACTTAGAGTGATTTTAAGTAGTGATGATTTTGAGTTAAGATGGTTATTGTTGCTGAGCTGAGCAGTGTCTGACTGATGTGTCTTCCCCAGAAACCCTGGTTTTACGACATATGGCAGACGTGGGTTGGTTATCCGTTTCAGGTGAGCTTTTTGGCATCGGGCCAGTGGCCTCCAGGCATTCCAGGTATTTCCCCACTGGAAGGGGTAATCCACAGCAGCTTTTTCCCCCACACCGGCACCACCCAAAGAGGTGTGGCACCAGAGCCTCCTGCCTTTTTCTGGGAAGTGCTGCTGACTGTTGCAGGACTTCCCTGGGATCTGCCTGTGCTGCAACTCCCCCCTCCAGCCAGACCACTGTCATTTCCATCCCAACTGGGATACCAGTTACTCACTGGAGATGTTATCAGTGTTCCCAGTTTTGGTGCAGAACCCCTGCACTGCTCCAGACCCCATGGTGCTTCAAGGCACTCTTATTTTAATAACCTTGTCCCATCCCACTGCCTTCTTAGTCCTGTCCTAGGCAGGGGCCAGGAATACAAATAATCCTGCCTCCCAGCTGAGCTTTCCCGGTGCCTGGTACACACCTGCCACCTGGGAAATGTATTGACCCAAGGGAGCAGCCAAGCTCAGCTCTCCCCTAGGCGGATCCATAGGATTTTAGCATAAATAACTGACATTTCAGTCACGAGATGTGTGAATGTTTATTAATTGTTCACCAAAATGGAGGGGTTTATTTGCAGTTGTTTGTAATTAAATGCAGAAGGACTCTGCATGTAGTTCTCTGACAAAAACATGAAGAAAAGCATGTTAAAATCCAGAGGTGGGGGAGGAACTGTGGGAATTGAGAGTTTGGGCTGAGCAAAGGTTAAAATATTTGGCTCTCAGAACATCCTTCTTAATGAAGCCCAGGAAGAGAATTTAATTTTGCTTAATTTTTTAAGCAAGACTCAGCAGAGGAGCAGAAGTCAGGAAAGGAAAAAAGAAGTCATCTCACTTGACATTTACTTTTTCCTATTCTCAGAGTTAACTGTGTTTTTCTTCATCACAGACCCTGCTGCCATCCCAGTACTGGTACTACATGGCCGAGATCGGGTTTTACTGGTCTCTCTTATTTACCCTTGGGATTGACAACAAACGGAAGGCAAGTGGTTGTAGCTTGAACCTCTGTTGCCGTGAGCGGGGAAAAAGTGTTTGTAAGGAAAAGCACCGCCTGGGTTTGGTGCAGCCACTTGAGGGCAGCATCAGTCTGCGCCTGGCATCCCGCACACACCCGTGAATCCCCGGCAGCCAGGGCAGCGCTCGGGGGCTGACCAGTCAGAGACCCTCAGGGACTGTACTTGATCGGCTTTACCTTTATTTTCTTCCGTCCTTCCCAGGATTTTATGGCTCATGTCGTTCATCACCTGGCAGCCATCGGTTTGATGAGTGGCTCTTGGTGTGGCAATTATGTGCGGCTTGGAACTCTGGTGATCTTCGTGCACGACACTGCAGATTTCTGGCTCGAGGTAACCCTGCTATCCAGCTTGCTTTTTTTTCCTGTCCTGAGTTTTTTGGTTGTTGGGATTTTGGTTTTGGTGTCAGTGACATTTTAATCTTTTTGCCATGAGTTTCATATGATCCCTTCCTATCCCCACGGGGACACAGCTTTGCAGATTTGTTACTTGTAAGGTAAAAAAGACCTTCCTGATAATTTAAGCTGATACTTTGTTACAGAATCCCTTATGAGAAAAGAGCAGAGGAGAACTTCTTCGGCACAGAACAGGGACTGGAAATAAAGCTGCGTCCCTGGATTATTCTTGTTTCACTGATAAAGTTAGACCAGGTTGTTCGCAGCATCACAGAATCACTGAGGTTAGAAAAGACCTCTGACATCGAGTCCAACTTGTATCAGGTATCTTCTGGCAGAAGAAAAGTTTCTTCTCCTGGACTGAAGGGAAAGTCCCTTCCCTGCACTAAATATCAATAGAAGTGTTTAAGAAGTGTCCTGCTCTGCACAGAGCACTGTGGTCACAGAGTTGCTGCTGGGTTTCTTGGAAAACAAACACAGTGTTTCCTTCACTAGAATTACCCCGAGTTTAAAACACCAGGTTTGAGAGCAGAGTTTCATCACCTCTTTCGGTGGCAGTGCCAGTGTAAGCAGCCCTTGTAGGCTGTTATCTGTCCTTTTCTGTTCCTGATACTCTTATCTTATTGTATCAGAACTAATAATTGTGGGGTTGTGCACTTGGGATTGGTCCAGATTCAACAGGTTTTCTTGCTGGGTTACTTTTAATCCTGAATTGCTCCTAGGTGCAATTAACTGTGTGGCCTTACAAACAGTTGGGTTGACAGCTGGTAGGACAGCACTCAGATGGAAACTGGAATTTGAGCACCAGAATAACTGAATCCAGCCCTGCCACTCAAAAGAAGAAGGAGAAGGAAAGAAGTTAATCAAGCTGCTGTTTAAAACTTAGGCTTGGCACCTGCAGTGTTGCTTGAAAACAGCTGTTTTGCTCAGCAGTGCCCCGGGTGGTTCCTAATGGAGCACAGAGAGCTGGATGGTTCATTTAGGGGAGAAACAGCAATTACAGCCTTTATTAGTGGAAAAGAGACCAGCACTGAGATCTCCTGCTCTCAAAAAGGAGAAGACAGGAGCTGAATTAGGCCCAGAGGGTCAGTAACAGGCATGTCTCAGAACACCTGCATTTAAGGGGTCACTGCCATGCTTGAGTGTGCAGGTGTAGCCAGCAGCTTCTCCTGGAATTCAGCCTGTTTGGAATCCGGTAGAAAAATGAGGAATTATCTCTGTTCTAAAGAGCACTTTGTGTTTCCATGACACTTTATATTCTGGGTGGAGAGCTGTTCTTTAGGTCTTTGGTGTAGAGTCCTTTCCTTCAAGATGAAAGGAGAAATATAAACAAAGAATCTGGTCTGATGCTGCTTTATTAGGTGTCAGTAAAATGATTGCTTTACATGTCAAACTGGGAGGAAATATTCTTCCTGCTTAGGTGGAAGATCAGTCTTTATTTATGAAAATGCGGAATTTATTTCAGAGAATATTTATAATACGTTTGGGGGTTTTTATCCACTGCAGGCAGCCAAAATGTTTAATTATGCTCGCTGGGAGAAAACCTGCAACATTCTGTTTATCATCTTTTCTATTGCATTCTTCATCACCAGGATCATCCTGTTCCCCTTCTGGTAAGCAATATTTAATCTAGTCACAGGCTTTTGCTTCATTCCCACTCCCCCTGAAAGTTTAGTGTTGGTTGTGATGGAAAAAGGAAAGGAATGGACCAGACTTGAAAATTCTGCTGGCAAGAAAATTGACAAAAGCTATTATTTTCTTTAAAAATTCTTAAGTAAAAATAGTTTTAAATTAGCCTCTTGCACATAAATAAAGGCTTTTATGTATTATTTAACTTGGTTTTGTAAATAGCAGTTAAATGCTATGAGCCCCTTCATTTTCAAGGGGATTGAGCTCCTTAACTAAGAGAAATCATTTTCCCTTTCACTCCACCCCTTCTGCTGCAACTGCAAAGTCAGAGTACATGATTGTAGTTAATTTTTTGTAGAACCTTCTTTCTGCTACCCAGTCCTTGGGTAGTGCCTCACCTCGCTCACATGAGGAGCACTCAGAGAAGTTTAGGTGAACCAATTAATTTATGAAGTCAGCACAAATAAATCTTAACTTGCTAAATACTTGCATGCCTTTGGAGTGCTATGATTTAATCTGCTTTGGAGTATCCACATGGGTGCTTAACATGTTTATGTTTTAAAAAGTGTTTAATGTGTTTCACGTTCACAGCTCTAATTTGCCACTCCCTGCACATGGACAAACCCTTAGAGACTCAAGCTGGTTAAATTAATAGTTCTGAACATTGATCAACATAAGGCTTTAATTTCCTGTAGTATTTTCTTTCAGAAATGCTGATGTCTTTTACTTTATTGTTGTTTTTTTTAATTAACTGTACAAGTGATCTGCAATCATTTTGCTTCACTGAGTTTCTTGTTCTTCAGTTCTTGAGCTTGGAAGCAAAACATGATGAGATTAAACAGACTCAAAAAGCCCCAAATAATGTAGAAGTAGTGAAGTCTGAAGATGGACAAAACATATGTTAATTAACGAAAAGCCCCTGTTGCAAAGCCTATAGGATTTTCTCTGGAGTGTGGATTTCAGATTAGAGAGAATTTGCACTAAAAAAAGGCATAGACGAGCTCTGAGTTGCACAGTATCTAGACCACACAGAGATGAAGATCTGAAAAATAGGGACTTTTTCTAACCTCAGTTAGAATACTTTCATGCCAGACTCGAATTTCTCATGTTCTGAAGTCTACATTTCAACCGTAATCTAGTTAAGGCTGGGCTTGTTAATTAATCTACCATCTTTGCAGAGCTTTTTTATATTAATCAGTTTGGAATATGAAATTAGAAATACGTGCAAATAGCATAAAGAAGAGCTCTTGCACCATAACAATGATCTTTATTTTTTAGGATTCTTCGTGCTACACTGTATCAGCCTACCTACTACTCCACGACTCCTGTCATAGCATATTTTTTATTCAATGGGATGCTATTGATCCTCCAAGGCTTGCATTTATATTGGGGTTACTTAATTTTCAAGATTTTGAAAAGGTTCGTTTTCCTAAAGGTAAGAAATTTTGTTTCTTCAGAAAGATGTGTGAAGTATCAAACAGATGCCAATACCTCCAATAGATTTACTTGGAATTTTATTGTTTTCCTGACCTTTCAAGTCAGCATTTCTGATAGGGATCTACAAAGCAGAAAGATGTTTAAATGTGCTTTGTACCTCTCATTGTCACACCCAAGGTCTTGGTTGGAATATAAAAACTTCAGCTAGAATGAGGTTTTTTTTTGCCTGTATTTTATGTTTTGTACCAATAGTAAATGAGAGATGAGCTCTCCCAAAAACTGACGCCCGAAGACGGTCTAGAACTCCTCAGGAATTCCTACGTTCTGAGTGAAAGCAATCTTTTGTCACTGGGCTTTGTAGCAACTTACCAAAAAAGAAGAAAAGTGAGTTATGAGAGCTTTGACTACAATTTTTCTACAGTATTTAGATTTCTGCAGATTTGCCTAAATCGGAGGTCAAATATACTTGAACGCTGGTTTTGGATCACAAAAACCATATGAAGCATATCTGGTATTATATTACAACTCAATGAAATACTGTCATGTTCAGCTGGAGCAGAGAAACAGCGCAAGTCTGGTGCTGCCTAATCTTTTACCTTGTAGAGAACTCGTATGGGAGAAACCCCTGAAGAAAACTGCCATTTATGTCTCGTTTGATTGCCTGAAGTAGCGACATTTTCACAAGGTCTTGTGCCGTGAAGTGTGCAGTGGGGTGCAGGGTAGATAAAACATTTAGCAAAAAGCATTAAGAGAAGGACTTTGGAGAATGTCTCTAAGATTTGGCACGAGTACTGACAGGTGTATTTTTCTACTTAAGACAAAATTTAAGTTGTGCTGTTGGAAAATGGTATTCCTTCTGAGGCTCAAGAAGTAAAAGACTTAATTGAACTGACTGTTGTTTTATCTGAAGCAGTTAATGCTATGAAGCATCTCAAGGATATAAAAATATTCCTTTCTCTCTGTATTTAATTGTTGTTTGAGTGCTAACAGGAACCATCTGGTAATTATGGGGTTTTTGGATTCCGTCAAACCTTATGCAAATAGACAGCTGGGTGTCATAGGGAGACCCAACATCTGCCCTAGAGGTTACAAACTCAGACCTTGTTAGACAGCAAACAGCAGCACAAAAGGGACAAATCTGTGGAGGAAATGGTTTGTGTTGCTCTGCCTCTAAAACAAGCTTCTGTGTTCCCTTAGAAACTGAGAATCTTGTATTTCTTGTGTCATTTACCTCTGTTTGACTACTTACTGCATTATTTCTGGCCTGGCTTATTGAGTAGTAAGTGCTTCTTGTTTTCTTTCGTGATTTTGGCCTTGTCTCTGTGCTGTTCTTGTTCTCTGTGCACAACCCCGCTGATGAACGGAGAGACATCCCTGTGCCTCCCAGCTGAGGAAGAGGATGGCTCTGGCACAGCTCTCCATCCACACTGGTTGGGGTTCTGAGAGCACAGTGCAAGAAGGTGCTCAGATGCAGTGGTGAAGAGGACATTGCCAGGCCAGCTATATAAGGCCACTCTGCCCTGCCTGCTTATATGCCTTTGTAAGGGGCAGAAATGTTTTATTTTGAGATAAGAGCATTGTTGTGTTCATCACTGCTAAAAAATGGGAAAGCACCAAGCCTGCATCCCTTCCACAGATTTTTGATTCCTTATACAGCTCTCTGAGAAGACGGTTTCCAAATAACATTTTTACAGTGGTAGCAGCAGCAGCCTGGGCCCTTTTCAGTCTGGATGACTTCAGCTGGCTTGCATGTGCAGCCTGTTTTCCATAGCAGTGGCAAACTTGGCTGTGAAAGCAGCCAGTGCCTCCAGAGCTGGAAAGGCAACGTTGAAAAGAATGGTGTTGGCAAGGCAGCGTTTTTATACCAACATCTTTGTTATAGACATGCTGCACACAAATAGCTGCTGCTATTTTAGGGAAATACCAGTAGACCATCATCCTGGTGTTAGAAGGGGTTTGTTTCTCTGCCCAAGACTGACTGTTTTCTGAATGAAAACTTAGCAAATTTTGATATTTTTCTTGAAGCAACAGTTAGCTACTTCAGATGGAAAAATGAAGTCACAGTGTAACTGGGAATAGAGACTTCTGTTGTTGTTTAACTGAAGGAAGCTAGCATAGAAGGGTGTAAGGAATTTTTTCAGTGTCTGCTGTGCCTTGAGCCATCCTGGAGTTTTGGGGTCACTGCAGTCTCAAGATTTGGTAGCTTCTTCCACACTTTACTCTTCCCCCTCAGGAGGAGATGGCTTTTGACTGAGAGTGGCTGGTCAGAAGCTCTTCATCTCAGATGTCACCTCCCCCCTGCACCAATAGAGGGGACAGTTATCCTCAGTCCTCTGGGATAACTGCTTAGCCAACTGACTTGCTTCAGCAAAAAAGAACTTGGACTAAAAATCTTGCATTTTTCCTCCTCCCAAATACTGCAGCAAGAGATGGATGAGAATGAAGGAAAAGGAAAGAAGGGAGATGATCTTCTGCCATCCCTGTGTGTCCCGTTTTCTCAGCCGTGGGAGTCTCTGGCACAGGGACTGATGGCACAGAGCAGCACTGGTGGTCTCAAGGCTCATGGGCCTTGTGCCACGTTTCCCTTGATGCTCTGGGAAAGCCCTAACAAGGGGGAGTTCTACATCCACAAGCTCAGCTGTACTCAGCTACTTCACATTAAAAAGCTTTTTATTTTCCATGGGGGTAAACTTGAGGGTACAGAATTAAATTTTTCAAATCCATTGTTCTTACCTCTGGAAAATATAAATGTTCCCTAAATGTCCTTTCTCCTATGACATTTGTGACCTTGCGTGTGAGTAAGGCCTGTAAGAAAAGCTCTTCGAGGTCAGACCTGTAGCCATGTACCAGCTCTGTTTCAAGAGGAAGGAGGACATTCTTCAGTGTAATTTCTTTTCGAATTAGGTCAGGCAATTGCAATGTTAGCTGTTGGCTGCCATCTTGATGTCCAAGGCCTTTTGTTGCTAGGAAACTCCGTGTGTTTCTGTAATATTGTTCAATTACATGGTTAAATTACCCGCTTGTATCAAGTTTCAAGCACCACTGAAACATGTCTAGTCATCATGTCTGCACATATGAGAATATTTTAGGAAAATTGAAAAAGCATATAGAGAAGTATGTACATATGCACTGATTTAAAACATCTCGCCAGGAAAATCCCATGGAGATTAAACATTTTATTTCCAAGGTCAGAAAAAGGGAGTGAATGACAGCAGCTTATAGCCACATTATTATGGCGAATTAAGATGTAAAATATATGTTAAATCCATTACACACTGAGTTAAGGTTTTGAGACTACAGTGCTTTAAATCTTGAAAAATATGTGTAAGTTGTAGGAAATGGGTATGATGTCCACATGTCTCGGATACTTCAGGGCTGATGCAAAGTCCATCAGTGGAGGGTAATGGCAGGTTTCTAACAGACTGTAATGTGTCCAGGAATAGGTTTTCCTGCTCTTGTAATTGTTTTGCCACCATCAGACCACCTTCAAGGAAAGCAATGAGCTGCTCACTAATGGCTGCTGTTACTTAGGAGTCATCAGCAGCAATTTTCTTGGATTCACTGTGGTTCTTTCCTCTTCCCGAAGCGGAAAAGACCCTGCACTGCTGTACGTCAGGATTTTAGACTTGTCACTCTTTAAAAACCTGTCTATGTTCAATATTCCTTTGGCATTTTGTACTTGGTAAGCTTTCTAAAGACTGGTTGGGCGTATCCTTGTCCATGGTTTGTTCATTCCTTATTTGGCCCAAATTCCCAAGGCAGTAGTGAGAGTTAGTGTTCAAAGAATGACTAAAAACAGAGTAGGGGAAACTGAAAATGATAAGAAAATACTGTTTTGTGTTGAAATGAGAGCTGTGAAGTGCTTGTTATGATACTTCTGCTGTTCCCAGCCATAATTTTTCTACTGCAGCATTTTTCCTCTTACCTTTTTTTAATGCTTGATCTGCTTGCATCAAACAAATTGAAATTTAATGAGAATTAGCACATTCAGTGAGAAGTCATTCCCTTTGGAAAAATGTCATACTACAGGACTTAAACAGAGGACAGGGTTTGTTTCCTAACCTACAGGCACATAAGATTTTTGTTTTCTTTTACGTATGTCTTTTGTTAGGCCTGTGCTGCCCAGTGGCTGTTGGGGTGCTGATAAAACAGACCTACAGGTGCACTTGCCTTAATTCCAAGTGGCTGTTTTAAAAGCAGCAATACATTTTAGAGGATAATGATAATCTAGAGAGTTACATTTTCATGACTGGAAGTGGGAAGTTGTGGAAAAGCTTTTCCTGGATATTTCATTGTTCCCTTCTAGACTGGGAAGGGTCAGTACACACTGATGTTCTGCTTTGGAGTTTGAGTTCTCTCAGCGGAGGGTTAGCACAAACATAAGACAGGTTGAACTAGATTAGTAGGGGTTGCTTTTTCTCCATTATAAAGGAAAGCAGGTTGTGGTGAAGTTGAATTTGTTAGTTCTCAACAGATGAATATTTATGGCAGATTTTCTCATGAGGATAGCTTATTAGGGGAACAAAATAGGCCAAATGAAAGCTTTCCCTCTTAGACATAGAAACCAGTCAATCTGGGAGCCTTCCCAGTTGGTTAAAATGATTGCCCTTGGGACATGAGCTGTTTAATAGCCTGGAGATGGGACTTAGCCAGCCAGGTCAGCAGCGTGGCGGCTTGTGCCCTAGTAAAGGGAAATTACTTCCTGTTATGGCTTTCTTTCATCTGCATATTTCCCATTCTGCTCCAGCAATCCAGTTAAACCCAAAGCCTGGCTACATGTCTCGCTTGATGCTGCCAAATTCATCCGAGGGAGGAGGGTGGGAGGCAGGCAGAAGGAGTTTAGAAGAGTCTGAGGTTTGCTGGCTGGTATTTACAGTGATAGGCAAGGAGCAGAGAAGCTGGGGAGCCCTGGAGTCCTGCCCTGCTCGGGATTTGGAGTCAAGGCTGCCCTCAGCCACGGGTATTGTCAAAGTGTGCAGCCCAGCAGAGCCTGTGAAAGAGGAAAAGCCACCAGTTCTTCTCCACTGTGCCAATGTGAGAGCACTCTTTGGTCTCTGGAGCCTCAACCAGTTTTCCTGGCACTGGGAGTTAAAAGGCAGATTTCTATTTAAATCTTTACATTTACTCCAGATTCTGAAAGGGGTCAGCAGCTGAGCAGTGACTTCCAGGGAGGTGTGTTATATACACTTACTATGTTGTATGTTATACCACACACTAAAATACACTTCTCAGGTTTCAATACAGCAACAATGTTCTTTGCTGGATTTTTTTTTAATTTTTTTTTATGAACTCTGCTTAGAATGCTCATAATTCCACAACATTTTTCACTTGAACATTATATAAAGATCGGGTAAAGCTTTGAAAACCTGGGTTAAAGACTGTTGTGACCGTTGTGGAGGAATGAACTGATGAGAAGCCACAGAAGATAAATTGTGAGCATTTGATTGCGATAGATGGGTGGTGAAGGTATGCTGGGGTGGGAGCACTGGGCAAAGTACCCTTCCACAGCCCTGTTGTGCACACACAGGACTGTGCAGGAGCAACCTCAGTCCTCTGGCCAGAGTCCAACAAATTGGGGGTGTGGATGCTCCCTTTGCCTGTCTCGCATTGGCCGTGCCATAAACAGCTTTGATGTGCTGCAATAAAAGTCTGCTCTTTCCAAAGTCGCTGAGTTTGACTTCAGTAGGAGCTGCAGATGACCACTGCCTCTAAGAACAGAATCCCAAGCCTCCATGCAATCCCAAAGCTTCCTGGCCTGGGCATTCCCGGGGCGTTGATCCGGGGCCAGGCTCTCAGCTGGTAGGAACGAGCTCAGTGGGATTGTGTCAGTTTTCACCAGCAATGGATCTGGCCAAACAAGCACCCCCGCCCCTCTCTGCGAGTTCCCTGGCACAAGGCAACTCCACTTCTAGTAAATCCCTGATCCAAATGATTCTTTTGATGTGCAAGTTCCTAATTCAAAGAAAAGACAAATGTTGGTAAAGTTTTTGTTCTAAAATTAATTGCTTTACCTTGCTGTTCGCAGAATGGTATTTGCTGACAGATTTTCTGGCTTCTCATTTTAACTGCTTGTATCTTTTAATTTTCTATCAGGATCTTTATGAAATGTTCCATTTCTTGCTAGTTTTACACATACACCTATATAAAAATTATATATATGTAATAGAGTGCATATGTATTTATTTTTTCAATTGCCAAAAATCAATTCACAGAGCAAACCCTAAGCCTTTACAGAACTTTTGATGCCTTCATTTACTATTTTTAATATATTCTGCAGAGGTTTGAATTGTGACTTTGTTATGAGGTGAATAATTCTTATACTTTCAGAGGGAGTTACTGAACTGCAATCTGGTGAAGCGATTTAAGAAAAGATTGAAATAAAGCTAGTTAATGATAGCTTAATATCAATCGAGAAAGAAAGTTGTTCTGTCTTGTATTTAAAGAAAATGTTTCCCTCGGAGGACCTAGGAGTGCTCCATAACCATAATTACATGGCAAGAAGGGAGGAAATCCTTTAAAGGAGCAGTTTGTCCTCTGTAACACAATTGTAGTGACTTTTGATTAGGCACAGGACACTGCAGGTTCCCCACGGCAGGAAGCACAGAAGGCAGCCTGAGCAGGCAGGGATGGGTGTGAAGCAGCTCCAGGGTGGGATTCGTCCTGTGTAACTTAGGCTGTGCCTACCACCATTTCCAGGGTCCCTCTGTAATCAGTGGGGGAAGAGTGGTGTCCCCATCTCTGTATCATTTGGCCCAGTAAGGAAACTGCGTAAAACTTTGTTCACTGGGTGCTACTTAAAGTGTTCCATATTCAGCCTTGCTATCAGGGTGTTTACAAGGACTGTATGGAAATGATTTTAGGTATTGTGATACGAATATAAGAAAAAAACATTAGTTGTTAGGTGCACGAGTGAAAATTAGATTGATGTTTAAGTGTGGATATAAAGTTTAGATGCATCACAACAGGAATGGAATCGTGTCTGAGGATGCAGAAAAACGTCCCTGTTGGACAGAAGTGCCTGTCACATACCTGTGCTTTGTGGTTTCAGTGCACAGTGCTGTAAGGCTTCTGTAGGAATACTCTTTACTGAGGTTAGAAATTCCAAACGTTAAGTGCAGTATCATACCTCACTGGGAACAGCACGAGTGTCTGATCAGCTGTTCTGTAGCCAAAACACCATTTCTAAGGAGTAAAAGTGCATGTTCTGATAAAAGTTCATACCACTGAACTCCTTGGCTTAAGGCAAGTTCTGTCCTAGGGTAAAAAAAGTTCACTATAGAGAACAGCATCAAATGCCTATTATATTGTTCTTTGTTTCTTTGCCAACTGTGGATTTAAAATTGGAATAATTCAAAAAGCAGTGGGACATTATGACTCACTCGGTACCTCCTGGGCTTTTGACATTTTCGTAAAGCCCGGTACGCTGCGGTGCGAGGTTTAGTCAGTGGATTTCAATAACTCAGCCAGCAGACTCAGCTGAAACCACAGAGAACATGATTAGCTGTAAACAATGACTTAGTTCTTCAGAACATTTGGGGCATTAGACCCCAGCTCCAGGTGTGCAGTGCTGAGTGACACCACCAGTGAGATTTTCTTGGGGTAAAATTTATCCTGTCAGTCAAAATCAGGGACATGTTCTAGTAGCAACATCTAGTTTTATAAAGCTATTCTTTTCAATAATTGTGGAATTAGTGTAACTTTTAATTTGTTTTTTACAAGTCTGCTTTGAGTTCCCTCTGAAAACTGTCAGTGGAAAGCTTAGGGAATGGCTATTACATAGAAGAGATAGACTAAATAAGAGGACTTTTTACCACAAGATGTCCAATACAATTAGCTTAGAAAGTCTGCACCTTCATTTAAAAACTGCAGAAAGCAGAGTCCAACTGTGCATCTTCCATGGAAGATAAACATTATTTATGTTGCCTAGTGTGTATGAGCTGAAAAGGGAAATATATTTTCCAATAAAATCTTCCAGGCTGGAAATACAGAAGAGTTTGCTTGAATCCAAATGTATATTGCTCAGTCTCAATAGGAAAGTAAAGACTTATTAAGTCATATGTCAGCTGAGTTGAACTATTGATGTTGAATTCAACATGTTGAACTCAGAGATTCATCAACTTTATAGTATTATTTGTTAGAAAAGTACCCCCTTCTATCTACTTGGACTGACTTTTTATTATCTCTCTTGTTTATTATCTCTTTTATTTGAGGCAGTGATTGCTGACCTGACTAATAGCTTTCATCTTTGTACTTCAAGCTGTTTCCATATGTGCAGGTGCTGTGGAATTTACTGTCTTTACATTGAAAAATCAAGATTTAGTCAACATGCTTGTGGATGTTTAAATGAAAATATTTTTAAGGTAGAATTAAGGTATAAGGTTCTGATTTTAATAGAAGATACATTTAAGATTCAGGAAATTCCAAGTAAATGTTAAAAATAGGTATTTGAAAGTCCAAAAAATCTAAATTTCACCAGATTAGAAAACAAAATTCTGGAATCAGCTCTGAATTGTTTTGATACATCAGTACTTGGTACCAGTTAACTGTGTGGGTGTAAACTATGCTTAACTCAAACCATTAATCGGTTCTAGTCTTGTCCAGTCAGGGGCCAAATTGAAATCTTCTTATGCTGCTGAGAAGCCTGGAGTCAGTGTTGATCCCACCAGGTAAGTTAGGCCTGGAACATCTCCCACCACTCACACGGACACCATGAGAATCGTGGAACCACGGAAGTGGTTTGGGTTGGAAGGGACCTTAAAGCCCATCCCATCCCACCCCCTGCCATGGGCAAGGACACCTTCCACTCGACCAGGTTGCTCCAAGCCCTGTCCATTCTGGCTTTGGACTCTTCCAGAGATCATCCACAGCTTCTCTGGGCAGTCTGTGCTGGGGCCTCCCCAGCCTCACAGGGAACTGACAGTGCATTTGCTAGCAAGGGCCCTTCCTCTTCTGAGAAACCCGAGGCATATTGCTAAGGCTTCCTCTCTTTTTGTAGGATCAATCCATGTTGCTACCATATATTTTTGCCTTTTTAATACTGCTTGGCACTGTCTTTCTCTCTGCTCTTACACTTTCCACTTGAACTGCCCTGCTGTGGCAGATGTGGAGCCGTGGCTGCAGTGTGACCTCAGCATGCACTGGACGACGGTGCCATGTTCCCAGTAAAAGGGGGCAGGAGGGAAGGGTGGTGTTTGCTCGGCCCCACTTCAGCAGTAAGGTTCCCATAGTGTCACCAGCCCAGGGGACAGGAAACCAACACTTCCATCAGTTGTCAGCCCAGCCGTGTCCTTCTGCTGCTCTCCTCAGTTGTAGCAGAGTGCAGGGCCAAGGGCTTGTCAAGAGGGAAGTGATTTCTGAGTGCTTTATTGAGAGACAAACTTGTACAATTAGGAGTAAATTCTCTGTTAGTTTAGACTGAGATTTGACCAGTATTTTTCTGCTTACAAGAGGCTGGGAGGTGGCCTGTGAATTTTGTTCATCTTTTAACTTCAAGAAGTCTTTTTCCATGGTGAAGTCGCTTAGAAGGTCCTTTACCGTTCATGTAGTGCTAATGACTTCAATGATACATGTTCTAACAGCAGTGAAATGCAAGAAGCCAAAACTACCTTAACAAATACGGTTCATTTAACTAAAAGAGGCAGACTGAGCAGCAGGTGGAAGGGTTAAACAAAAGGAAAAAAGATTATAAAAGTTTGCGGCTTTGGCTTCACTACAAATGGCTCTCTTGCAGACTTTATAGCATTAGTGTTGCTTCTCATAAACCTTGAAACCATTCATCCATTTAGAAAGATTAAATTGGTTAGTCATCCAGAACAGAAAACCTACACATCCATTTTGTCTGTTACTCTAAACCAGCTGAAGTATAATAAATGCAGTTGATGCCATTAAACTAAAGCATTGAGTATTAATGATGGCCTCAGCTGTGGTATTTACAGTTTGCCAGCTCTTGTGTTCCTGATAGTATATTCATCTGCTGCTGCTCAGGGACAGTCAGAGCAGAGCCTTGGAGTTGGAAAACATGAGTGTAATATATGATGTGAGGGGCTCAGAGAAAACATCTTGGTATTAAGGCGGGGAAAATCCTAGAAATGTTACAATTTTTGTTAGTATTAGAAGGTCAAAGTTAAGAGGCACAAACTTCACTTAGGATATCTTAATGTATTTATTATGGTCTGTTAAACAGTTTGCAAAGACAGGTTTGTTTGGATTTCCAGTTACAGATGAAGCTATTGCTATTTTGAGTTCTGTCACTTAAACAAGCCAGACAAAAATGGCCAGACTCTCCTAAAGGAGGAATTTGTAGAGGCACTTGGTCAGGAAGCAAGTTTGTTAGTACAAAATATAGTAAAAGTTAGATTTAATTTAGCACCATTTTTTCTTGATTAGTATCAGGATTTCAGAAGTAACGCTCTTTCCCAAAATTAAGAAATTTGCAGTGATTACGTCAGAATACAAAGAAATTTAATTCTGCTGCTTTGAAATCTGTACGATGTTCTCTCAAAGGCAGGGATTTACAGTGGGCTGGAAAAAACATGACATGTTTTTTAATTACTACATGTAGTGCCTTTAATCAGAGCATCCAGCTTGACAGCATTAAAGCTGGGAAGCAAACGTTATCCGAGTTTCCAGTTCCATGCTGGAAATGCCAGCTCATTCCTATAGGAAACAGGAATCAATATCGCATACTGGCCATCATTCAAAGCAGAGCAGTTTGCCAGCTGTTCTTAAGCACATGCTCAAGCACCAGCAACTTGTGTGCAGCACAAGGAGGGACTCCAAATGAAATACCACAAACTTCCCTGACTCTATTCCCAGTGAGCCCCAAAGTGCTGCTCCCTGTCACTGCCCACAGTGCAGCCTCAGGGAGATGAGAGCACTCCAGGGAGTGCAGTGGATTTGGCATCAGACACTGCTTAGGATTAGTTTGCTTTTCTTTCTGAAACGTTTCTGGTGGCAGAAAAGCAACAATCCTTCCCCCACCCCCTCAGCATTTGTCTTTTACTGCAAATACAAATGGCAAAAATACCAGGAGAGAGCGAGGTGATCTGAAAGAGCCAGAACCTCATAAATTGTGTGGGAAAGGCTGTCTTGCCTGTTCTCTAACTGATGGCATGCCAAGTTTATTTTACAGTATTTACAGTAAGATTTGTTTGTTTTGATACCCTTTCTAAGTTGTTAGGGAAAAGGCAAAAGAAAATCTCCAGGAAGTTTATAGTTTGTGATGAGCCAGAGTCAGGCTTTAATTTGCTTTCTAGCCCTATACCTTTTACTAGGAGTGTAATATATAAAGGGATATGAGATTGCAATTGGATGAGTTATTACTGGGCTGTTATTTATTTTCTCTGTATGAATTTCGTGCTTAAGAAAGACCTCAGAGCAGCATGCTAAGGAAGTGGAATTGTTAGTTCATTCTGAGAGCAGATACAGGAGGGGCAGGAACAACCCTGGTTTCTCCTCCCTGCATCACCGCTCTGACCTTGGCACTTCACAGAGAGAACGAGCAGCCTCTGCCTGTGTAGCTGAGGTCCAGATGCATGATATGAGAACAGATTTATCCATGATAGAGTGGTCCCAGTGTGGCTGTGCAGGCAGGGAATTTCTGTGCTGACATTCCTATCAGCTCCAGCACACGGCTCAGGAGGCAGCACTCTCTCTGTCAGGAGGAGAAGCCCCAGGTTTCCCTCAGGCTGAGCATCCTGCAGTACAAAAAGACGAACAAAGTGGTGCCTGTTCTTGGGCACCACTTCAGAATCAGGAAGAAGGAAGTGTTTTCTGGATGTACAACATCTCTAACTAGAGCATTCCTGCCCAAAGTCTGTGGAGCAGGTCACCCATTGGTGTGGAAAGTCTTCCAGGCAGGTGCTGCTCTTGTGAGCTTGTGCACTGAAGGGAACGTAGGGGTGTTTGGGTTTAATGCCAAAGCCTTGATTGTTTGAAGCAAACTTCTGAACACATTGTAGGGCCTTGGGTTATGGCAGGAGTTGAGAAATAGGAGACTAATGGTGTATTTTATGTGCTGTGACGAACAGCACAGCGTGGTATCACCTCTCCCTGAAACACTGGGTAGACACGATGACTTTTATCTGTGTGGTGGAAACATTCACTGTTTCCATTTTTGACTGGGATGAAGCATGATTGCTAAATGTTAGGAGCTGTCCCTATGGAGCTGGGGAGGGATTTTCCTAAGGCCAGACTGTCTTGCTGACCCCTTCCATCCCTGCTCATGGAGCAGCCATTCTCCTCCTGGGCAGTTTCCTTAGCAGGGTGGTAAACTCGAGATATGCAATAGCTGTACAGACACAGCCTGCCCTGTGCCAATGTTGACGTGCTGTGTACACCACTGAGCAAGAAAGGGCATTTTAGGGTCAGCAAGTGTCTTTGAGCAAAGCTGGTGCCAGGAGATGCTGGCACAACTCATCACTGTTTAGTTTACACCTGTCAGAAGCAGGCAGCCTCTCAGCTCCTGTGTTTGGGTGAGTGTACTCATCATATTTAGCTTTTAAACAGTCTTCTTTTCATCTTCCCTGCACTTCACAGCTGTTAATTAATCCCACAGCACCCAGGGATTAATAGTAACACTTTACAGGGAAAAGCAGAAATGCGCAAGAAGGGGTCAAGTGGCTGGGCTGAGGTCATGGAAGCAGTTTTGACTAAAGAACATTTGGTTCTGCAAGATTAAAGTGTTGTTAAGTGATCTCTCCTTGGATGTTGGCCTCCATTTTTGGGGTAGGGTGTGTTTCTGGGGGTCAGTAGAATATGTTCACAGTGTTTTCTTCTCCCTAGGACTTGAAAGATGATCGGAGTGATGAAGAGGAGGAAGATTCTCTTACAGATACCGAAGAGGAGTCCACAAAGAATGGCAACAAGAACAGCAGTGGGTCGAGCAAACACCTCCTAAGCAGCAGTCACCACTAGCCCTGTCCTGCCTCACCTCCTGCAGTGATTCCTGCTCTGGTTTTAGCCCAGCCTACAGGATAGGATTTAAGTCAAAAGGCTTGTGAGAGAATGTGATTGATTTATTGTTGGCTACTGGACCTGGAAAAAAGCCCAGTTTAGAGGGGAGGGAGAAATTGCATAACATGACAAAATGTGTTAATGACCCACTTTCGGAATCGTTGCGGAGTGTGTGGAAAGATGTTTGGACACGCTGACTGACAGTGCTCCACAAGGGCAAAGCTCAAGAGAGTCAAGTAGTTTAGTGTCCTGTTGATTCTAGCGTTGTTTTTCAATCTGATATAAGATATATTTCATCAAACAGTTTAAATCACAGGTGTTTTGTGGTAGGTAGGTAGTGTGAACTCCATTAGGAACCAGAATTACTCAGTGTGGGAAAAATTTGACAGTGCTGTACAGTGACTGGCATTTTAGTCTTTACTTTTCAGTTTAAACCCTCAACAAAATGGGTATTTTTCTGAGTTATATTTCATTTCCTGGAGGCCAGAGGGAGCAAACGTGGAAGAATTCAAATTACTTCTCTGTGAAGGGTTGGCTTCAGTACAGAAACATAGACTTTCTCTGAAGTGATAGATAGCTGAAATATTGTGTCAAGGAAGTCACTGTTAAAACAGCAAAACTCAGCCCCAGTTCTCCATTGAGCTCCAGGCTTCTCAAATGTCTTTCAGTCATTTTGGCCCAGTGTTAGAACAGAAGGTGCAGAGCGGAGAGAAGAGGGCAAATGGAAAATTGGGTCTTTTCACAGGTTCTTGTGCACTTATTTTTCTTCAAAACTGCCGAACATCCCCTGCTCCAGGCGTATCTTCAGACCAGAAAGTTAAAACCAAATCTCATCCATTCCCTTCTCGTGAGCTTTGTCTCACAGCTTTGGATACTCCCTTCTCTGGAGCGAGGCCACCAAGTTCTGATCTGTGGTTCTGGAGTGTTCGCTGCAGGTACCCCAACACTGGGGAGCACAAGACTGGCACAGGATGTCCCACTGTCGCTGCTGTGCATTCATTTGATACCAGGATCTGTATTTCCATCTCTGCTCTTTTGTAAAATCCAGGAGTCACATCAGCTAGACCCAAACTATGCTGTAACCAGTGAGCAACAGCTCCTCTTACCCAAAGTGCCTCTATCCTAAATTTGCACTTCTGTTCTAATGCCAGTGGGGCTGCAGCAGCATTTTCAGTCCTGGGGCTCTCCATGGAGAGACCAGGCCTTGTAAACAGGGTGGTGCCAGTCCCATTTCCCTCTGCATTAGCTCACAGGGTCATAAAGGATTTGTGTCATAAGTTTGGGAGGCGAGAGGCTCTGCATGTGGTTCTACAGTAGCTGAGATCATCTGGGGAGCTAAATCCAGTAGCTTGATAGAGGCCAGGGGACCACTCCTAGAACAGCCTCAGTGCAGAGTGTTCGGTTCAGAACGGCTCCGTTCCCCTCCGGCTGCTCCGGCAGGAATTGGTGACCTGCGGGAAGCATTATATGACTGACTTGTTTTCCCAAGATTTCCTTGGCAAGTGGGATGCAATTCAGTGACTGAAGGATTGAAAGAATGGGAAATTTTTGGGATCTCAGATATGAAGAAAGAAGTGGGTTTCGTGCAGTTACAAGAAGCTGTAGGATGGCTTTATTACAGAGGCTTAATTTTTTTACAGTGTCTAATTTTTTACTTATATTTTGGACCATTTTGCACCCAAATGTGCATGTTTTACCACAAAGGGAATTACACTGAGGAAGGAGCATGGCCTACAGCTTCTGAGAAGGAAGGAAGATGTGTGATGGTGGAATGGGACCCCTGTCTCAGTGCTTGTAGTTCAGTGGTGCCACTTGGGCTGAACGGGCAGAACCCCCTCAGCAGCCTTTGGCCACCAGTCCCCTTCCTGCACAGATGAAGAGAACACCTTAAATACTGCAAGGGGGGGGTATGGGAAGTGTAAGCACTGGTAGCATCATGTAAAGCAGCTGGAGAGTTTGGCAGGGGCACAGTTCTTATCAGGGCCCATTTATTGCCTGCATGAAAAACACTTTCCTAACAAAACATGGAAACCTGGCGTCTTGGAGGCTTTACACTCCCTTGGAGAGACAACGGTGCTTTCTTCGAGATGTAACGGAGTTTTGGGAGGTGGCCAGGGTATTATCATTTGATTTTGGTGCCAGAAGCTTTCCTCCTATGACTAGAAAATGAATTCAGGAAAGGAAACACAAAGAATGATGTTGTCACAGGAATGAGCCTCTGAACAACTACTGATTTTTTAACTGGAATTTATAGTCTCCTTGAGGCCAAAACTTGCCTTTCCTACTCAGGACAAGTCTCCCACTGAAGCCAATTAACTCTATTGGAGTCTTGCCTAGGAAAAATTTTGGATTGCAGTTATCCAACCTAATTGCAAGAACTGTTGTTCTAAGCTGATGTGAAACTGAGATCCTAAAGGAAGAACAAAAGGTAGATAAATACACTCAGATATAAAACTTTGAGGCAAATTTTGGGTGAGTACAGAAGAATATGGAAGAAATAACATCCTGAAGGTGAAGATTAAGTCTGGGCACAGTTAACAACCAAATAACATTGCAGTGGGAGGAGGTGGAAGGCAGGCCATGGAGGGCCCTTTACAGGGATTAATGTCATGGGCAACTAAGGGGATAGACCTAAAAATTCTGAATGTAAACCACTAGGTCCTGGTAATAAATACCCACAGCACAGAACGAAGTGGGAATGGGCTGTCACAGTGTCTCCTGTTAACATCAGATTGGTCATTCCTGGACTTACGTGTGCTTAATTTCCCCTTTTTACTGAGGAAACTCAGAAACAAGAAGTTGAGGTCATGGGGGCACAATTTTTGCTAAAGAAATTCCTGTCATGGTGCTTCAAGATTTTCAGTCTATTCAATGCAATGCAATGCAGATTCAACATTTTTATAATCTTGTTGTGAAGAGTCTCAAGGTGCGGGTGCAGAACAACTGCAGGCCTGTATGGGAGTACAGAAAAACTCTAACACTTTATTTTTACCATTTCACAAAGTGTGTCCTGGTTCAATGAGTTGACACTGTGCCTCTGGCTTTGCTGTGTCACTTTAACCATGCCAAAGATAGAGCTATAGACTGAAAATCAAATCTTAGCCCATAAGACTCAGGGGAAACCTTCTGTTCCATGTAATTTCTCTGGATTCAGTTCAGGTATTCCTGTCCGTGTGTACTCTGCTTCCTCCGTACTTGTGTCATACTTAGATTTACCAGCCTGCTCTGGACTGGGTTTACAGATCTCCTTTACTCCACAGAACTCCTTTTGTCAATTCATATTAGTTGGTATAATTATCTTTTTTTTGTTCTTAATGCCACCGACTTTGTCTGGTCAATCGAAATACACACTACAAATAAATATTTTTTAAAAACAGGTGTCTATGTAAGGATTTCCCTGTTTTCTCTGCCTTACAATGTCCTCCTCTCTGCTCTCCATTCCCTCCAAGCTTTCCAGTGAGAGCCTCATTACTTCAGGAACTAATTCCTTACTCTTCCGAGTTTTTCTGTTGCCTGGAAAAAGCTGGATGATCCACAATCTTCACAAGACCTAACCGCACTGTCTGTAAATGAACTTGTGTTTTTCTGAACAAATAATGAACGGTGAGGAAACAAAATTAATTAATGGAGGCCTCATTCATCATTTGTGTTATTCAAGATTTATGCTTTGATTAAAGTACTTGCGAGTGCTCCTATGTACACCAGGAGTGTTACACCTGTTTGTATGTCTACCCAGCTGCATTTTGTGGGGCATATTAGGGCTGCTTATGAAGTTTTGTGTGTTAGGACTGAGGTGCTGTTGTGGGGTTATCAGTGGCTCATCACAATCACCTGTGAGAAAGCTCAGATGTGGATCTTCAGCTGGCAAAAGCAGGAAAGCTTTATGGAAAACAAGGAAGCTGTGCTGATTTGAATCAACTGAAGAGATGCTCTGTATTTCTTCTTTCCATTTCTGCCTCCATGGTTGGGAAGATCGCGGAGGTTCTGATTTACCATGTCTTCCCATGGGCAAACAAACACAAGGGAAGGTGTTTCAGCCCAAATAATGAACTGTAGCAGAATATTTTGGTTTCATGAGCTGAATCCTTTTTTTTTTTTTTAAGCTTATGAGTAAGAAAAAAGTAGATGGAAAACAAGGCGAGCAGGGCTGTGTGAGTTTTGGCTACAAACAACTTGCAAACTGTGAAGAATAAAAAAAAAAAGTTGCTGAATTTGGAAGAAAAACACCATCTCCACAGGCCACTTCCCCCAGCTGTGGGTTTGAAGAGCAGCAGATCACCAGGAATGACAGCCCATGCTGAGCACACGGACACAGCCCAGGTGTGAGGGGTCCAGGGCTGTCGGCTGCCCCAGAGCTGGGAGCCTTTGGTGCGGAGCAGCACATGAGCCACGAATGTACCTGGGAGCTGATTTCACTCTGAATCACTGGAAATGATTGTTCCTGGTTCTCTGGCAGTTTGATGGGCTCCCTCCAAGGAAAAGCAAGGTGATCAAAGCAGTGTGATCTCCACCCAGGCTGGCTACAGAGAGCTTCAGGTGGGGCTCTGAGAGTTTACTGGACTGGAGAACCCTCTCTGGGACTACCTGAAGTTTCTACCTTAATAGAAGACAAGGCTGAAAGCACAAGCCTGAGCTTCAACACATGACTCTGCAAACACAAGGTCATAACATGTAGGATAATGTTGTTGATGTTCCAGTAGTCTGAAGATTTATGAAAATAGCTTCTATTTACTCAGCTGGAGTGAGCCCTATTCTTCTGAGTTTTGTTACCCCATAAAGCATTCAGAGGAGACCCCATAATCATTTCAAAGTCAGGAACGTAAAGTGGAATAACAAGTACAAACCCTCTCCACAGTGACTTTGAAGTGCAAGAAGCATGGCCTTGTAGCCATGGAATATTACTCTGCTCTGAGCCGGGTTGGAAGAAACAGCTCCCAGGCAGTTGTTTCAGCTGGTGAAAAGTCCATATTCTTCTTACCACAAAAGAAGCTGGTCTAAAAGAAGTTAAAGTCGAGCAGGGAAATAAGTGATTAAATACCCACTGAAATTCACAGGAGCTTTTCCCATGATACTGGTGAGAATTAGACCCAGATCTCATGTGACCAGTTACAACAAGGACAGCATGGCACTGCATTCTCCAGCCATCAGGAGCAGGGCACAGCGCCAGGGTTTCCTCCTCCTATAGCCCAGGGCAAAATCCTCCCTGGAAAATGAGTCCTTCTGTCCACAGGACACTCACCTGAACACAGCTCTGCCTTTGCCTCTTCCCAAGCTGGACATGGATCCTGGGAAAGACATTCCTGGGAAAGCAGTCTTTCCCTTTTCAAGGCAGAAACCTCACTTTCAGTGAGCGCTCTGCCTCCTGTCCCCTGCGTGCTCAGGATCTTAGCAACACCTGGGCTGCTGATGCTAAAGCCCACAGTCCAACGTCAAATTTACCAGGAAGAGGCAAATGAGGAGCCGTGGTTGTCACAACCTCCTCAGCATGTGGGTGCAGCAGGAGAGGGCTGCTGAGCCAGCGGAGAGAAGGGAGCAGAGGGAAAAGCAGGAGCAAAATGGCTGAGACAACACAGCAACGGCTTGAACACAGAACTGACATCACCAAGAATCACAAAGCAGAGTAGTAACACGGTTAGGAGGAAACAAGCCCCAAGAGAAGGAGGAGAAAAAAGACAG
Organism: Rhagologus leucostigma; assembly: GCA_013397725.1. Classification (NCBI taxonomy): domain Eukaryota; kingdom Metazoa; phylum Chordata; class Aves; order Passeriformes; genus Rhagologus; species Rhagologus leucostigma. The sequence continues at coordinate 5,290,287 of VZTD01005508.1, read as the reverse complement.
TAGTTCTGTATCCCAGGGATCAGCATTCCAAGCAGCAGCAGCCAGCGTCGCCTGGACTCAAAGATGAACTTTGCAGCCAGGACAACTCCATTTCCCCGAGCACCAGTGGCTTCGGACTGAGCCCAGCCAAAGAGTTCCCAGGGCAGGAGTGAAGCGAGAGGATCTGGGAAAAGCTCCTTTACAAAGTTCCCAGTATGAGTGAGGGGACAGGGAAGGACTGGGTCAGGGCGGCCACAAGTGGAGCCCAGCAGACCTGCAGCTGTGGCAACGACCTCACACTTCACCTCCAGTTGCTGGGCGAGCCTGACTCCCCCTTGGACATCAGAATTGGTTTTGTGCTTTTCCTGGCTGGAAATCCCAGAAGTCCTAGAAGAGCTCCTGGAAGATTTGTGTGTTTGCTTTCTACAACAAAGAGCAGAAGAAAGCTGCTAGAAGGCCTCCCTAGTGCACTTAGGGGTAAGTGTCTTGGTTGTGTCAGGGCTCTAGACAGAGCAGGAGAAGTCCTTGGGGTTCCTAAGAATCTGTGGGAAGCAGGAGCTAAATCTTATCAGGTTGTGCTAAATCTTATCAGGCTGTGCAAATCCTACCTACTTCTTTTGCTGATTTAAAGGAGGAATTATTCAGCAACCAAAGAATGACTCATACATTTCCTCATTGCAAGGGCAGTGAGGTCAGGTAGTGGTTGTGTGTTTGCAGCTTTTTTTATCCCTTTGGGTCCTGCAAGGATGGCACTTGAGCAGAGAACAGGACTCTGTAGCAATGTCCCCTTTGGCCTGAGGTGAGGAGTGTTCTGTAACCCTGACTATTCTGCAGGGCATGCACAGCGTTTAGTGAACTGGGGAATTGCTTCCCTCTGATTCTGGCTGCAGCTGCGTTTGGAGAGTCCAGCGCTGCCGGACCTGCTGCCATGAGAACGCTCCGGGCCCCTCCCGTGCCACCACCCTGTTGGTGACCTGGTCATTGCTGCGAGGCCCCACGAGGTGGCAATAGCAGGACACGGCTCCCGTCGGGACACGGCTCCGTGGAGCGTTGCTGTCCATCTTTTTGTCCCTGAAAAGAGAGATTCCGTTGAATATTGCGGTGCAAAATTCTTGCAGCTGGTAATTTCCACTTGATCAGTCTCTGACTGTGAAACAAATGTCGGGTATGTCACTGGTAAAAAAGCACTTAAATTTTACTGAGATTGAGTATTTGGTGCCAGTCACAGTGTTTGGTGCCAGTCCAAAGGCCTAGTGTGCTGATGTCCCAAGGGCTGGCATCTGCCTGGGTGTCACCACTGCCCTTTCCCTGTAGGTGCAGCACTGTCCTGCTTTCTCCCCTGGTACCAGAGCTGTACATGGCATATCTGGTGTAGGGCTGGGGAAGAAAGGATGTTAAATCTGCTCTGACACTGCTTTACTGCCTGTACTTTTTCATATTGTCTCTTTAAACTACATATGTTTCAAGCCACAGGGTTTGTGGCTGGTGGTAAGTGAAGTCCTATTCTCACCTAGATCCTTAATGTCTGTAATACAAATAAGGATGATAAATTTCTCAAAATAATAATGTTCACTGCCATTCCAATGTTGCAATTCCGATGGTGCCATTCCACCTCAGGAGACAGGCTCTTCACCCCAAGCATGAGGTGAACACTCCTACACTCCCCACGAGTGTCAGCACGAAAAAGGGACAGACAACATCAGTTGATGAAAGCCAGGTTTGATGGGGCCCTGAGCTACCTTATTAAGTGGGGGGCATCACTGCCCATGGCAGGGCATTGGAATAAGATGATCCTCAAGGTCTCTTCCAACCCAAACCATTCTATGATTTTATGATCCTACAACCAAACATCCCAGTTTGCATCTCCAGGCTGTGGAGCTCATAGTAAAGGCTCCTGGGACGGCAACGGGGAATTTACTGATTCAGCTGGGGATGATGGGTAGGGAATGTACAGACTGACTGACTCAGAAGGGGGGAACTGCAGAGTAGTCCCAAGAGAAGGAGGAGGAAAAAGAGAAGGCTGACAAAACCGTGTTGTGAATTTTTAAAAGCAGTCAGAGATTTTGTGCTGTGGACTCTCCACTCTCCACAGCTTCTGTCAGTGGCATTATGGTAATGCTTCTGCACAGCTCTGCATCCAGAATGGGAGCAACCAAGAAAATCAGCATAAACTCGAGTAAAGGATTGGTCCTGTGGGGAAAATAGCTCTGAATGCTGTTGGTGCTATCCCTACTCATGGACAAAAGACAGAGGTTTTTGATTGATGAATTTCTGTAGAAGTTGAAATGGTTTGACAAAGCTTTGAGGGCAGGTTGGGAGCAGCTTGAATATGACACACAAGAAGGCTTAGACAGCAAAAGCCCAGAGCCATGATCGCCTGAGCACACAGGCTTGGGGCTGTTTCACCTCCACAAGAGAAAAGGGGTGTTTTACAGACCCAGGCTGGGGGGTCCAGAGGGGCTTGGCTTTGGGGCACAGCCCTTCCCCAGCTCTGTGCCACCATCTAGCAGTGCCTGTGCCTGGAGGACAGCCCTTCCCACCTTGGCTTGTCCCCCCACTCAATTCCTGGCTGGGGGCTCCCCTCTCCAGGGACGGGAAAGGGCCTTTCTGGCTGCAGGAGAGCTGCTTCTGTGGTGTGACCCACCTTGGAGCCCCCACTGCACCTGATGGGGCCCCTGACCCTGCAATCCCTGCTCCTGGGGATATTGAGTTTTCTGTTTGTTTTGCAAGTGTAATTGGCCAAGACGCTGTGAGGGGAGGAGAGAATGCTCAAGGGAGAGGTGTTAAAGAAATAGGAAAACATTATTTAGAGTGTTTTAAGTTGGCAGTTTCCCTTATTGGTACTTTTATAGTGGAAAGGAGCCACTTTAGGTCTGTGCAGTTGGATTGGACCACCCGGTCCAGGCTCCAGTAGCCATCCATTCAGATGGATGAAGTGCCTTCCTCATCCCCTTGGCATCCCCTCTTTCAAGCCATGCACCACTTTCTTGGCTTACAAATTTCCCCCTCTGGCTTCTTGTGTCCTGCTGCAAGGAATACACGGAGAAGGAGGAGCCTTATATGAAATATTCAGTTTAGGGGGATGATCCTCGTCCAAGGCAGGTGTTGGATACAAAGGGAGATGATTGAGAGGAGATGGGGAACACCTGATGTGGGATATTGCCAGTGCCAGTGCCAGGGAGGTGGCAATGGCTTTGCCATTGTCAGCTCCAAGCATTCAGAACTTCTGCCTCCACACAGAATCAACAACATCATTTTTGAGAAAGGATTATTTTAAACAATCCCATGGTTGGGAACCTCTTCATTTTCTCCTGGGCAAAAACCCTCTAGGTTTCTCCTAGTTCACTTTCCCAGCCTGTCAGGGGGTCAAACATGGAGTTAAATGAGAAATCAATCTCTTCATTGCAGGAGCCAAGGTCTGGAGAGGAAAAACCCAAACAAACCATAAATCATAACAAAAGAAAGTGCCAGCTATTCCCAGGTTTCCGATAACATCATCAGAGGTGGCAACACCGGACTTCATAAAAAGCCTGGCTGAACTTTAGGGTCAAACAACAGCAGCTCTTTGCTTTGTCCATTTGTCCCTGCATGCCTGGGGAGTGACGCGTGGCTGACCATTATGGCCTGGCCGATGGCTATCTGTGCATGGCCTCCCGATCCCAAACTGACCCTGGACTAGCCCTGTTTGTGTCTGAAAATCCCAGCATGGCCTGGCTGGAGGTGCTGGTGCACTTACATTTCTGATTTCTGTACACGAAGTGCTGCCCACCCTGAGGGAGCAGATTCTCCCAGCACCCTGCAGTTGTGTTGCTCGGTTGGGAGTATGTTCTTTTATGTTCCTGACTTTTCTCACCCACTGTGGCCTGCGTGCAATGTTATTTTCTGGTCCTGACAGTGTTGCAAACTGATTCCTCCAAATCTGCATCAAAGTTACCCAGGGAGGTTTTGCACAGACAGCAGTGGCACCAGGATGGGAATGCAGGCAGACGTGAAGCAACCTGGAATTTCAGGAGTCCATTCCTCAGCCCCTCTCCCACAGGAGTATTTTTCTTCTTTTTTCTCAGTATTCTATGGAAAGAGGGTTTTTTTCCCCATTGCAGCTGGGTGAAGTTGGGAGCCCCCTGGAGATAGGCAGGGGGGAAGTGTTTGGAGGGAAGATCTTCATGGAAAAATTCATGTGATGCACTCACTGTGAGACAGACACAGCTCAGCCAAAGCAAACTCGCTGTGGCAAAAGGGACCCTCTGTCAGCCTGTGAATAAAGTTCCCTGCCAGGAAAAAGACAGGGACAGCTCTCCTGCCATGGGCTTGCCTGAACTGGAGCAGGCTGTGTGCTCCCCTGAGGACACAGGTGCTGGTGGCTCACCTCTGTCCCTTGGACACCTCCAGGGTCACTGTCACTTTTCTTTCTGCTTTTGTTCCCAGGAGCTCATGAACAGACTGTCCATTTTGAACCAGACTTGACAAGAGATATCCCAGAGGGAGTTTTTCTCTCACAGGCTTGGGGGAATGCAGGCTGCTGGAAGGAGAAACCTCCTAAGTGCCTCTGCTGAGGGCTGCATGAACAGTACTAGATGCTGGTGACTCCACTTAGAATCATTTAGGCTGAAAAAGACTTTAAAGATCGTTGAGACCACCTGTAAGAAGTGAGTCCAACACGAAGCAGCAAAGCCTGAAACACCCTCTACCCAGGGAAGAGCTTTAATTGAACCTCTGGCTCAGTGTGTAAAGCCGGTCTGTAGGAAAACCACCGTTGGCACCTCTGAAACTACTTGTATTTATTTGGTTGATGGTTTTAAGTTACAAAAGAGCTTTTGTTGGTCCCTACTTGTCATTAAACTGTCTCTGGCTTCTTTGGGGGGTCATTTGCACTGGTAACAGCAGCACCTGCCAGGTCCGTGCCCAAGCAGCCTGGCCAAGCTCTGCAGCCTCCGGAGCGGAGGAAATTCCCGATGCCCAAAGGCTGCAGAGAGGGGAGGAGCTGAGGGGAGAGCAGGAAAAGCATCGGAGTGTCCCGGCAGGAGAGCAGCACCTGTGAGGTCGGGGAGAGGACCAGGACAGGAAGGGTTTGGAGAAGGGTGGCTGGAGAGAAGAGAGAAGGCTGAGCAGTGGCCAAGTTAACCCTTCCCATGCTGGCATTTTCCAGGCGGCAAGCCAAGTGACTGCTTGGGAAGATGGATATAACACATGTCTGCAGTCTCCAAAGGGTTATTAACTCTGCAATAATGGCCGTGAAACTTGGCTTCCTCGACGTACATTTAAAATTGGAAAAAAACCCCACCACAACACCAGTTTCCGAGGAGGAGAGGGCTTGTTTCCTAGGAACTGCAGGGCCAAATCCACCTCTGTGATGGTGAGAGGAGAACCACCCCCCCTTCCCACGGGCTGGGAGCAGGGGAGCAATGCAACCACCACAACAGGAGCACAGCCCCCTCCTGCCACACACACGTTATCCTTATCAGTAACGATTTCAAGGCATTTCTGAAAAGCCCATGGTGTTCAATTAACAGAGTCTGTGTCTCACTGGAACTTTGGGATTTGGATTCAAGAAAACCACCAGTGCTGCTCCTAAGACAGATTCCTCTTTTGTTGTGTGGGTACCACTGTGGGGCTTGTCTCTCGCTCCTGGCTCCAGCCCTTGGCAACACCGAGGTCTGCCGGGGATGTTGCCTCTGTCCTGGGGTGTCGCAGCCTCTTGGGCTCCTGTCTAAGTGCTCTGGAAGTCTGGGATGCTCCACAGGGATTATCCCTACCCCAGCGTAGTCTGTGCCAGCCAGCCCAGCCACTGAGCAAGTCCTTCCATGCAGTAAGTTACAGACTTCTCTTTATTAGTGCCTCTCTTCCCCCACACTATTAAATTTATTCTTTCTCTGTATTGTTATTATTTTTTTGGCAGAGGACTTCGTAAGGTGGGAGAAAGGATCTACTAAAAAGTAAAACAAATCTAAGCCCCCTCATCAAACCCTTTCAAGGCACCAGCTCCAGTCCCTTAGCAAATGAAGTCAGCTGGTGGTCTGGGTTTAAACGTGGCTGTTGAGGGCTCAGGCCAGGTTTGACAGCTCACAAATCAAATTGCCTCGTGGTTCGCAGGAGAGGAGGATTGCCACGAGTGGAGGAGTGGTGGTGGAGCTCTGCCCCACTCTGTGCCAGCCAGGGCCCTGGCCCTGGAGGGAGGCACTGAAATCGTTGGTTCACAACAGGTCAGGAGGGAAATCTGGGCTCTGAGGTTTTGTTTTCTGTGTTTTGTTACACTATTGACACAGAGCAAGGCAGCCCCAAACTGAGATTTTGTCTCACTTGAATGGGCCTGGGCCAGTCCCTTTGCTTTGGTTAATTCTTACTAGACAGCAAAGTGAGCCTTGAGAGTGGGAAACACAGAGCTATTAAATCTCACTTGATCTCATGCTAATAAAAAGTTTGAGCCATGGGTCTTGGCTTACTCTGATTTTGCCTGCTGGGATCTGCTTGCAGGTTTTGCTCTTGAGCTGACCACAGGTAACATCCTCCAAGTGCCACCACACTGGAGGGATGAGGGGCTTTCCTGAGGCCCCAGCAGGGGGTGGGACATGCTCTTGTGCCCATAAGGTGCTGCAGAGGCCCTGTGCAGGGCAGGGCTTTCTGAGGTGCTACACCAGCCCATGGTGTGCCATGGCATGTCTTTTGATGCCTGGGAAAAGCACAGCCAGCAGGGTGAAGAGCTGGAGGCAGCTCCAAGATTCTGGCTCTCAAACAGCCTCTCTCCTTGTACAGGAGCAGCTCGCTAAGAAAACATGGCTCGTGCTGCCTGTTCAGTGCCTGGAAGAAAGAAAATGGTGTTAACGTGCTCATGTCTCTCACCAGCCCTTTTCCCAGCTCCAAACAGCCCTTTTCTCTGAACTCCCCCAGTGCCTGCCCTCCGTGGGATGAGCATCCAATCCTAATTCTGCTTGCTTGCAACTCAGAGCCATTCCTGCTGTCAGTACGGCTCCGGACAATTCTGGTGGAAGTGCTGCAGGGAGATCTGCCAGAGTCATTCACACTCTTTTATGGGCCTTCCTTTGAATTCTGCTACAATTTCAAGAACAAAGTTGCAGATTTTTGCAGAAGTTTAAACTCTAGGACACTGCTCTCCTTGGCCACCACAGTTTAAAGCTGCTAACAGGTTGGGTCTTGACTGTGTTCCATGGCTCAGCCATGCCAGGAGCACAGGATCCCATCCAAAGCCCACCAAATGCAGCGGAAACCTTTCTGCTCTTGGAAATTATCCTACTGCTTTCAACAGCCCCCATCCAAAGTGAGTTCTCCTGATCCCTGCACAGCTGAGGTCACGTAGGACATGGCCCAGCCAGGTGGGAAGGAACTCCAGTGGCTTCAGGACCTCAGTGAAAATGGGAATTGATAGAAAAAAAAAAAATTATGTCTCTTAAGCTTTATGCACTTGTTTCTTATTTTCATCCACGTGATGAGTGCTTCAGGAGTGTGTAGGATCATTGCCCAAAATCTGTGTGTGTCCAAATGCTGTGCTCTGGGATAACCTTGCTTGAGCAGGAAGGTTGGGCCAGATGCCCCTCTGTGGTGCCTTCCAACCTGACCCATTCTATGATATGGCCAACCTAATTTTTTTCCTGGTCTTCCAAACCCTGGCACCGATCCTGGGGATGGCGCTGGGAAAGGAACGGGTGACTTTCTCAAGCGAGCTGCCGTAGCAGAGTCTAAATTCACTTAGTGATGAGGAAAGGGAGACGCAGGAAGCACGACGGGGCTGCCCAGCGCCGGGATGTCCCCGGTAGCTCCGCGGGTCCCGGAGCGGCCCCGCGCGTCCCTCAGGGGCCGGGGCCGGGGCAGGAGAGGGCGCCCCCTGCCGGCCGCCCGCGCCCACGTGTGCCCTCCCCGCACGGCGCAGCCGGCGCGCAGCCAATGGGGGAGCGGGNGTGGCCGAGCGCTCGCCGCGGCGATCCCCGGTGCCGAGGGCGGGCAGGGCGCACTCGGGCCGCGCTCCTGTCGCCGCGCTGTGCGCTCGGCCCCGCCGCCGCACTACCATGTTTGACGGCTGCCTCCTGCCCCTCGTCGTGCACTGCCTGCTGCTCTGCGGACTGGACGCCGGCACAGGTAGCGCTCCCCGGCGCCCCGGCTCCCCGGCTCCCCTTCCCCGGCGGCGCTGACAGAGTCCGGCCCCGGGCGGCAGCGTGCGGGCGCGGAGCGCAGGGCACGCACCGCATCCCCTGCGTGGCCGCGGTTCCAGCCCGCGGGATGAATTGCTCCAGGCTTTTGTATTTTCTTTTCCTGTCCTCTCGCTGCTGCTGTAGCGTTCCATGTGGAAAGCTGCTGACTGTCCTTGGCTGCGGCTGCGGCTCGCTCTGCTTTTCCCCTTCTCCCTGCAGATTTTTATTGGGGTTGGTGAAATGCGATGCTTGTGTCTGAGCTATATATATATTTTTTAATGATACAAGTAGCTTTAGCGTTTGCTCTATTCCTCTCTTCCCTGCACGTTTCTGTCTCTAATATATGTGTATATAGAGAGAAATAAATCGCTGTGCTCCGCTGGCTCCATTGTCTGCGCAGCCCTTTCACAGTTTCCAGCGCGGGGCTGTCTGCGCTGAAACCCGAGCGCGGGGCTGTCCCGGGGAGCGGGGGGTGCCGCAGCCCCCGGCCGCCCCGTCGGACCGCGGCTCCGGGGTGCGAGCGCCTGAGCCTCTCTCCTTCTCGCCTGCAGCTGGCGGAGCGGAGCTGGAAGTGGTGATCCCGGAGCGAGTGCCGCTGGAGAAGATCCACCTGCTGCCGCCCGGAGGGGATCGCGGCGGCCCCCGGCGCCGGCGGGCAGCGGCGGAGCAGCAGGAGGAGGAGGAGGAGGCTGTGCTGCTCCGCCTGCCCGCCGCCGGCGCCGAGCTGTACCTGCACCTCCGCCGCGACCTGCGCTTCCTGGCCCGGGGCTTCGCGGTGGAGCGGCGGCGCGGGGAGGCGCGGCGGCCCCCGCGGGAGCGGCTCTGCTTCTACTCGGGACACGCGCTGAACCGCAGCGACTCCTTCGCCTCCCTCAGCACCTGCGCCGGGCTGGTACTGCCATCCCGCCCCGCTCCCCTCCTCAGGCCTGGTACTGCCATCCCGCCCCGCTCCCCTCCGTGGGCTGGTACTTGTCAGCCCGACGAGACGGGATGCCTGCATTTCATCTCCCCTCCTGTGACCCTCCTGTCCCTTCACCTTGCTGTCCCCTCACCTGTCTGTCCCCTTCCCTCGCAGGCCCTGCCGAGCTCCACTGCTGTCCCATGGTTGGGGTTTGGCCCACCCTGGCTCTCCTCTGTGGAGCTTCCTCAGCCTCAGCTATCCCTGAGGGGCCTCAGGCCCTGCGATCCCACTGTGGGTGGGCAGCAGAACCTGAGAGTGCTGTAGAGGAGCATCCTGGCGGAGGGAACATCTTGTGTCACTGTCCCCCAACCATGGGGCAGGTGGCTGTGTCCCGCTGGGGGTAATTTGGTGCCATCCTGGCTTGATCCTGTGGCAGGTGTGCAGCTCTGCAGCTGGCTCTTCCCTCCAGGCTCCTGCCGTCGGTGTTGGGGTGCTCACTGGGAGCTGTGGTCAGGGAACAGCCTGTGCTCCAGCATGTTCAGAGGAACATCTCACTCAGGGATGCTTTTCCCACCACAAGTGTCAGGATTTCTCTGCCCAAGGCTGTAGCTTCAGGTGGCTCTGCAGGGCCTGGCTCCCCTCTGAGCAGCCTGGCAGGAGCAGGTGATCTTGTGTGGGACAGAAAGTTTCTCAGTGGTGGAGACTGAGATGCCTGAGACATTGAATAGTTTGCAATTATTACTGATAATTTGAAAGTACTTCAGGAAGTCAGTGGAGCATTAGGCAGTGATTCCCAGCACATGGTCCTGGGAAGTGTGCCTGTCAGAACAGACCTGATGATGGAGATTTATCCTTAAACTGTAGTGAGAAGCAGTTCATGCTCTGCCCTCGGGACTCTGGCCTTCATTCCGGGGCCATTTGAGGGCGCTGTTCCTCAGGATTAAAAAAACCCCAACAAACAGAGATGCTGAGGTCTGAGTGGCACTGGAAGTTGAGCTGAGTTCTGCCGAGGGAAGCTTAAAACTGATATCTCTGGTTCAAGCCTTAAATCACTAACAGCTCTATGCTTTTGTCACCAGGCGTGTTTTGTTAATCTTGCCGGGCTTCCAAAGCTGGAAAGCACAAACAAGCAGAGGAGGAACCTTTTAAAAAAAGAGGAATGTAGTTGTAGGCACAGTATTAACTGCCTGAGATCAGGGAATGGAGGAGGAGGTGAAAAAGCTTGGCAAAAATCCCAGTAGAAAAGCTGAAAAAGAGACAAGACTAGTTAGTCTTTGCTCACTACTCTGCAAAAGCGAACAGCAATTTTGCAGTACCTGTTTGGATCATGGGAATTCTAAGCAATGGCTAAATTGACATAACTGAGGCGGATCAACCTGGGATCAGTGTCAAAGCTGCTGGTTTGTGCCACCTCTTGGGGACCAAAGGCCATGTGTTAGTGACAGTGTTGATTAAGCTCTGCTTGCCTTTGCCCGTGCATCTGGTCCTGGGAGTGCTAAGTGTGGTGTGGGCAGATGTGTTGGGAGAGAGGTGTTTCTGCATGTTGGGATACTCCTTTCCTACTAGAGGAATCCATTCATCCTCCTCATTCAGATAATCACCAGGAATGGGAAAGGGCTGAAAGCAGGTGCATGGTACATTTGAGTGAGTTAAGGTTTACAACACCCTTGTGAGCTCAAAACTAGAGAACAGAAAACTCCAGTGTCTGGAGGATGAGCCTGGACTTAAGATGGATGAAACTAAACTTAAGATGAACCTCATTAATTACTGAAATGGTTTCATTGAAATAATCCACACCACCATGTAGATAAACCTTCTTATTCTAGCTAAGTGGACCATTCTGGTTTCTTAAGTCTGTCTTTAAACATGAAACATCTCACATTTTAGGTTGTTTTCAGTGTTTACACAGTGTTTTGCAGTGGCCACACTAAACAAGCATAGCTGATGTGAAAGCTGTGCGATTTAGTGGTAAGATGTTTTCTGGGATCAGAGGAATCAAAAGGAATTGAAGGAACCAAATTATCTAGGAAGTCTTTAATCTGCCATAAGTTGAACTGAGAGCAGGTGACTAGAGCCCAAAATTTTTTGGCTTCTAATCTGGCAATTTAAAATACTAAGACCATCACTTCTTAAAAATTTTTATTTTTGTTTTCCCATTGCTTCCTTGAGCCCTGTTTGCTGCAGAAAGAATAAGGTTTTGCCCTCAGCAGCAGCTTTACAGGTGGGACATGGTCCAGACTTGCTGGGCTAGAAGAAAGACCTTGGTAGTGGAAACCTTGCAGCCTGTTGGTCCTGGCACTTGTCTTCTGAGCAGTTCTGGTGCTGCAGTGGGGGATTTCCTGAAAATTCCAGCCTGAGAGTGCTTGCTGGACTCTAACTGGGTAATCAGGACATCTCCTTCAGAAAAGCTGGTTGCTAAGAAGTAGAGTGGGCAGTAATACTGTGTCCTGATCTGCAGCTGGCTCAGGCTTTGCTGTAATCATATTCTCAGCCATGCCATAAATCATACCAAAAGTGATATAAAATGATCAGGGCAAGTGGATTTCTAGTAAAAACAAAATCCCTGACACAGTGACATGAAAACTGAGCTGCAGCCAGACTGAGCAATTGCTTCCTGGTGATGATATCAGATTCCCAGTGTGGCATCTGAAGGTTGGGGTCTGGTTTTAAGCTCTGCTCGCAGATGCTGCTGTTAACCAGTGTGTGGCTGCTGTAGTTTCCTGCTTTGGGAAGGGTGGCCGTGCTCTTGCAGCTGTGTGAGGTCATAGTGAGGTAAGGACTGCTGTACCCAAGGTCTCATCATTTAGATGCTGCTGAAGTACCTCGTGTGAGGATGCTCCAACCCTCCTGATCTCCTCACAGCCTGGGAATTCAGCACCGGCAGGAGGCACCGTGTTCCTGGAAGGTGCTGCTGCCTTCCCCTTGGCAGCACTGTCCTCTGGGGAGTGCACTTGTGCCAACACTTGGATTCTGGCCACAGCTCAGGGCTGCACTGTCCTTCGCTGGTGCTAGGCACTCACAGGCAGTTCTGCAGCCCCTGGGACCAACACTGGAAGACAGCAGCCAGTACAGGAACTTTATTCTTTGTGAAGTTCCAGCTTTGTAAGGCCACAGTAGAGTCACTGTCACATGCTGAAGTGCTGGACTGCAGTATCAGCCCCTTACAGCAGGTGTAGGCTTTTCATATTTCTTGTACCTGCATTTTGGAAACAGTTACAGTTTTAAGAGGGTCACGAGTCCATGTCAAAATAAGCATTAGACTTAGAAATGAACTTGAAAACTCTGTTCAGGAACTGTATCTGAAAGATGAAAATCACTGGGATGCATTTTGAGGCAGAGGTTTGATTCTAAGTAACATCTCTTCCATTTTAAAATCCAGAATCTTTGATTTTGGGTTCAGGATGCCTCTTTGGCTTGTCTCTAAATAAAGCGGATTGTCCTTCTCAGTTGAGATAAGAGAAGAGTTTGTGCCTCCCTCCTGTTCAGGCTAGTTCATATAACATTTTCACACCCCAGTTTTGTCTCCTTTGAACTTCCTTGTGCAGACTGGATTAGTAGAAGTGGATGATGCACATTACAGAGGTTCATGGAGTGAGAACAGTGATTTTTCTCTTTGCAGGATGGAATAGACTAATTGAAACTACACCTTAAGAAATGCACACTGGAAGTTGGGAAACCCTAAATATTTTGCAGTAGTGCCTCATACAATCTACTCAGAGAGGAAGAGGGCTTCTTTTCTTCCAAGCTTTGTGTACATTTGCCTTTGTTAAACTTCCTGCATCTCCTGGTGGACAAATCTTTCAGCTTGTTAAAATATTTCTGAACGGTGGCTCTTCATTCTGGTGTGTCCTGTTCACTTGGGACCATCCATAAACTTTGTGTAGGTGTAGGTGTGGACAAGGACAGATGATAAGAGCATCTATCTGGACTTCTTCCTCTGAGGTCTCTAAAGTCCCGCTGATTTCCAGGTAGGTGTAAGTGCCTTGCAGGACCTGGATGTCCTGGTGTGGGTTTGGATCCTGTCTGGAAGGCCAGTGAGGGCAAAGAGAACTGAGTAGTTTGGACTGCAGCCTCCAGGGAATGAGCAGTAACTCCAAGGACTCCTGGTAAAACAGTAAATCTTCTCTGTCCTTGGGAAAAAGAGGAACAAGGATGCAGAAGAGGCCGCAGTCTGTCAGGTTTAGGCCAGTCTGGTTGTCCAGGGGCGAGTGAGTGATGAAGATGAGCACTTCCCTGATGGTTCATCCTGTGCCATAGGTACCTTAGATTGGTGAATTGTCCCTCTGGGGGAGTTTGCCTTCCTTCATTCAGTGCAGAGGGAGGTGATGCCTGGTTCAGAGCAGATGCTGCAGCTTGGTGAGCTCGATCCCTGGCCGGTGAAGTGTTTTCTGTGTGCACCAGGGCGGTGCTGCCCTTCAGGTGACTCAGGAGCCTCTGCTGCTGTGGGAAGTGGGGCAGAGCAGGCGTGTGGAGATTATAAGATGATACAATTTCCCCTGAGGAAACCTTCAGCTCTGCTGAACTCTGCTGTCTGGGAGAGGAGCTGTCTGGCACTCATCCATAGCTGGGCCATGAGCTGAAAAGTTAAACCTCTTAAAATTACTGTGCTGGGTTTCCTTGTGCTGGGATTTTCTTTCCTCTTCTGCAGTGGACAAGAGGGAGAACATATTGGGGTTTCCTTGTTTAGCAGAGTTGGAGGCCAGGGCAGATATTCCTGGGTATGGTCTGCTCTCAGAACTGAGTGTAAACTTGAAATGACTCTGGAACAAGACTTAACTTAAAGCTCTTATTTTCAATTTGCTTGAATTGCACTTTTAAATAATAACCAATGAAAGCTGAAACATGGTTAATAAGGACGGCACTAAAACCCACATGAAGTTTATTAAACTGTATTTGTGGGTTGTTTTGTTCTTCACTTTAAACATTAACTTCCTTTTAACTTTGAGGAAATGGTTAAACAATGATTTATAGCGTAACTGTTGAGAAATTGAGAAGGGGATGGAATTTGTCAGATGTTTAAATCTGTTCTCTTTTCAGCATCTTCGTATGTATGTAACTAATGAACACTTAGGAGCAAGAGAAAAATCTGTTAAAGATTCAGCATTTCACAGATCTCCTTCAAAAGATGTTGTGAAAATAAAAAGGGCTGGAAAAACAGTGTAACTGTTGGAGAGTATTAACATGTGGGAAGGTCAAGAACCATGTGCAGAGAACACTGAGGGTTTGGATCCCTGTTCTGAGCAAGCCCTGGAGCTGCACTAGCTCCACCAGCACTACCAGGGCACAGGGACAGAGCAGTGAAGCCAAGGAGGCAGGATGGGGTTGTACAAAGCCTGTGTTACCACTGTCATTTCAGTGACATTGTGTAAGGACCTTTCTCCTTTCCCTGCTGTCATTTAGCCCAAGAAAAGCTCCAAGAAAAGGAGATGATGTGTAGCAGAGGAGTGAACTACTGGTAGTACAAGAGTAGATCAGAGAGTGAGCAGGTTACTGGAGTGACCACTGTGTGTGTGAAACTCTGGATAAGAGCACGTGGGCATGTTTTGGTGGTGAGCAATGTTGAGCTGACTTCTAAAATAAGGATATGAAATATCCTTAGTGTGAAAGATCTTGCCACTGTTAAGCACAGTGGTGAGTGGGGCTGTAGTGGGAAGTGTGGATTATTGTTTGTTTTAATCAGCTTGTCAGTTTGCCTGCCTTTGGAGGCTGAAATCGTTCCATTAGCAGAGCTGCAGGGTTCGGTCAGCTACGTGGTCTGTCCATACCAGCTGTAAAATTAATGCAGATGATGGTGAACTCCTACACTCCCGTGACTTTTCGGGCTCCTGATGACTGCTCTGTCTCCAGGATGGTGGGGTTGGGCAGCAGCTGCTTTTCCCAACGTTCAGCAATCCCAAGTCCTGGGGTCCCACGGAGAGAGAAGGATGGGAGGGAGTATCCCAGCTTTTGATATGCATCTTCCCAAGAAATTTGAATTGGTGGATCCAAAGCATTTCACTTAATTGGAATGATTTCCAGACATGTGGGAAAAGTAGCTCCCAGAGTTACGGGGTCTTCTGTTTTACTTCCTTATCTTCAAAATCCAAAGCCTTCTCCAGTCCCTCAACTTGTACAGACATGAGAAGAAAAGCACAGAGGCTTTGTCCAGTGCTGATGTCTGATATCTCATGCTGGGATTAGCACCGGGCAGGATCTGAAGGATTTGAGGGATGCAAATGAGGAATGCATCTCTTATGGAAAAAGCAAAATAATGACCAGACTATTCAAGTTACAGGGTCCAAAAGATCTCCTCTGGGCCAGCAGGTTTGGGGACTCTTCAGAACCCGAATGCCAAGTCTGGGGAAATTTTTAACTCCCTAGGAATACTTTACAGGCCCGATCCTGTAAATCCTTCCTGCTTGAAACTCTGTTTGCCCTGTCAGATTGATCTTGAGATGCTTCCCAATGTATTCCAGGGTGAAGACTCATGGCTCTTTCCCTCCATAGGTTTCACAATTCCACAGCAAATGTGAAACATAAGTCTTTTCCAGTGGTTTAAATTATTTTCACTCTTGATGCCAGAAGGTTGGGATAATGTCGGGTGGTGATGAAACTGACTTCTTCTTACATATTTTTGGCACCAGCTGAAATGGTTGGCAGTCTGTCAGGAGCTCTGGTGTGGCTTTTAGTACCATGGCACCAGATTTACAAGCCTTCTTCTAAATAATTAAAACCTATATTAAAAAAGGGGGCTGGGGCTACCTCCCAGCTGGAAGACTGGAACAAGGCGAGGAAGTAGTGGAGAACATTGTAAAGGAGACTGGAAGAACAAGTCACCAGAGCTTTTGCTGTCTCTAAAGCAATTCTGACAAAGCCCAACTTGTGATTTAAGTGAAAAGGCAGCCCTTTGGACACTCCAGGGCAGAGTGGGTCTTGTAAACTGGTGAACGTTCCATAGGGCCAAGGAATAATGTCGGGTTTTCTCTGTAAATGGGAGGTGCCAAGGCATTTTGTCCTTAAGCAATTCCCCTGCCCCAAGAGCAAGGTCTCTTTTGGAAGGCCCCCAAAGAGGTGTCTCTTGTCCCTTTAGAGACAGGGGACTGATTGTCCTTGCTGTGCTTTGCAGCCACGGCCAGTGGAGACACCAACTTTTACAGTTTTATTTTTGTCCAAGCGCTCTTTGGAAGTCAGTGACCCTTTCTGAGACACCCTGGTTTCCCCTGAATGCTGTTCAGTTCATGTGGCTGTCAGAGGAGGAGAGCTCTCATTTCTGCTAGCAGAAATTCCTCTTGCTGGAAATACTGGGCCAAAGGGATTTCCTGGGTGTACGTGAGGACTGAATTTGGCAGGGAGGTGTGGAAATGTACAATATACAGTATGTATGTAATGTATATTATAAATCATATTAGTACACTCAGCTGTTGAACACACAGCGTTTGCATGTACGTGCAGAGCATTTTTTTGGAGAGTTGCCTGGCTGGCACAGAACGTGAGGAGGAGGGGACCAGAAAAGTCTGGTCTCTCTTTTTATGTATAGGATGGGTGTTGGACCTCTCTGGAAGCACCTTTACCTCTCAGGTGCACAATCCTGGCAGGCCAGATGAGCCCTTCTGTTGTTAACAGAAGTTAAATAAGAACTAGAGACTTCTCTCAAGGGGCTTACATGGCAGAGCTGTGTTTTGAGACTTTTAATTGCAATATAAATAATCAGTGGATTAGTACAATGAAAAGTAAGAACCCCTCATTGTAAATACTCACGTTATGCAAAGTGTTACAACCTCAGCGTTGATTACTAAACCTGGAGGCTTTGTTAAGTTTTAAGGTGATAACTTTGCATTCACTCTCTTCACGCCAGACAAGGAGTGGAAAAAGCATAAAAGAACCTTAAAAGCTCTGGATTGTGAGCAGAGGAGGGCTCTCCTGGGACAGAAGCTGGCTTCCAAAGGTGTTCTTGCCAGCCCTGGTGTAAGGTCTGGACTTGGTGCAAGGAAGGCAGGGATTTAGTGCTCTAACCTGGACCCTATGGAGTTATTTAGGCAGGGTCTTTGCCTTCCTTGTGTCACTTGTTCCAGGGATGGTGGAAAATCCTGTAACTGGGACAGTGCAACAGTCCATTCCTGACTTCACCTCTGAAATCCAACCCATGCAGGGAGAGCAGCGCTGACTATGTGGCCCTTAATGTAGTTGGGAAGAGATATTCGGTCCCCAAAAACGCGTGTGGTTCTTCAAGTCACACTTGCATCGGTTCGCTCAGTGTTCCTTGTGAGGGTGGTACACACAGGGGCCTCCTGTGTGCAGGCAGTGTCCTCCCCGTGCTCTCTGAGACAGTAAATGCCATTTTATGGCAGTGCAATCCTGGCAGTTGGAAAGGTGATTTTGAAGGGATTTCTGTTAACAGGATTTATTTGTCCTCGTGTGAGCTGAGCATCTCGTAAAACACACATATTTGTGGGGCTGTGTCTGGAGGGAGAGGAAGAAGGGAAACCAAAGGTGTTGACAGGAATCTCTACCTTTTCTTCGTACGTGCACAGTGCATTGTTTCTAAATAGTTCTCAGTGATATAAAAAATAAATATGAGAAGCATATTGAAGTTCTTTAGTCTGTATTACACAGGCTGAACACAACCATAATCACATCATTTCCTCACACTAAATAATGGTTGCAGTGAAATTACCTGGGTTCAGACTGGGCTGATAGACAAGGTTTGGGTGCCAAACTGATGGGAGTTTTTTTATTCTGTTTTGTGGACAGGTTGGCTACATCCAGCTTGGATCAGAGCAGCTGCTGATCCAACCTGTGAATGCATCTGAGACCTCATTTAGTGGGAAGGAACATTTCGTCAGGCGGAGACGATCCACCAAAGCCGGCCATCCCACCAAAACACACGGTCCTGAGGAGCACTGCAAGGTTGTAGCAGGTGAGCTTGGAGTGGTTCCAGAGAGCAGCCATGGGAATTATGTTTGTATTTTGTAATTCTGGTGGGTGGGCAGCTGGAGCTGGGGAAGGATGGCAAGTGTGAGTGAATCCTGCTTCAAGCAGGGGTCACATCGCAGACATGAAGTTGTCAGGGCATGTGCTGTAGCACTGAACTTGTGAGATGATAAATTCTGCTTTAACCTTGCAGTGTGACCACCTCTCAGGGAGGGATTCACTGGGTTTTAGCAAAGGTCCAGGTTTGTTTAAGTGAAGTCAGTGGTTAGGGGGGCTCTTCCATCTCACCTTTCCACTGGAGTTGTGCCAAACAGGCAGGGATAGAATGGTGATCCTCACATTTCAGAATGTGGAAAACATCAATTCAGCTACTTTGATATCTTTTAATCAGAAGTATCATCTATGGAGACCAACTCCAGGGATCCAGCTCATAATAGGATAAAGAGATATCTGGGGATGGAAGAGATGCAGTTTGTCTTTCAAAACAATCTGTTTTCTTTCCAGTTTCTCATGCCATCATTCTTACTTCTGTCTAGCAGAGCACGTGAACCATATCAGGGTCAGCTGAGCAGACTTTGTATTATTTTATGGTTTTTAATTGCTTTTGTAAGGGCTTGTGTGCATTTGGAACTACCAGATGTAGTTCAGCAAGGTGACTTTTCTAACTAGGAGCTTGAATTTGCTTTTTCTATCTGGTGTTTGACTCATCAAACTTAAGCTCTATCTGATAAAACAGCTGTTATATCATGTAGTATAATTTGCTATCATTTTTCAAGAGAAAATGGCTTAATCTGTTCTTTAATCATATCCTGTCTTCTCCCACTTTCAAAGCCACACAATCAAATTGCCAGGCGGTATAAACAGGTCTAGTTTTTGGCTTCTTTGAAGCAGTTGAGTTTTATCCTTTCTGGAATTCTCTCTGGGTGGGTTGCATAGGGGGTATTTTTTATGAACTTTGTGAAATCTCTTCATTAGATTGCAGTGTATTTTCTGTTCCTTTCGTTCCTTTCCTGCTCCACTACACAATATTCCAGCTTGTGCCTTCTGGGCTGCCAAGAAGCAAAATGGGGAGCAGGACTGGGAGGTTTTTTGGGTACAGGAGAGAGACTCACTGGTGTGGGAACAGCGGAGTGCTCAGGGACAGGGGCTGCTGTTGGACATGGAAGGACGTGGCAGCAACAGGAAGCACAAAAAGCTCCCTTGTGGGAACAGCAGTGGAAGAGGCCTGAAGGAGCTCACTGGAATAGGCAGCCAGGAACCTCAAGTTTGCCTGTAAGGCTTTGTATCTCAGTTTTTGTGTTTAACTAGACCTGTGCAGGTCACCAGCAGGGGTGACCTGTGCCTTCTCCTGAGCTGTGTCCTCCCTGGCACTGCTGCTGGTAAATCCTGCAGCCAGGGCCTTTGTTTCCTCCTGTGTGGAGCTGAGCTCTTAACTGTTCAGCAGGTTTATCATTCTCAGGGGTTCAGACTAAGCCAATCTTCTTTCTGATTCTGAGAATGAAATCTTGGATCTGGTTACAGTTACAGATCCCTTATGTCTCTTTTCAGAGAAAACATCAGAATTCAGCACCGCTCTGATTTCCCAGCCAAGTTCTGTAGGTGCTGCAGTCCTGTGGTCACAGAAAATGCATTTCAGAATTCTTACACTGTAAAATAAGGCAGTCATTAGTTAAAAGCGGAACTGAACCAAAATCAGTCCAGGAAATTAGCCTCATCGTTTTGCCACTGAACCTTTTGACTTTTTTTCTAGGGGCAGGAATGCTCCCTGTCCTTGGCAGAACTGAAATTCCCTCCTTCAGAAGAGGGACTAAAAGAAAGAAATCGGGAAAACACTGGGTAGTAATTATAGGGATCACAAAGGGAAAGAGGAGCTGAGTGAGCATGAAGATACTAAAAGAAGACAGTGAAAAAAGTATTTCGAGAGGTACCTCCTGCTTCTTGAAGGCTTCTGGGGACCCACTGCTACAGCTGAGAACAGAATTCCCATCCCTTGGGTGCTGGTTTCTTCTGCTATGCTAAGAAGGGAGCCAAGCTCCTGCAGTGCTGCTCCTGCAAACAGCCACTGCGCCAAGTAGCCCTGTCCTAAAATAATGCAATTGCTCGTGGGCTTTCCCATTTAAAGGCAGACCCCTGAATGTTTGTTATTGTTGAGGGAGAGAAATGCAAGTCATGGCTGTGAATAGGCTTAGCACGTTAAGGACCTAATTGACTCCTGTCTGCTTTGGATTAACTTTCATGCACAAGGAGTTTAGAAAAAAAAATTAATCCTGTCTGACGCACAAAAGGTCCATTTCTAATGAAACTGTGTGGAAGTGACCATCTAGGCATGAGTTTCCAGAGTTTCTCCTGGGAAAAGGTCTCTTCACTGTGGTACTCACCAACGTGGACTGGTCAGATTTGTACTAGAGGTTGTTTTCCACTGGCTTAAAATTTGGCTCACCCAGGCTAAAACTTGGCAGGAAAGATTGGAGGTTGTAAATACGTGGGAATATTCCTATGCCAGACATTTTAGATACAAGCCCTGTATTGTGGAATGACAGACAGAAAAGTACAGGTCTGTGTAAATACAGTATAAAATGAGTATTTTTCAAGGGCACAGAAGTGCCATGCTTGGGCATTTTCCAGTCCTTTACTGCTGCTCTTGTATATTCTGAATACACAAGAACCACTTCTATATGTATTTTCTTCTCAAAATTTTGTAATTCAGAGGTAGCTGGCATAATCTGGGGTTATTTGGGAAACAAAACATCCGCTGAATTTTTAATGTTAATTAGTGATCATGTCATGAAAATTTAAACAGGGCTAAATTGCCCAGTGACAAATTTCCTGTGATATATGAACTTAATTACTTGTAAAACAAAGGTGCTTGGTGATGTAATGACTTGTGTGAGTATTTGGAGGAGCAGGAAAGCACTTTAAGAAAGCAAAATGAACTTAATTAGGAAGTGCTACTGAGGGGACAGAGAGCACAGCTTTCCAAGGGCATTGCCCTTGTGTTCCCCCCAGAAATGTGGTGCTCTCCCTGCAGACCCCAGCCTTGAGAGTGGGAAGGTGGCTTGGGGCCAGGTAATGCCATCAGACTGGTTTGGTAAGGGGTGGTTAAAATCTCTAAAACAACTCCTTTAGTCTAAGTGGTGTAACATGTCTTGCAGCGCTCAAAATTATTTTTAGGTCTGCAGGAGAACTTTGTGGGAGCCAAATTTCTTCTGGAATAATCTGTATAAGAGGATTAATCTCACTGTAGTCAAGAATGGGAAAGTACTTAAGGTTTTGCATGACTGGATCCTTGAGATTTGAACCTGAAAGTGTCTACTAATGGGTTAAAAAAAATCCCAGGCCTGATGTTTTAATTCCTTTGTTTAAATTCCAAAGTGCTCCAGCAACAAAGAAGGGATCCCATCACCATGGGCCAGGTGCTATTGTTAGACATATGATATGTGAATATGTTTTATTTTTATCACCTGTCATCCAGCAAGAGAAAGAGTTCAAGTCACAATGCACATTTCTGCTCAGGCATGAACATGAGCCCCTGTGAGGCAAACAGAAAACCTATTAAAAGGTTTCCAGGTGCACGTGCAGTGAGGGGGAAGGAAGGGAAGGTTGGGTTTCACTTGCTCTGGAGCACGGAGTTGTGAGGAACACGGGAAATAGCTTCACACCAGTGATGTGAAACACTTCTCATCTCTGGACACTGGGCAGCATCTGTACAAACCTCCTGTCACACCCTGCTCTCATTTTAAAGACCAGCTCTGACAACTTTCTTGTCAAAGGTCCTGGAGAAGGTCCTTTTTTTTACTGTGGAGAGAGTGGAGTCAAAGGGAGTTTTGTTTGCAGGTTTTAATACATACAAGTAAGAATTTCCCTGCAGAGGAGCCAGACAGGAGAGAAAGATCTCTTTTAATGCATCATACATTATTTTTGCAGTGCCCAACCCCTGAGATAAAACTTCTTTCATTGCCCTGTCTCTGTGACCTTGTGACATACAATAAAGCTGTTTCCATGTGGCAATGTCCACCACAACCGCAGCTGCAGTAAATGGATTATTTATGTTAACTATCATAGAACAGCACTAGTTTTACTATTTACTGGGATTTGGACACATATTTTGCATGTTTTCTTTGCCATCAGAGTCTGTGGATGGGAAAATTTTTCCATTTTTCTTGATTTTGAGAAAATATCAATGTTCAAGACAGAATCAAACCATGTTGTGAAAGCATAGGAATCTCCTCTAACCATGTCATAAAACTTTCTGTTTCTTTGGGAAGAGTAGATTCTGTTACAACTTTTCCAAAAGTCTCCAGTGATGTATTAAAGTCTCCTTACATAGAAAGGATTTGATATAAAATACAGTCCAGGAGCATGAGAGAGAGCAGCTTGTCTTTGGAGGGAAGGTTGTTATTTCATGTTTATGATATAGACCTCATAAATTACTCTTAAATGTGCGTTTGCTTTAAACCCTTTTGTCAGTTTAAATGAACCAGTTTTCCTTTAATGCAAATGTGCTGCACACACAGTGAAATAAAAGGAAGATCAATATTTTAATTCACAAAATAACAACGTGTTGCTTCTCTGCATAGTTACTTCGCAACCTGTTTTAACAATTTATCAAAGCTGGAAATAATTTAAGTAAGTGCTGGTGCGCAGGTATCGAATGTAGGGAGCGCTTTCCCCGAACAGGTATAAATCTCAAACACATGTTACTGCTACGTTGCATTTCCCCATCTTTAATCATTGTCTCTTAGCTGTGTTTTCACTGCAGGTTTGACTTGGCCTGAAAGAGCAGTTGTTATGGCCAAAAACATGTGCACTAAAAATAGAGAGATGTAATGCAACCTGTATTAGTCCATATTAGGAAGCTGCTGTTGGAGAATTAAAGCAGGATTTCAGCAATGGGCTCCACAGAAGATGTAATGTGATTAAGTGTTTGCAAGCCCAGAAGGATTCTCTGTATCAGGAACTCAGCACTTTACCCATGGGAGTGTGTCTCACTTCTATGGATAAATCCCTTGGTTTTTCCAGGTCCCTGGTCTTCCAAACGGGGAGTCTGGGTTTTCCCTGCAAGCCTGTGATTGTTTCCTCATGGCTGATAAACAGCAGCCTCCTGGAGCAGTCTGACATTCAGAAGTGTCCTTTTCCATCACATGTGGCAAGCGAGGTTTTATTGCAGGTCTGTTCTGGATGATTCCTCAGTGGGGATCATGAGGAGTGTGAGGGACTCGAGGTTCTTCTTCCTCTGCTGTCAAGGTGAAAAAGAGACACAAAAAGGGATGGATAATACGCGTAGTGGATGGATTTCTTCCCCTTCCAGAGCAGCTGTGCTGCTCCTTTGCTTGGTTCCTGATAAAGCTGAGTGCTGGTTTCCACTGGGACCCAGTGAAATCCAGCCTGGCAGATGGTGATGAGCTCAACTGTCAGTGTCCACTGTCCCTGTCTCAGGATGTTCATGGATATTCCATGGTCGTTCTGGCTAGAAAAGCAGAGAAGTGGTTCCTGGACTAAGGTATATTGCTCATCTTTTAGGTGTCTTTGCTTCTTCCATGTTATCACTGTCCATAGCTCAAGCCATGCTCACTGTGCCTGCTTCTGTACCACTAAATTGTCTTATTTATCTGCCATGGGTCCTTGTTTGTGCCACCAGGAAAGTGTCTTTTTCATGGGAGATGAATGCACATAGTCCAGGAGGTAGGAATCTTTGACATCCTGGTGAGAAACTGAACCACTGAGCAGAGATCACAGTGCTTATCCTATCCTGTCTCACAGACCTGCCATTAAAACAAAGTCCTGATGTGTTGTGTTGATGACTGAGTTTGTTTTGCAGAAGAATAAGGTTTTAAATGATGTGTCCAAGCCACAGACTGACTTGGATAACAGTCCTTCCAGTAAAATCTCTGTGGTGTTTTGAGATGCAGCTCAGAGTTCATGACTTCTGTCTCAAGTTCTTGTTTGCTGCTGTGCCAGAGAAATAGTCATGAATAGTGATTTGGTATGAAAGTGCTGTTTGGGAAAAAAAAATAAAAAAAAAAACCCCAAAGCAAAACAAAACCATTTTTGGAAGGTGAATTAGGGAATAATGGATAATTCTGCCGTGCAATAGTTTTTCCTAGCAGTTGATGCCTGATTTTGTCTGCCATTTCAGTCAGAGAAATTGGAGATGCAGTTTTGTAGGACAGGGCATTAAAAATGAGAGGACGGTTCTCAGTCTGTAATCAGCTGTTCTTTCAATGAGCCACCATTTGTAATTCCTGAACTTCAGGCAACCCACTGGCATCAGCTGGCTGTGGTAAATCTGAAATTCCAAGGTTTTGGTGGAGGTACAACAGGCCAGGGCACAGGGATGTGCTGCATCCTGGCAGAGGCGAAGGGGGCTCCATGTCTCCGTGTCTGGGATTAGTCACCTTTTGAGAGATGTTTCTGTCCTGCTGCTGGTAGCAGAGAAATTTTGTGGCATCCTGTCCCTCTGATAATTCAGCATTGACATGTGGTTTTAGGTTAAGTAGTAAGAATATACCTCAAAGACTTCCTTTCTTTAATTTCTAGGCTTGGTTTGTGTGCAGGATCTCCTTTTTCTGTCTGTTTTTCTTTGGAGAGGTGATGATTTTTACTTTCAGGTGAAGCTAATAAAACCTGCCTAATGTGACTACCAGTCAGAGGTTCTCTGGAAACTCCTGGGGCTTAGGGAGAATTAATTTTAGCTGTTTGCCTCACTTGGATACCCTCTCTTGCTTTTTATGCTGCTGAAGTAACAGGACATGGCAAAACAGAGCTTGCCCTCCATCGAGGGTATATGGAGATGTTAAAGGGGTCATGGGAGGAGGAAAGGGAGCAAAGGGCTCCTGAGGAAGAGCTGGAGAGGGTTTTTAAGGCAGTAATAGAAAAGAGCTTCTAAGGAGAAATCTGGCCTTGCAGAAAAGACTCTGCAGTTTAACTTTTAGTTGTGGCTTTTGTTGAACAGCATCCAGAAGCTGTCAGTAGGTTTAACAAGAATGAGGTAGCTAAAATTACAAAGGGAAAGATTAGGCAGGAAAAAATAGTGGAAGGCTGTAGGAGAAGAGCTTGCTTTCAGATGAGTCTGGGAAATACAGCTGGAAGGGAGGTAGGAGGAGCAGGAAAGGACTCTGCACTTACAGCAAGAATCTGCCAAAAGCCAGACAGTGCTAGACAGTGCTTTTGGTGTGTAATAGGAAAAGGTCATTTGGGGCGGTTGCTCTGGAACTGCACATCTGTTGAGTTGCCATAAAAAGCACAGAACGTAAGGAGTTTTCTACAGAGGCCTCAGAAGAGCCTTGTTGTGCTTCTGATCACAGTGGGGACTCTGGTTCTTCCCATTCTGAGGGAGATTTCAAAGGCTGCAGGACATGATATGATCACGTGGCTTTGCAGGTGATGACCCAGGGAAGGGTAAATGAAAGCCACCTAATGAGCTTGTGCAGTGTCACAGCCATTTTATCCTAAGGATCTGGGGGTATTTCTTCTCCCTTCACCTCACAATCCTGAATTTTGTGGAATTTTTGGCCCAATAGAATGTGTAACACACTATCAGAATGACTGGCCAAAGAGTAATGTCCCTTGTGCCCAGTCACCTACAGCATGTACATGCTGTGTTGTAGATTGACTGTTTCAGCTCATATTTCATATGAAATTCTCTGACCTCTTAAGCAGGGAACACCTGACTCCTAAAAACCGTGTGCTGTGTGCTCCCTGCAATGTAAACTCCTCTGACAACTCCTGCCCATGGTTTATGGCCTCTTCTGCTTTCACACTAACACTTAACATCTGCACCACAAAATTTGTAACATCAGTTTGTTCAAATAAAGAATCCCCCACGCATTTAATCCTTGCTTTAATGGCTGGTGTTTATTTTAGTTCGGGGTTTCATGTGCTCGTGGAGGGATTCTTTGCCCATGGTCCATAAATCTTGCAGGGCAGGAGTGAGACTTCTCTGTGCTGGCTTGTTTCTGAAGTGAGGCTCTAGAGATGGGGTATTTTTATTTTTTGGATACCTCCATAAAATTGACTCACTTTGAGGTATGAGCTGCAAATGCACTTCATGAGGATTTTTCCTCTTGGTTTTGGGTCTTTCTCTTCATCAAACATCTGTGATACAGGATATGTGCATTTCCTTTCTCTTTGTGATGGTTCATCCATGCAAATGCCTTGTTTTCTCCTTGGGCTTGATTGTTCTGGGAAATTGTTTGTCTTTGTGGTAGGTGGGAGGACGCAGAGAGAGACCACTGCGAAAGTGGACAGGATAAAATAATTTACCCTATGGAGGAGCTACAAACTTGAAAAACCTCTCCTTTTTTTAAGTAGCTGGTGTTGCTCTGCCTGTTCTGGAGGGTTCAGCAGTGACCTCTTGAGCTCTTTGTGGGCTCCCTCAAGTCCTGTTGCCTGTTTTAAGTGCAGGTAAATTTACACTTGGACAATGTGAGGGTGAGGGTAACAGCAAGAGCCTGGATTCTCCCCATCGGGTCACTCTGGCTGTGTTTCCAGGCTGCCTGTGGGGTGGTGGTTTTCCACACACATCCTCTAATCCCAACCCCTCGGTGGAAAGCAGCCAGTCCACAGGAGGAATGGGGGCCAGAGACTGTGTGTGAACCAAGACTGCCCAGCCCTTTGCCAGGAGTCCCTTTAGGCTGCTGCTCTCCAAAAGTCACACCTTGCGGAGTTTTGTTCAGCTGCAAAGAGGTGCCAATTCCTTCATCTGCCTCTGGAGGAGGGACCACACTGGCAAATGACCATGGCATGACCTCTTCTCCCTGCAGTGCAAGCTCCAGTCTAGCAGAGTGATTTGCTCCTCTGACACAAGTGTCTTCTTTTCCACAAAAGAAGAGGTTTTTAAGTCAGTACTCGGAGAACTCTGATTTTTTCCTTCCACTTAAACCTTTTTACACAGCTCATTCAGTGCCAGGCCTAGATTTAGTTGAATCTAGGCTTAGCCCCCCATAAGAACAACTTCTCCATAGGTAAGAGACTTATACTACCTGAAAACATTTATTAGGGGATTGCCAAAATAAGAATTTGATGGGGAAGTGCTGCTCTTTTCAGGAAGGTTGTGATTGATAGCAGCAAGACCCAAAATGTCAATGTTTTTACTGAAGTAATTCACCTTCTTTTCTTTTTTCTTTGATTTCTCCTTGGTATTTAAATAATAATGTTGAGGACCTGTAGCTAAAGATGTGCTACTGTGCAGAAGGAGGGATGGGAAATGAGTGGAATGAAAGGAATAAAGTGACACACAAACATGTGAGCTGTTCCACAGGAGTCTGGGGAAGCCATCTCCATCTCATAGTTGGCAAGGCAAAGGTGCATTCATCTCTCCTTCTTTCTTGTATAGTCAATCTTTTAAATTTTATTTGTTTTATTTTTATTATAGAGATCCTCTGCTGTGGGGCAGCTTTGCCATGATTGTGCACTTTTCTGTAGCTGTCCTGCAACCCATGTGAAAACAGGCCTTAAATCTTGGTTATTTTCATCTTTGCTACTGGCATGTAGCTTCCATCATTTATGATCACCCCATGTTTTCATTTTTTTTTCTTGTCCATAGACTCCTGTCTGTCTCTTTAGACCCAGGGGGATATTTCCAAACTCTCTTAAAAAAAAAAAAAATCAAATTTCATGGTTGTTTTCTCAGTTTCAAATATGTACCAAGTGTTGACAGTTGATGCCTTGGGCAGAAAAGCACGTGCAGAGCTGTACTGGATGACTGCGAGAAAACCGGGACTGAGGAGATGGGATGGATGTGTGGAAATGTGCATATTGACAAGGCAGAAAATGCATGAATGGGTGAAGGCAGGGAGTCCATTTCAGGTGGGCTTAGCGGGGCTTGCAGCTGATGGAGTTTGTCACCCTGGATGCAGGAGGGTCAGGGAAAACTGATGATCTGGGAAAGAAGGGAAATTCAAGCTGAATTATGTAAGGGAGCTGGTAAACAGGCTGTGGAAAATCAGGATCAGTGAACACCAGCTCAGCTTTGGCTGCTGCTTTGCTCAGAGAGGGTCTCAGGTTAAATCTAGAGAAAATTAAAAAGTGATTCTCTGCTCTGGGGAATGAGCAGCATGTGTTGTGTGACATAAGAGGGACCTGTCTGATCATCCATTAGGGTCTGTCCTGTGTCAGTTTGGCACTGAATGTTGTGTTTGTGCTGTTTCAGGACTTGTGTGTTTTGTTCCCTTTTCCACAGGGAAAAATCAGCATTAATAGCAGTGTCAGTGTCTTATCCATAATATATCACAGTAAGCAGAGAGCATTTCAGTGAATCTTGGCAGTTGGTTTCTTATTGCAAGAATAAATTTGTTTTAATGATTTCGTTTGCTTCCCTTTCATTTTACAACTGAAAACATGAACACATTTTTTGGGGCTGCAGTGAAGCGAGCAGGTTCAATTTCATATCTGAACTTAATTTCTCCTTTGGTCATGCCTCAGCTGCTTTGCACATCTGCCTGTGCAACATAGTTCACCTTTCAGCTAAGAAGACAGATTATTAATACACAGACGTTTTGTTGGGAGGAAGGGAGGTTTAATTTCTGTGGTTTAATTTAATTTTTTAAATCAGTGGTAGCTTGACCACTGTTTCAATTTCTAGTCCTTAAAATGAGTCCTTGCCACGGGTTCTTGCCACAGGTCCTTGTAGCTGAAGTTCATAAATCAGCTGGTGCAGGGAGTCCCCTGGTTTTGGGTCACAGCCCCAGGAAAGAGGCTCATGTGCTCTGCTCGTAGGTGGCCACCAGCTGCTGGTGCTGCTGCTCAGGCCAGCAGCAATAAATGAGCAGAGAAAGCCTGAAAAGGTCTTATCTGGCCTGACCTTCTGCTCTTCTGGATTTCAGCCAGAGACTTCTGCAGTTGGCCAGTAATGAGTGTTCCAAAACAATCTGATTTAATTTGAAAATTTTGAGACTATCTTATGCTCTGGTGCGTTGCTCCTGTACTGCTTGTAGTAAGGCAAAATGCAGCTGATGAGAATGTTGGCTCCAGGAATATCTGACAACTCCCCTGGATAACCTGCAGAGTCTATTGTGTACATTGCATCCCAAAGCATGGTTTCCTATCCTGAATTTTATTTCAACAAACTTTTCCTAATTAGCCCTTGTTCCATTATAGTGGAATGTTATTCCTTTCACAAGCAGAATTTCCAGTTTCTGACATTTTTTGCAAGAGCATGACTTCTTGATTTGAATTACGGTTAATATTTTGCTTTTTTTGAACTTTTCCCATCCTCTTCCCTCTTTGCCCATCGTCTCTCGTCTCTGCACCCACAGGTACAGATGTACCTGCAATGGAACCTCTTGGTGGCTTCTTTAACCAGCCAAGAACACTTTAATTTAAAGGTTGTTACAACCTGAATATGCACGAGAATGTTTGTTGAAAAGGGTGGGAGTGTCTTACTGTGATCTGCCAGCCTTAAAAGGTATTTTGACTTTTCAGAAAAGAAGAGACAAAAGAAACTGAAGTCCACGAGTGACTGGCGGGAGAGGAGGAACGCGATCCGCCTCACCAGCGAGTACACGGTGGAGACCCTGGTGGTGGCAGATGCTGACATGGTCCAGTACCACGGAGCAGAGGCTGCCCAAAGGTTCATCCTCACAGTTATGAATATGGTAAGTAGGCACTTTACTCTCAAAAGAAGAAACAAGAGTAAATAGGTCATATCCAGGGTAGGATAAAGCTGACTTGACAGCAGAAATCCAGAACTGTTTTGACCTTCAGGTACAAGAAAAGGTTTTGGTTTTCTTGTGTTATGTGCCTCTTCTCCATTTGTGTGATTCCTGGTATTTGCCACAGTAAAAAACTGAGCCACATTTTTGAAAACTGAAAATGCAAGTTTTCACTTAGAGGAAATAATTTTTCAGGGGTGGTGTTTTCTGCAAGGTTTTTGGTGTTGCTGTGTTTTACCTTGGAGGAGGGTAATCCACAGTGGATAGATGGTCTTATCTGACATATTTCTTGTGTTCCTAAAGATTCCTATGGCACACCTGTTTCACAAGAGATATGGGTCATTGTTATAGGCAGTTGAAGTCAACAGTCCTTTGATTTCCAGCACAAAACCTGGCTTTAAGTCCAAAATGATTTTTGTCTCTGATTTTTACATGGTGAAAATGGCTGTTTCCCTTCATGTAGAAAATGTGGCAGACTTATCACCAAACTGCTGGCTGATCCCACTCTTTTCACCCCGGGACCTCTGGGGCTGCGTGAAGTGGTGCTGATCACACCTATGAGTAGTTGATGGAGTTGGGCTTGAAAATCATTCTAGAAATCCTAAGGATATCTTTCAGGAGTGAGAGGAACCTGTGGAAATTGCAGGCTCATGTGAACTGTGGCTGTTAATTTGTGAGCTGTCCTGGTAGTGGGGCCTTCTGTCTCAGCTGATAAGGGAACACGAAGCCTCCCGCAGGGAGTGCTCACTCGGTTGTTGGCAGTGCCAGTAAGGAGGTAATGGCTAAAATGGATGTGGATATGGAAAACTCTGCTCAGAGGCTGCAGGGGTCTTTCCAGAGGCATTTGACAGTCTTGGAGGAAGCTCATATTCCTTTGCCCATGCTATTGTAATATCCAGGAACAGCTCATTCTCCTCACTGTGCTTCTGTTCATGTTTATGAGCAGCAAATTGGCTTGGGAAAAAATAACAGTTCAGAACAGTAATTGCCTGGTCATGCTTCCCAGTGAAGAGCTGAATGCTCAGCATAAACCAGCTATGGAACAACAGCTTTTTAAGAGGTCTTGTGTTCCTTCATCAAGCACTGGTGTGAGGGAGCCCTCCTGGAGGGAGATGCTTTGCTGATTGAGTAGGGAGTTTGATTAGTCTTTTCCATTAACGAGCTGCTTTTCTGTGTCCCTTCCTCTACCTTTTATTTTGCATTCCAGTGTGCTCTGACAGTTGTCACTTGATGGGGCTCCACTGTGGCTCTGCAGTTACTTTTGATGATCCTCATGCCAATGGGTCAATGATTTCGTTGTGGCCATTGGAGATCTCTGTGTTGTGCCTTTTCAGCCTGTGAAGGTTGTTAGGGATGAACACACTGATGGACCAAGTCTTAAACAAAAGATGGCTGTGGATCTTTGGATCCTGTTGTCTGTCTGGGCTGAGGTACTGCAGAACATCTCAGCAACATCAGCTTGCCAGGTGTGAATAAATCTGTGTGGGGAGGTGCTGATAGATGGGTTGGGTTCTCTAAACCCATTTATTAAATAAATGTTGAAGCTTAGTTTCCAATGGATTAGGCTAATGGGCTTTTAAGCTCGGTTCTGGTGCTGTAGTGTGAGCTCACCCCTTTACTAGACACTGGAGAGAGCACATGGAAGAGGACTCTTGGATGAGGAATACATTCATGTGACATCTCCTCAGGTGCAAGGTCCAGCTGAAATGCTTCCCACTGTTAAGTCATTGCTCCTGGGGGCTCACTTGTGTGAGTTTTTTTTTCTGCTGTCTGATAGGATTTGAATCCATGTTTCAGCTTTTCAGCCTTCACAGGGGCAATGGAAGAGTCTCTCCCTTGGCCACCTACATTCCCATGCTCTTAGGAATATTTTTCAGGCCTCTGAAGGAAACTGCTTGTAAGTGACTGGCAAGACCAAAAGATAGTGAGGAATAATAATAGGCAAACACATAGATGGCATCATTGCATAAATCCTTTCTTCTGTGGCGATAAAACCAGGTGAAACTCAGGGAAATCAAAGAGGATTTCAGTGTTACATTTGCGTAATGAAAGCTGACCTTCACCCCAGGAAAAGAAGCTGAAGAGTAATTCAGAAAAGTATGTTCCAGAGAGATAGTCCTGTGGTTTGGGTAGGCCTGAGCCAAGCTCTTGACTGCTTGGGGTCTTTGTTTCCTGCCTCCCTCTCAGCCTTGGGTGACTATTAGCTGGGGGACAGGATTTGCCCCATGATATTAGGCAGTGCTTATTCAGCTATACTGCAGGATGGCAGGCTGCCTCTAAAAGAAACCAGAATGTTAATTTTGGCTTGGATGCTTGCATTTAAGCAAATAGAACATTACTGGTCAGGGGTATATTAACTTAACTCCTCTCTGTAAGCCATTACGTTTACTGTCAAACCACAAAACAAGCATTAAGAGGTCTTATTAATGCATTTTATATTTATAGACATTTTAAATAAAGTGATCTGCCTTAAAGTATTTAATATCTATTTATGTTACAAGAATTTCTGAAGGGGAAAAAAGTCAGCATTGCAAAATACAGGTTTATTGCTCCCTTGGTGAATGAGAATCTTGGAGAAAAAAACCCCACCACCCTCCTCTAGAATAACAGCTAAAAAGCATAGCAAACCCATTTTGGAACCCAGAAATAACAGGTAGTACTTCATGTAGCAAATGCTGTGTTTTTAATGATATTCTGTAGTTCCATCCTCCTGAACAGAGAATAGACTCACATTAGACGTACTTGTTTTTTGTGAATGTCACTGTAGAGGTGCAGGCTCTTCCATTTACTGAACTAGTATTTGAAATTATAAGACAGATTTTTCCAAGATCATGGAAGAATTTCCCTCTGAGGTACTCTGTAACGTATGAGTAGGAACAAGCACGGCTCCAGGGATTTGAGTTGGCTTTTTTTAAGTCACCACTGCTGAAAAGAAATCTTTCCTTGTTTTCTGGCAAGGTGTTTGATTCCGCACGATTTTCCAAACAGGTGATAAAGTTGTTGTCAAATGCCACCACGCACAGCTGCAGCCTTAGCAAGGCAGTGAGACACTGGGCATGAGGGATGGAAGAACATGGACAGGGAGAGATACCAGCAGAGCTGTGGAAATGCAAAACCAGCTACTTAAATATAGGTGTTGATCTCTTTTTCTAAGTTAAACTCCCTTGTTATTGAGCTTTGTGGCAGTGTTTGCGTTCCAGTTCTCATCTCACCTTTGGCTTGAGAGCATCTCCTGTTCATGCCCTTCTTCTGTAGTCACCGGTGTTTAGAACCTCCTCTGAATTCCAAACTCAAGTGCCTTTGTGCTAAAACAAGCTTAAAAACACACTTGTTTTTGCTCACCCATTGTGTTAGTCTGCATCTGGCAACTATAATTTCTCATTGCATTTCATCCACGTGGAGCTGTTAGGATGGATGTTCTGTTCTCGCAGGAGTTTTATGCTTTTGTTTGCTCTTGTGTTTGCTTTTCATCTGAAAGAAGTGACCAGTAAAGGAAAAAGGAAATTCTAGGAACTGCTCTGGCCTCTGCTGTGGCTGGTCTTCATGGTTTAGGTTTTCAGCTTTCTGGAGAGAACTGATTCAAGTGGTTCTGGAGATAACTGGTTCAAATGGTGATAAATGAGGATGAGGTGCTTCAGAAAGTCCTGTCCATGGCTCTTGTGTTGTTGAGGATGAGGAGTGACTGTTTTCAGCCAGTCCCTGAACAGTGAGCTGTGGATGTTGGCTCCTTGAAGTTGTGCAGAGCTGACTTTGCAAACTGAGTCCCACCCAGACTGACCCTCTGAGCACTTAGGGGCAGAGACATCTGAATTTCTGAATTTCCAGCACCGCAACATAGTAACTTAACAGCTGCTCTCTATGGGTTTGAAAACCTAAAAAAAAAGGAGTTGGGTTGGTTTGGGGTTTTTTTTTTCCCCTAAGTGCATTTTTTTGGGTTTTGGAATAAATTACAACTGTGGCTTGGTTTGGAGCTTGCCTTTTTCTCAGAGAAGGCAGCATGGAGGGTGAGTTTCTGCAGTGTCAGTTCTCCTGCAGCTGTTGCTAAGCCATGCGATTACTGTGGAAGCTCTTTGCAGCAGCAAGCAGGAACTTGAAGTTAGTGATCCTTTGGATGTCATTAAGAGGGAAAATTCTTATGTTGTTCTTTAGGAATGATACTGTTTTACTCTCTGAAGCCTGATTTTACACTCCACAGATTCTTTTTCATTTTGGATTTCCCCTGTGAGGGTTTTTTT
Organism: Rhagologus leucostigma; assembly: GCA_013397725.1. Taxonomy (NCBI): domain Eukaryota; kingdom Metazoa; phylum Chordata; class Aves; order Passeriformes; genus Rhagologus; species Rhagologus leucostigma. The sequence continues at coordinate 5,256,470 of VZTD01005508.1, read as the reverse complement.
ATGTTAAAAAAGCAGATAAAATCATTTTTACCGTGCTTGCATTGATGGATTTATATGTCTGTGCTCTTGGGGGCTGGCACATAAAGGCTCCAGAGCTGCCACTGATAATCAGCTCCCTTACCCTGGTCTGGAATTTTCATGAGAGGTACAGAGACATGAGGGAACATAAGGGAAAAGGATCTGAGTGTTTGATCACTGTCTACAGATTTCTCTTTTCGCTCCAGCAGCCCCAGGAGAAAGAGTTATGTCAACTGTATCTTATAAAGAGCTATGAATATGCTCTTTTTCATAATGTTTAAAGGAGTAATTTGAAAGCTTGGCTTTAGGTGGGTGTTAGAAATCCTATAGCACTTTTCAAAACAAGAGAAAGACAACCTCAGTAACCTGACTAAGGCTTCTTCTGTCCAAACCTCATCCAGCAGCCAAGGCAATGGGAAGGCTCCTGCTTGAGTGCAGTGCTTAGGGAAGAAAAAAGAAAAAAAAAAGTCAGTTTACCCTCAGGGTTGGTGTTCTGAACTCCAAAACATCTGAAACACACACGTCTCCCTCCCACCGTCCACCTGCAGAGGAAGCTCTTGAGAATTAAAAAAAAAATTAAAATGATGTAGTTTAGTTCCTCTCTCAGCCCAGTTCCTTATGTCCGCGTTTGCTTTGTGCGTGCTGGGGCAGGCCTGGACAGCTTATGCCAAAACTGCATTTGTTCTGCCCCTTCCATGTCAGAGCTGTAAGGAGAAAGAAAGGCAAGAGGAATGCAAACAGAGGAGGACGGTCCAGCCTTCAAGCTTTCCTGTTTTCTTTAGGGCATTCTGTACAGTAAAGCTCTGTCAGAGAAATGCAGATGAAGGGGGGAGATGCCAGAGACAGGCTTTATGACTCTTGTTGTTCTACTGCGCTTCCACTTCCATTTTTTTCTGTCTGTTTTGTATGGTTCTTTACCATATCTCCTGTTTCCAGATCTCACTCTCTACTTTTGATGACTCCTCACAGAGAAGTCAGTACAGTGTAGAAGTTCACCTGCAGCAGGGCACCCACAACACTTCAGTCACATTGACCACTTTTCCCATCCCTTCTTTTCAGCCCAGTGATCCAGAACCTCCATTTCTCTTCCAGCCAAGCCGCTTTCTGCCACTTGTGGTGGTATCCTAAACCAGTAACCTATCCTAAACCAGTAACCCTAAACCATGGAACCATTTGGTTCCATGGCAGGATCTGACACTTCTGTTCCCAGCTGCCTTATTTTATGAAAAGGTTCTAAACCACCCCAAATATTTTCACTTTTCCCCTGTTGGAAGTAGTCACAGCAGCCTGAAGGGTGTGATGCAATTGCAGGCTTGAGGAAGGGTGGCCCGCGGTGTTGGGAGTGGGCAGGGAGGTGTCTGTGAGTCAGTCTCTCTGTCCGTGCAGCAGGAAATCTTGAGAACATCTGCAGTGGGAAATCCCATTCCTCATCCCCTGGTACCACGTATCCCAGCCGCCTCACTTGGCACGTGGTGGTGATGGACACTTGGATGTGGTGTTGAACAGCTTGGACACACCGAGTCTGTGGGGTTTGGTTTCCTTGTTGGCTGGGTGAGAAAAGCAGAACGTTGTTGCTGCCGTGATGGAATTCCATTCTTAGCAGGAAAGGCCTTTGTATTTGAATTCTTTTATTTTAAATTCATCTGGATTCTGTGACGATGCTTCTTTTGGGCACAGCCTACCTGGCACGGCCTGGTTTAACTTCGGCTGTGAACAACCTGAGCTGTATCAGACTCATGTTTTTTTAATCAAATCATTTAAAACTCTGTTTGCCTTCTACTTGGGATTCCTTCTAGCCTTAAAGCCCGTGATCCCAGAGAAGCTGCCCTCTGAAAGGACAGTGTGTGGGTGCAGCTGGCAGTGGGGCTGAGACCTGGAGCTGCCCTGTGCCAGACACAGATGGTCCCAGCCCTCACCACAGGGCACAGCAGAGCCTGTCAGGACAGCTGGGGGTGCCTCTGTGAAAATGTCTTCAAAAGAGGGGAAAAAAGCTGCACAGTGGAAAAAAGTGGGGAAAAAATCCATATGAGCACCCAGGTCAGAGCAGGAGGATGAGGAGCTCCAAGTGCTGGAGCAGAGGTTGCCTACCAGCCTGTGGGGAGACCATGGTGGGGCAGGTGGCTGTTCCCTGAAGAACACTGGGACCTGAGGAGAGAAGCCTATGCTGGAGCAGGTTCTCCTGACAGGAACTGCAGCCCATGGAGGGGATCCATTCTGCAACAGGGGAAGAGTGTGAGGAGGAAGGAGCAGCAGAGAGAGCTGTTACAGGCTGAGGACAGTCGCCATTGCCCATCCACCTGCATGGCTCTGGGTGAGGGGGAAGGAGTCAGGAATGCAGGAGTGAAGATGAGGTGAGAGGAAGGTGTTGTTTTATCTTTTTTTTGTCTGTATACAGGTTATTTTAATTGGCAAATTGAATTTTCTCCAAGTCAAGTGTGTGTTGTCTGTAACTGTTAAGTGATCTCTCTCTCTGAGGGAAAGGTTAATGTTCCTGCTAGGCAACACGAACTGCCATCAGTCTGGGGCTCCTTTGGGCTTCATTTAAGAAAATAAGCAAACAAAGCTTGAATAAACAAGCAAAGTGGAGCCTCTTGCACTCCCAGTGGCTTTTTTTTTTGGTTTAGTATCCAATTTCTGCTGCTTGAGCTCTTCTGAGATCGCTGGTGGATGGGAATAAAAGTGCAGTCAGAGTTATCCTTAGGACAGAGAGCACAAGAGAAAAGGAGGAAGGGCTGACAGCTTTCAAGATAACATATTGAACTCTCCAGCAGCTGGTGCTTGGTGTGCAAGTTTTGCCAGGGAAAAAGCCCTTTGGAAGTCAGTGATGTTTGGATGTGTCCGTGCCGAGTCCGGAGGTAGCTTGTCTGCTCTGATGGGAAGCCAAGCACCAGCACCACCAGGCTCAATGATAAGGACCTGTTTGCTGGACTTATCCTCCTTTCATGAGTGGGAACTTCATGGGATTGCCAGAGCTAGTGGAGAGCTGGGAAACCAAAGACAGACAGACATCCATCCCTCCATCCCTCCATCCCTCCATCCCTCCATCCCTCCATCCCTCCATCCCTCCATCCCTCCATCCCTCCATCCCTCCATCCCAGGGAAGTGTTTGTCAGCCTCTGCAGTGGTGCAGCAGGGGTTGACTCCCTCAGCCTGGTGCCCCAGTGACCCTCCCAGCTGAACGTCCAGGTCTCCACTTAAACAGGGTTCAGAGCCCTTCTCTGCAAGTGTCAAGTTTATCCCCCCCAGGTCTGTAGTGAGAGGCCTGAACTGCTCTACCAACACATCCCCAGGCTAAGCAAATAGTGCCAGCCCTTGTGTGCACTTGTACACTAGCCCCAGGGAAGATAAATGGCTCATTGTGCTCAGCTGAAGGTCACTGGGTCAAACACTGAGTAGCTCTGTCTTGCAATCTGTGCCTAAATTGTAGGAAACATTTACGTGTGTGCTTAAATCCAACCCCAAACACTGGAGAGCTTCAGAGCACTCTTCAACTGAGCACATTCCTGAGTATTTGCACAAGTAGGAAAAATACCAAGCGTTGAAAACATAATCAGCCAGGGGAAGAGTGTTCTCACTCCCAGTGGCCATTCCTGACTCCTTCCCCCTCTCGGGTTTGCTGTAGGAAGTTACTGAGCCTGGGTGATGCTTGTAGCCAAACGAGCTGTGAGGAAGGAATATTGCTTACCTGGGGCCAAACCTGCCTCCCATTTGTCAGGAGTCTCTCTTCACTGGTCTTGATTTTGGTTTTTTTTATTAAGTAGGGGATACAATATTCACCCAGGACCTTTTATACGGCATTTTACACCTTTTTAAAATAAACCGTGTTCTCACCTTTTTTGATACTGTCTAGTTAAAACATTTGTACATGGAGAAACGGGTGGAATCAAATTCTGGCATCAATTAAGATCTTATATTCTAACCTGTAAAAATGAGGTGAAGTATCTGAGCTGGAATGCAAAATCTGGAGAAAGTAGTAAGGTAGTTTCCGGTGCTATTTTTGTATTTCCTGAGGCTTGTGTCATTATATGCTGCCTTATTACTATTCTCTTATATAAGATATGAAAATAACAGAGGGAAATTGCTTTTCCATTCTATTTCCTGAAGTCTAAAACACACCATTATTTCATCTTGCATTCAGATATCTCTGATATTTAAATGCTGAAGATCCATGTTAGTTGGATCCTTCATAATATATGTCCATGTTCCTGAGACTTTATGTTTAGAGTTCCTTTGGAATATTTTTCTCCTTTCCACAGTAACTCTTAAAAAGTCTCTATTTTATTGAGTGTAGTAGCACAATCCATTTGGGGGAGTTTTTTGTGTCAGTTTTTAGAAGGACAAGTGTCTAACTTTAGTCACAATTAGTTTCTTCAACTATTACTAGGTCTTGATATTGCTACTAATGCACTTTGGATGTTTTCTTTGCTTTTTCACAGGTGTACAACATGTTCCAGCATCAAAGCCTGGGAATTAAAGTCAACATTCGAGTCACCAAACTAGTCCTGCTTCACAATCGCCCTGTGAGTTCTAATTCCCTTCTCCCCTGCTCCTGGAATTTCATTGTGGTGTCCCACAGGGTGGGAGGGGGATGTGGGGCAGATCTGGCCTCAGCATCACAAATTGTGAGGAGTTGCCTGTTCCACTTCACCAGGCAGAGTTAAAGGTGAGAAGTACAGGGGCTGTAGGAGTGAAAGGAATCAGAATCCTTTTATCCTTCCTGGTAAATCTCTCTCTGCTTGTAGCTGCAAACCAGTTGAGAGTTAACTGTTACCGAGAGGTCTGATGCTTTATCTAAAGACTGTGGCTGATGTTTCTCCTTTTGTATCTTTTTTTTCCCCCCAAAGGCGAAGTTGTCCATTGGGCATCATGGAGAGAGATCTCTGGAGAGCTTCTGTCAGTGGCAAAATGAAGAATACGGTGGGGCAAAATACCTTGGTAACAACCAGGTTCCTGGTGCCAGGGATGACACCCCTCCTGTGGATGCTGCTGTTTTTGTGACCAGGTATGGGAAGGTCTGGTTTATCAGTTTACTTCATCCAGTAATGCCCATGGTCAGTGATGGGGTTATCTGGTCATGCAGAAATCTAAGAAAAAAATGATACATTTGCTGTTCAGATGCCTCAGATGAAAGTGATCTGTCTTTCGTGCATTCTTAACAAGGTTGTACGAAAGCATCTTTCCTCTTGAACCAAAGTGTCACAGTCATGGTCACTGTTCTGTGTCACAGTCAGGATCTGGATGTGGCTGCAGCACAGGGGGTGCCCTTTTCTCACACCAGCTGGTAGGAGTGGCAAAAATAGAGGAGGTTTTGGAGCCCTCCTTCCTCGGAGAAAGAAGGTGTGGAACTGAGAACACAGCTGAGCTCAGGTGCTCTGTGTGCAATTAGGGGTGAATCAGCTGAGCAGTCTGAGAGGAGCAGACTGTGTCAGCAGTGGAGAGGGAGTTATCTCCTAAAGAAAGGGGGAGAGAAATACCATAAACTAAATTAATTTTCTCTCTCTTTGCCCGAGGAAATAAGCACTTTAACACCTCTCCTCTATCACAGCTAGGGTAGAGGAGGGGTGTCATTCCTGACTGGTTTGTGTATTTGAAAACTCCTGCATTTATTTCAGATGTGAGATGATCTTTGTAGAAATACTTGAGCAAAATTCTTTGCACCCTGGAGCTCTGAACTTACTGATGTGTCAAACACATCAGATAAAGCAAGAAAAAGGGTTTTGTAGGAACAACAGTCTTTTTTCCTCTAACTACCTGAGCTCAACCTCACAATACAATGCAAGTCCCATGTTCCCCACAGTTACCACAAATTTTGAGTAGCAAATCCATGGTGTTTTAAGTTTTTTGCATCTTTTAAGATGTAAATGAAGTATTCATTATTACATAAGTGATCTCTGAATAATTGAAGTGAGCACAAAATTATGGTGTAATATGGATGCTCATGGGGCTAGAAAACCACTACTTCCTATTCCTTCTTCCCCAGTTTGAGACAGGGAGTGTCTGTATCGCAGTTCAATATTACTCACCTCTTTCACCTATTTTCTCTGCCAACAATTTAAGTAGAAATACATGTTTTTGCATAAACTGCCATCCCAATTGTAATAATCTCTTGTGTTAGATTTGTGTTAACGGCCCCACTACAAACTATCCATGGCATTCTGGTGAGTGTTCAGTCAAAGAGCTGGTGAGCAGGGCATGAGGCCAGCAAAGTTCCTGAGAAAGCTCCTCCACAGACGTGTGTGCAGCTCCTGCAAACCCTGCTCCCTCCTCTGTATTCACTGAGTCCACCAGGCACTTGTGCAGATACTTAACAGTTTGGACAGGGGGAATAGTGCCTTTGAAGTCAACGGGCTGCACATCCTGGTTATAGTTAAGCATGTGCTCCACTGGATCAGGGCCTAAATAAATAACTAACATTTTTGTTAAACTCATCTGGGCATCCAGTTGTCCTGCATGACAAGTGAGGCAGAGAGAATCTCTTCTGATGGGCTCCAAGTGCGGGGCGGGGGGAATGAGCAGAGCATTTCATCTCTGCAGACTCTCCGCAGCTTTCAAACTTGAATGCATAATGTCAGGCTAAATGAGTTGGACTCAGGCATCTGAGGAAGAACTGTAGAAAGAATTTGTAGGAGGAATTGTTCGATGGATTTGCAGAGTTTTGCAGTGGGAATAGCTGGGAAAGTACAAGTTTGGTTGAGTTAGAAACTAGATTCAGCTTTGGTGAGAAAGGTCGGGCCAGGGAGCACATGGCTGTGCATTGGAGCAGCATTCTTCCTGCTGGATAGGCCAGCAGTGTGTACTTGGAGTCTTTCCTTCCTTCTTACTGCGTCCTGTCATCCTTAACCCATCCTGCTCCTGCCTCATGGAGGATGCTGCATTGTTTGGAAGACTTCTGGCCCAGCAGCCCCATTCCTGTGTCAGGGAAATGAATTTTTCTCCTCTTGGCTTTGGAAGTGTGTGTGTGTGTGTGTCCCTGGACCCTCCCCAGACTGTACAGATGGACCAGTGGTAGAGGATGTGGGAGCAACAGCATGTCCAGCACAAGCAATTGCGCCAGAAAAAGCAGAAGCTGAATTTTCAGCAGCTGCAGCTGCTTTAAGGACTAGAAACAGATTCTTTGGGGTCAAGCTCTGAAGAAATCCCTCTGGTTCCAATCTGGCTGGGTTCATTTGAAACACCAAGGCATGCTTGCCTTTTGAAACTTCACCTCTAAGTGATGTTTCCCATACCCTGATTTGTATGCAAAAGTAGATTACTCAGGTGGCAAATATGCCTCCAGTGGGATTTTAATAGTATCCACCTGAGTTGCAGGTAAGACACACAGTGTGCCTGTGTAATAAGGTGCACCGTTGTCCTGCTCAGTAAATAAATGAGACAGTGGCAATAATCTACCACAGCCCTGAAGGTCTGCATATAGTGTTGTGGTCTCTATAATCATCAGACTTTTCTCATTCGAATTCTGGTTTTGAACTTGCAGAAATTCAGATCTCTGGCATCTTTGGATAATGTACTTCATATTTTAACAGGCAGCTGACCAGAATAACTTCTGCAGAGTCTGTATCTTAGTGATTTTAGAAGCATGTCTCATTTGAAACGCATTCCCCCTCTTGCTCTCTCTGTTGTTTGCATTCCCTGGGAAATCTTCAGGCACACCGATGTTGTCCCAGCTCCTGGCTGGAGGTGTTTGGGTCGCCTATTAGACTTTAGGTAATGTGGTAGCAGAGCAAAGAATGTCCCAACACTGACAGGAACAGGATTCAGAGCTGTCTTTAAGCAAAGACTTGTTTTTTCCTGACACAGTGGTGTAGTTGTTCCATTTGCAGCCTGTTCCTCCCTTCCACATTTCTCCAGCCCTTTCCCTTCCCGTTAAATGGGCAAATGGAGGAATTCACTGTGCATCGAGGAGACTGGGCACATAGTGCTACTAAATGCACCTATGGATGTGGAAAGTTTATTTTGGCAGGTTCTGGACTGTACCAGTTTCCTCTGTCCTTTAGCTTTATGACTCTGCAGGGTTAGACTGGTCGAAAGATGTCATTTGAAGGATGCTGGGAATGGCTATTTAACAGAATACTTCTTATTCCTGTTGCACAGTTCAACTACTGTCCTTCTTTCTCACAGGAGGGACTTGAATTGCAGAGTTTAGCTTAGCACAGTTAGGTATTTTTTTCCAGTTGATGGGTGCCAGATGGAAGAGTGACTGTAGGAGAAGTTCTGAGCTCTTCTGGTTATTTTTATTGAACAAAACAACTGACTCGTCATTTTTTTGAGAATTGTTGTACTCTGTTAGTGGAAAGCCTCTGCTGGGTACCACACATGATAATGACTGAGAATTTCACAGGTCCCAGGATGAGAACTTGTGTCTGGCTTGATTCAGTCAGTGGCTAAAAGTGAAGAGTAAAACTGGTTCACAGCTAGACCTGTGATTTAAATGTATTATCCAAGACCTCGTGTGATAAGGTCAGATGTTGGATTTGAACTGCAGCTCCTGGAGAAAGAGTTTTATTCCAACAAAGCTCTGTAAAAAATTCTGCTAACAGAACTATGTCTCTGTGATAAGAGACCTTTGCACATGCAATGAGTATTAAAATGCCTTTTCTGTATTGTTGAGTACCATTATAGTATCAGTCATGTCAAGCTCTCCCTTCAAAAATATAGGTTCAGTTGAGCTCTAAAATGTGCCGGAGAGGCACCTGTGATTGAAACCTTTTTAAAAGCAGATCAGTTTCAGGTGCCAGGATGGGGCCATTTAAATTACTGGTGTGACTGAGCCACAGGTGAGACAGATCATTCTTAACACCTTTCCAGGCTGTAGGACTGTAGAAGTTTCAGTAACGGGTTTTGTGATGAGGTGTCTCCTTGCCTTTGGAAGAAGACTGAGACCCACCAGCTTGTTTGTGACTAAAGGTCTGGATGTGCTTTTCTCTTTGGCCACGGAGTTTTGGGGAGCAATATTTGCAATGGTCCAGATGGTTTAAATCCTGGCATTTTCGTACATATATTTGAATAGAAGATGGAGTCTCTTGGACTTGTGTTTATGACAGTTTTAAGGATGGGCTAAACAGGTTTTATACTTGAATTGCCAGTGATGTTCAGTTCTGCTGCTGATGTGCTTTAAGCCCTTCCCTCACCAAACAGCATCACAGCACTCTCTTCACACACAAGGGTTGTTCTACCTCAGTAGCAGAGTCTGCAAGTTGTGCTGGATCATTTACAGACCCCTTATTTAATGGCATGGTGGTAATTCCTCTGTGGAGCTGCCAGAAAGTGCCAGACACCTTTTGGTGTGGGACAGCACGAGGAGCAGAATTTCTGTGCATTATTTGCAGGGCTGGACAGGCCCTGGAGAGAGAGAGAGGCTTTTCTAGCTGTGGCCTCCTGCCATCCACTAATAGTTCAGCTATCTGTTGTCACAAGAAAAGCATCTGTTTAGTTTACCAGTTTATATAACATAATAAGTCCTTAAATAAACCTCTGTCAAGTTGGCTCTGGGAAGTCGAGCAGGCGTGCTGGTGCCAGCTCCGTCAGGAGACAGTCATTAGTCTTCCTTGGAAAGGCTGGAATGCCAAGGTGTCGAGACACAGTTAGGCTGCAGTGAAAAATGAAAGCTGAGGCTGGTGTGTGGTCGTAGCTTCCGATTTTTGTTTGGTTCCTGTCTGATTTTTTTAACACTTTGATGGTTGTTATGGTTTTTCTGCACTGAAGCGTGGTTGGTTTTCAATGTCTGCTTAACAAGAGCTGGTAATGGCTGTTTGTGCTCTCCTTCCAAGCCCTTGACAGCTTGATTTGTGACTTTCAAAGGAGTTTGGTGTGGAGGGTCTGGATTCATCAGCCACAGTCCTGGGCCTTAAATCCTTTTTCCTATAAACCCTAGTTTCATAACTTTCTTCAAGGAAAGAGCACTTTTAATATTTATCTATTTTTATATTTCCATAAGTATTTTCTTTTTCTAAGTATTTATCTTTCTCTTAAGTATTTTTGATTTTCCTCCTGCCAAACTCTTAAAATGCCAAATCCCTTGGGGACTCAGGCATTTCAAACGGCACACTCCAAACGTACCAACAGGATTCTCTTGCCTCCTCCCAGGGTGAGGAAAGCCATGGTGATAGGGACTACAGTTCCTCAGCTTCCCTTGGTTTAAGGAACTTCTGAGAAGTTTTAGCACATGTGATGTTTCTCTCCTCTTTATTGTGGATTGCACTGCAAAGCAGCCCTGGTGAAGAGAGCTCCTAAAAGTTTAGGTCTGAGTGCTTACTGAAATGTATTCAAGCTATTAATTCAGTTATAAAATACTTCCCCCCACACACTTGTTTTTCTGTCATGAGAAATCTCATGTACCAAATCTTCTCACATGAAGTGTCAGTGCTTTGATGGTGAGCTTCAAGGCTTTTATTCTGTTTCTGTTTAATACAGTTCCATGGATCCGTCACTGATTTGTGGATCTGTAGTGTCTTCTCCTGCCTTGATGAGATGTGGGGAACCAAACGGAGCCTCTTGAACCTCTCTGTGTTGCATTCCAACCATAAAATGGCAAATCTGACTGTAATCAGTTTAGCTGAAGCCAACTTACCTGTTACCTGGCAAATCCTGAAATTCTCTTTCTTCTTCCATGTCAACATCTGTCTTTCTCTGTTTAGTCTTGCTTCTTTCATGTTCTTTTCTATTCTAGTGGAAGTAGAAGGAAAAACCTGAAGAATTGAGAATTATTTCTGGGTACACATTATTAGTTCTGTGCCTTCAGGCTGTGCCTTACACTTCTCCTACTCTCACTATCTTTTAGGGTCCATCACAGGGTGTCTGCTCCTTTTTGTTACAATTCTCTTGTGAAAAGAAGAGCTTCAGTTTTAATTCAGTTGTGGAATAAGTGTGACATCACAGACTGAGGCAGGGCTCTTTTAGATGCTGAATCTTAAGTCTGTTAAGTTGGACAGTTGGACTGTGGTATATGGGGCTGATTCATGTAATTGCCTGTAATCTCAGTAGCAATCAGTGCTGCTATCTGTGTTGTCATCGTGTAGACTGCACAGCAGCCTTAAAAAAATCCCCAGACCTCAACACCCATGATATGTGAGTCATGCATCACTGCTTTTTCCTAGCCTGGAGTCTGGAGGCACAGGATACACTTCACTTCTGTTCTGTTTTTCTTTCTAGGACAGATTTCTGCGTGCACAAAGACGAGCCTTGTGACACTGTGGGTAAGTCCAAGAAGCAGGGGAGGGTATTTTGATAGCCACCTCTATGCTAAGAGGAGTGTTCTGGGCAATCTGTCACTCTTAGGTTTGCTGTAATATTGGTTTTGCTGTTGTGTGTACCTCTGTGATGCAAATATGGATTAGCTGAGCAGAGTATGAACTATAAATAATCCATTAAATTTTAACCCCTTCTAAGCCCTGGAGGTCTCTGGGTTCAGGAATTATTCTTGAATATTTCTGCTTCTTTGGAGTTGACATAGAAGAAACTGCCTTGTGGTGTGTCTGTATAATGTTCCTTTCAGTTCACTCTCACCTCAAACAAGAATTTGCTAACTAAGGAGTGTATATCCCATTGTAAGAACCTGTGTGACATTCCCAGATCAAGCTGGCACTCAGACACTAGAGAAGAATACCTCATTGTAGGAAAGCCAAGTTAAATCTTCTTTTCAGCCTCCTGTTCCTGCTACTTCCCAACTGCCTTTACTCGTATCCAAAGCCTGCACACACAGGGTCCTTACATCCCACACAGTAAATACTTTGTTTATTTATTTCACTCAGGTAGCAGTAACCTTCGCTGTGTTCTCCTGGGTTTTTTTCAATCCCCACAGTAGCAGCAGTGTTTGGAGGCACAGCGCAACATCCTTTCTGTGATGATGGAGTGATTTTTTTTTTTAGATTTGCCTCAAAGTCAAGTGGCCCCTTATCTTCCCTTCTGTGCAAATTTGGAATGGATCCTAATTTTCTGCTGTTCTTACACTCCAGTGTTCAGGGAGACACTTACAGGGGTTATGTTGACAGTGGGTGATGCAGAGCAGGGAGGGAAGTGCCTTCAGCAGGAGCCCTGTGGAAGGCTCATCTTGGAATGCAGGTCCTTCCGTCCGTGGTGTGGGGATCAGGTGAAAGGAGGAAATACAGAGCTGGAGGATACATACACATGAGCAAGGACTGGCCTCTGTGTCCAAGTTTTTTCCATTTGGAATCCCTCACAATGCATTTATTCTGTGTCCAATGGAAAAAACACTTCCACTGAGGAAGGTTTTTACACTGTATACCTGCACCTGGAGGTGGCTGTGATAAGACACAATAAAGTAGTTTAAAAAAAAAAAAAGGGACAAGCTGATGGAAGACACATGCTGACTAAAGCCAGAGCTCTTTCCATATTTAAGGAGAGTATTGTTGAAGATCTCTATTCAGGGAATTATATTACCAGAGACAGCATGACTAAGGAAATATTTTTATGACTTCTTCTCTGTTCTTACAATACCTTAGTTATTTCTTGTGCTGCAACTTGCTGCAGGCTGTGGCTGCAGTGGAGAAAGTAGAAGATCACAGCAATGAAGGTTAAACTCACTTGTTACTCTTTCCAGCATAGTTTTCCAAGATATTGAGAAGGTGAATGTTGCTGGGACAAAAGCAGTCTGGCCTCTTTGCTCTCTTCAATCCTGCTTTTCTTATCTTCTCCCCTGACAGTTTGATTATGTGGCAATAAAGCACTTATATCTTCACTTATGCATTTTCTGTGCCCCATTTGGCCTTGTTGTGCCATTTACATTTTTTTTATGTAGGCAGAGGAAGAATAAATTAATGAATGTCCTTTCGTGACATGCAGCTGGCTTGAGAAAGTGATTAGTGTTGGTAGTACTAAATTTTAACCATGCAAAAGATTCTCCACTCTTCCTCCTTTGTCAGAATAGTGAAAAACAGGTGTCACTTGTAGAAAAATGGGTTTTTAATTGCCACCATTCCCTGCCGTGTGCACATACCTGGATGATACGAGCAGCAGTGTAGGGTGCCTTTGACTCGGGCTTAATATGAGTGCAATGATTGAGACAGGCTGATGCCCACTGATCCTCCATATTGGCTTATGAAGGTTTATCTTGGTGTTTCAACCATCTCTGCTGTTGCCAGATTCCTGTTTCTCACTCCAGCTCCCAGATATTCCCCTCCAAATCAGCAGGACTGCCTGTGAAAGCAAGAAGTGACTGCAGTGAGTGACATCACATTTGGTCTTGACGGTGATGCTGAGGTTGTTGCACTTCCCAAAGTTCCCTACAACAGCAACTTGCTTTCATTTCTTGCTTTACACTTGAACATATGAAGAACATGGTCTCAGCAGATGCATGTGTGTTTTTACACCTGCTTACGGCTGAAGTTGGCCCTTGCAATGCCAGTGCTGCCATCCTGTAAATGCAGCGAGCAGCCGCTCTCCTAAACCAGGAGACTGAGGCTGCTGCTCTCTTTAAGGCAGAGAATCTGGACTCTTAGACTCCTGATTTCTATTCCCAGCTCTGGCACTGACTCATTGTGTGACATTTGGCAAGTCACTTGCATTCTGAATGCTTCTGTCTACCTCTGTGAAATGAGGATTTTGAGTGCAAAGCTATAGGAGATTGCACGGCTTAGGGAAGTCTCCTATAAAGAGTGTGGTGTTCTTGGGGGTGTGATACAATACAAGTCCAGAATCTGATGTTGCTTAGTCATGTTCAAGAGACTGTAAGGAATCTGTTGGATTGTATGTGCTGAAATAAGAGGACTCAGAGTGCTGTAGGAAATGTTATTTTCAGTGACAGTGCCTTAATTTTCTTTACATTGTGAGAAATAAGGAAGCAAAACTTCCCCTGGTGGAAGCCTGGAGGCTCAGCTGTTGTTCGGAAGTGGGATTACAAAGTTTAAATGGCTCCTAAGAGGTGTTCATTTGTGCTCTGAAAGATCCATATTGAAAAACCTGTGTGGAATCTTTGCCTGCCATGCAGACACAGCGAGAAAACAGCAGCAGGAGGTTTGTATTTGTATTCTGGCAGGGGCCCCTCACTGAAACCAGTTGCTCTGGGGACTTGGTTCAAATTTTCTTGGCCCAGCTGCCAGGGTAGTGTGGAAGGTTACATAATTGCAGAAGCAAGCTCAAAAATGGGGAAAATGTGTAGGTATGTCTTGGTGGGGTGGTGCCCCACTGTGTGCACCACGGAACAGAACCACGTTTGTGTAAGAAATAGTTCGTTAATGCTCATTGCCCCACTTGGTTGGGCGGGTTAGGCCTGGGAATGGATTCATTCCAAGGAGGTGGACAGAAGGAAAACAATATTCCTGTGTGGAACAGTCGTGTTCCAACAGCTTCCGCTGTGGGACCTCAGATACACACCACAGTTTGAGCAGGACAGTTCTCTTTGTGTGACACAGCCTCATCACACACCAGTCAGAATTCCAGAGTCTGCTTCGGGCTCATCCCTCGTGCTGTGACTCCAACCAGAGCTGCTGTTTCCTGCAGAAAAATCTGTGTTCCAAGGGAGCTGCCTCCAAGCCAGCCAAATTGCGAGTTTAATGTCTCACTATTAATATCGGGCTGCAGCTTGGAGCCTTGCACACTGTCAGAATCCAGCCTTTCTGTGACATAAGCAGATTGAGAATGCCCCTTTCCTTCAATATTTCCACTGCCAGTGCCAAATAAGCAGCTTTACGGTTAGTTAGGAATGATCCTGCATATTTCAGGGCAAAGCTTGGCCTTCATTCCTCAGTGTACATGTTACCCCAGATCCAAGCTGAAGCTTCCCTGTATTCAGCTAATAATAAAATTGGGGGCAGTGTGGAATTGGGAAATGGAAAATGAGAATGTGTCTTAAATATCCTTAAATTGCCCTGGTTAAAAATGACTTTACCTCTGCTGCAGTCACATGTGCTCCTCTGTGGCTTGATGTCGGGGAAAAGAAAGCAGAGTAAGTGTGTGTACTGCAGAGGGGCAGGCTGAGCTGAAGGAATAGCTGCCTGGAGAAAAACAAGCACAGAGTGAGGTGATTGAGAAACATAGTTTTCCAGACTCTTTCCACAAGTGAATCAGTGTTTTGAGAAATACATTCCCATCTCCTGGCTGTTTATCGCAGTAAAGCATTTCAAAATATGCCCAGGTTTGGTAAACGAGGGTCTGTGGTCTGTGTCTCCAAGTAGGCTTTTTTTATTCTATGTAAAACACCTGAATAAGGGACACTTTTACCTTTTCCTTGGCCATTTGCCACCTCTGGGTGGCCTGTCCACAGCAGGAGACAATTCTGGTCATCCTGCCTGTACTGTTCATTTAAATCTTTCTCCCTGTGTCGTATTGATTCCAGTCCCCTACCAGTGTCACAACAGAGAATTCATCCCCAAGGAACGGGAAAAGACTAGCTGGTTTGCTCTGAGTGGAAAAGGAATTCTCACATTAAAAACATTTTCCATAGTGGTTCATGTTGAATGTTTCTGTATATTCCAGGGCGGGTTTTTATTTGATGCCAGAATAAATAGAAATACCTGCTGCTTAAAACAATTCATTAGAGCAGCAGTGCCTGGCTTTAGCAAAAGCCTTGCTGGGACTGTCCTTCAGACCAAACCCAAACACAGCTTAATACATTAAAATGAACATACTGGAGGTTAAAATGTCCCTTAAAGAAACACCGTTGAGTTGATTTGGTGTTTGGGAAAGAAAGGGACCTCCCAACACTGCAAATTTCTGTCACTTGTGGCTCTGCAGGGCAGTGGAGTCAGGCTGTTGGCTTTAGGATACCAAAGGGAGCTGTGGTCCAGTGCAGTGGAAGAGTTTTTCCCTTGCCTTTTGGTTGCTAGGGAAGAAATGCTGGGCTGCACAACCCAGACAGTGCTGGTCTGTGCTATTGGGCATATTCATCACTACTGTCTCCCAGGCCCCACCCTACCCACCGCAGCCTTCCAGTTTCTTTTCACCAGCTGGCAATCCCTCCTCTCCCAGATTCCCGCTAAAAATTCGTGTGCCAAGCAAGTGTAATACGAGATTGCATAAATCTCAGTAGGAGCCCTGGGATAAGCAGAGCCACTCAGGTAACTGGGAATTCCTGCTGCTGTAACCCTTGCTCTGCCTCATTCAGTGTCCTGCATATGCTTTTCCTTTTCTTGTTTTGGGGACGTGGCTTCAGCCAGGTTGCCTCACTGTGCACTAAAGACTAGAGGAAAATCCTGCTTACACCAGACTCAGAATCTTGATGGTGGTTTCACTGGGGTCAGGATCCTGGTCCTGTTCCTAGACATTGTCTGAGACGTGCACCCCGCCTGATATCATCTTATAAAGGCTTACATTCTGGTTTTATTGTTAAGGAAAGCAGAGCATTTGAATTTCATTTGCCTTTGGGTTTGTTTTGCAGCTCAGGAGTCTTGTTTAGGTTTGTCTTTATTCATTCCATGTACTGAGGGCACTGGTGGATTCTTGATCTCCTTGGCTGCAAGATGTCTGTCTATCTGGAAAAGGCACAGTAGCCAAACACGAGGTGCTGCCCTTAGCTGGGAGCTCATATTGTCCTGTTGCAAGGACTTTGTGTAGAAAACAGGTGGTTGATCAGTCTTATCTTTGGGAATTTATGAATCTGTGAGTGCTGTCAACTCACAGTTATCTCAACTTTTTTCATTTTCTCTCTGATGTCTTGAGTGAAAGAATTAACTTGGGTAATTAAAACAAATGCAAGTGTTTAGTGGAGGGAGGATTAGTTACAGATATTCTCTCTGTTTGTCATTGTTTCTCCCATGTGTTTCCAGTTTCCAGCTCTGAGGTCTCATAGACCCTCAGTTGCTCTCATGATTGACTCCCTTCCCTTTCCTTTTTCCCTCTTTCTCTTTGGGGTTAGTTCAGAGCTCGTAGGAGCTCTTGCTCAGTTTTGTTCCGTCATGTTCTCTTTATTCAGCTGGGCCTGGACACCCAGAGACTGCTGCTCCCAGAGGCCCTGGAGAGTCTGTTTTTCGTCACTCAGACTGCAGGACATGCCCACCGAGGTCATGGCATTTCCCTACGTTTACTCCACTTTAGTCTTCATAAACCTCCAGCAGTTCTTCATTAGTTCTCCTCCATACATCATTCTCCTTTTGCAGCCCCAAAATGTGTTTGAGGCCCTTTTATTTTCCCGTTATTTATCTGTCTGTCTGTCATCCTCACCCATCCCAGCAGATAAAACAGTGGCCTCGCAGCATGGTGTGTGTTTGAAGCTTGTTCTCAGGGAGCTGGAACTAAACACTGTCAGCAGGGAGGAATAACACACTTCCTGCTCTGTACCGGGCCTTTTGTGTCCTCCATCAAACTGCTATTGGTAATTATTGCTCATAGATATTTAAGCTGGCGTGCTGAAATATGTTCGTAGTCGTCGTCAGCTGTAGGGCAGTGTGTCCAAAGTCTTCCCATCAACTTCCCACCCCGCTTTTGTATGTTAGTGTGTCTCTGCTCATCCTAAATCTTGCTTTTCGTATTGATTGCTCCCTCCTGACCCTTAGACTTTGACAGAGCTTTTGTCTTTGTTGTGGCTCACCCCAAAGTTGTTGCAGGATGTTTAAGCTGATTTTAGCTTGAAAGCTTTACCTTCTCTCATGGTTTTATTAATGGATCATGGGGATGTGTTTTGATAAATGCAAGTGAACAACTGTCTAAAATGCTGTGGAAAGAACCCATAGTACTTTACCGGGCAAGATATTACTAAGTAAATATTCTCCAGGCCATCACATCTCAGCATTATACAGGGTGGTGCTGATTACTGTTTGAATGAAATGTGTCTTCATAGAGTTATCATAGAATTCTAGAATGGTTTGGGCCCATTAAAGCCCATCTCACTCCAGCCCTCTGCCATGGGACATTTTCCACTAGACCAGGTTGCTCCAGCCCCATCCAGCCTGGCTTTGTTCAGAAAATTCACTGGCTACCAGAATTATGGTCATTTCCCATCAGGAATCCAGGACTCCAGCCCAAATCCTAGCCTAGTGTCTAACTGGTAGGGAAATAATCTCCTTTCTGCTGCCTTTATTAAAAGGAGTAAGTCACGAGGGAAAATATTTGCTATGACTTTGTTGATATTTATTCTGATGCTCTGACTTTATTCTTTCATTTCAACTCCATCTCGTAAATCACTTTATGTGCTAAATCATTGTGCAGCTTGACTGGTGCAGGTGCAAACACATCCTGCATTCCACTCCAGGGCCATTTCTGTCTGTGTGAAATTATATAGACATGTACACAAAGCACCTGGGAATTTTGGTCTCATAGCTTAAAGGGCAGATACCTGCATGAGATGTTCATTTCCCCATCTTTTTACCCCTCACCCTCTTCCTACATCTGGGGCTTTGACATGCAATCACTTTTCTGGGGGAAAAGGACTTGTTATGACTGTTTTAACTAACAATTCCTAGTGAATTTACAGGATAGTGTCCTTCAGAAGCAATTCAGTACATTTTCATGCTGGCACCGAGAAAAAACAATCAGAAGTGTAATATTTTAATATTTCCTTTTGTGTGACAGGCAGTTCTTAGGGTTTTGGTTCTCCTCAATATGCTTTGCTAGGACTTCTGAATTATAGTTTTATTTCCTAGACAGCTCTGTGCCTCAATTGTTTTCTAAATTAGAGATGATTTGTGGGACACTGCTTGAGAACCAAGGCTTTGCTTATGGCTAAGCAGCATTTAATGATGATTTAAAGAAATCTTTGCTGTTTATCTCGGAAAGGGGTCATTGTGTTTGCAAACAGAGAAGCAGGAGCCTAATTGATGTCCAGCTAAGCCCACACTGCCAAACAACTGTCAGGAAAAGCTCTGGAATTGCTCCTGGCTACTGTGTGTGTGAGGCTGAGAAGCCTTTGAGGCAGACACGAGCAGAACAAGCTCATTATATTTGGTCTGTGGACAGACCATTAGTGTCTTTTGCGGTTTGTAGTATTTCTACTGTTGTCTCTTGCCTCATCCATGTAAATGGAGATTTTCCACGCTTGCTGCACTGCTTCACACTCCAGCTCCATCACTTCCCCTTGCTGAGGGTTTGTTTCTCTGGGAGATTCTCACCAAAATGATCATTAAACAAATAAAATCATCAATTCTGCTTTCATAGCTCACCCTGCTTCTTCCTTCCCCTTTTATTATAAAAGGTTATGGAAAGATAAATAGTATTTGTTTTCCACGGTGTCAGACCTGCTGTCAGTGCTCTATAAATAATCCCTCGGGGCTGGGAATGCCAATCCCAGGCTCTCTGCAGCAGAAAGCAGGATTTTCTGCTATGACACGCTTCAGGCCAAGTGGACCGGGGAAAATGGGACTCATAAAAACCATTTCTCACTGGTTCTCATCCAAGAACATGGAACGATTTTGCACATCCCGATTTCCAGCCCGGCACTGAACCCGTTAATTCCCCGTGCCTCCCTGGCAGACCTGTGCCATGAAACAACACATTGAGGGCTTTTTGCATTGTATTTTATTTGTGGAAAAGGTATGTATTGAGAGGAGAGAGAAATGAATTTGTAAACAGGGCTTTTCCTCAGCAAAAATCCAAAGCTCTTTGCCAAAGAGATCAGAACTGTGATCCCCATGATGCTGGTGAGGGAGTGAAGCCTGGAGATGGGAAGGGACAAGCCCAAGGACAGAGCTGGCTGTGGACTGAATCTCAGCCCAACCCCCAGCTGCAGGCAAGGCTACCAGAGGCAGCTCCACTTCCTTGGGCACCAGCCAGTTCTTCAGGTCGGTAAAATAGTGGTTAAACCCTTCAACAGGCCAGAGGTTTGTGTTCCTTCTTTCCACTGCCTGGGTCCTTATTTTCCCCTCTGTTTACACATTCCTGGTCAGTTTGCTGCAGACTGCAGCACTTTCAAAAAGCTGACGTGTTTATAATCGAGAAACCTCTGAGGTTTTTCTTCTCCTGTCAGACATAGATGGCTTTTATCCAGTTGACTGCTTTACAGTGCCTTTATCCTTTGCTGGCTTGAAGACATTTCAGATAGTTCCTATTGTTTTATAGACCCTGTAGCTAAAAAAACAGGCTGTGTAAAAACATCTGTACATAGCTGTGCAATAGGCTGCAGACATGTAGGGTAATAAGGCATGATTGCATTCATTGTAGCATTTGCTCCACTGGATAATCAAAAAGAAGCATTCTAGTTGCACACAGGATATGTAAGAGTAAAGGAAGGAAATGAAGGACAGTTGTCTACTGTACTTTTACGTTTCTTTTGTCTTGCAGCTGCCAAGACTAAATGCAATTTCGAGAGCGAGTTTTAAATAACATAGAGATGAGATTTTACTGGTGATAACCAAGAAAACCACACTGGGAAGTGTGCATGGAACTTTCCCTCCCCTTCCCCAAGAAGGGAGTTTGACCTGTGCTGATTTTTTTTTTTTTCATTTGAGCTGTTTTTTTCCCAGCCTTGGTTAATCATCTGGTAACATGACCTGGTATTATACCTAACCCATTTTGCAGTGTGTCTGGTCCTGGCAGGATTTTGCTACACCAAGTGCACTCGATAGACTGAAAGTCACTTTAAGTCCTTGGAATGTTGTTGGGTTTTATTTAACAATTCTCCCACTGCCTCAGCACAAGCTCCAAGCCTTTCAGCTGGGATTGTGCTCCGCATAATGCAAATAGGAATTAGGTATGTAACAGTACTTTGCACCACTGAAAATATTCCCTGTGTTTACCAGACACTGAAAATGTTCTGTGTGTACCAGCGTGCTGAAAATGCAGTAGGGAGTGTGCTCCAGCCAGCTGTGATCCACTACAAGCTCATTCCATGGCTGGAAATATTGATGGCAGGTGCTGTGGGGAAGGTGATGAAATTTTGAGCTGACCCAAGAATGCACAGACACATTCTGGAAATAAGTTACTGTCTCTAAATGCATGGCAGAGTACTTTGAATTTTACACGTGTGGATTTGACCAGATCTTCCTTGTAGAAAATACTGGGGTTTCTTCATCAAGTTCTTGTCAATTTAGATAGGAAGGTAACTACAGATAGTGAAATTTTAGCCTAATTATCACTGAGGGGTGTATATACATATGTGTGTGTGTGTGTATTTGTGTATAAACTGTCCCTTGAACAGAAGTGGAATTTCTTGGAATTTTATTTGGATGCAAGGGTTCTGCTATATAGATTTTTAAACTTCAGGTTCAGAATCCTATAATCTGCAAGGTTTTTGTCTGGATTTGTTTGACAAGTCTTTTTTCTTTTTAGCTCAGCTGATAGAAATACATTGAACTTATCAAAATAATAATGGTAAAACCCCTAAACTTAACCCATCAAATATCTTTTGCCTCCTGTACTCTTTCAGCATGATTTGTAGAATGTGAAGGATTTCTGTGTTTGCTTAGCTCGGAATTAGTCTTGTATTCCTACTTGGGTTGGTGGTCATGAGCAGTCAGCAGGTTGAAGGCATTTGTTGGTTTTGTGTGGTTGTGTCATACATTTTTGTGTGGCTGCTTTGCCTGAGCTGTTTGCACTAAGGCTCTGCCTGGCCATAACTGGACTTCTGGGTACACATGAATGTTCTGCTGAGGATCTGCTTGTTGGTTTTAGTAATATCATCCATCAAGCTCCAGCATGTACAGCAATATTTGTGCTGTAGCAGACAAACAGTGTAAACACTGCAGTTATTTTTAAGAAGACTGGCCAGTGAGTTAGAAAACTGTGTGGATGTTTTTATTTATTGAAAATGAGTCCATCAGTCTAATCAGACTTTGTTGTTCTTGAAATGACAGGAAAATAGAAGACTGAAGTTAGATTTCTATTTAGAATTTATATTTTATGTCTCTGTTTAAGAAACCTGTGCACTCATGTTTCTTATCTTGTGTGCTTCAGTTTGTTTGCTTTTCTGGCTCTGTCAGTCAGAAAGAAAATGTTGTCTCCAACTTGGTCTTGTCTGGGTCCAAGAGTGGATGAAATTCTTGACTACAGCTCTCTCAACCTGTGTCCTGACTCCTTGGGAAGTATTGGGGCTCCTTCTAATGCCTTTGATGACTCTTCCAAGTGTCTGTTGACTCGGAGTTCAGAAGGGCAACGTTGTTCACTGGAGCTGCCCCATCCTTCCAGATGGTTTTCCCTGTGATTCCTGCCTGACCTTTTTACCACATACTTCAGCAGCATCTGAAGTGGAGATGCTTTTCTGAGGGAGTCCTGGGATCCTGCAACACGAAAGTGTCGTTTAAGGACTACTGAAGTTCTAAGCATTATAGGTTGCTTTCAGCGATGTCTGTTGCCTCACTAGAGTCTGATAATTATGTTTCAGTTTCATGTTTCTTCTTCCTGGTATCTTATTCCTTCTTCCATGATGTTCCCTGATTTGCCCCAGACTTCTTTCTGTGGGTTATCTGTCTCACTTGGATCTTCCCATTTCCCTTCTCCCTCTGTGGAGCCAAGTGAGGGGCAGAGGTTCCTGGCACAGCCCTCTTGTGTTGGCATTCTCTGGGATGTCTCTCTGCAGCTGAGGAACTGGGAAGGGTGTGATGCTCCTGGCTCAGAGCAAAGGTCTGGATTCTGAGAGCATTTGGCTCTTTCCATGATTAAGAACCCCAGATCTTGGCTGCTGTAGCCAGGATTTTGTTCAATGCACTGATGTGTTTACAGAGGTGCAGGAGATCCACCCATGCACTGGTGTCTGTGAGCCACAGCATGATCTGAACGCTGAGGTAAATAAAGCTTTCTGGCTTTACACTTCAGTAAAAAAGACAGAGGCCAATGTTCTGGGGGTGGAAACTGAGTAAGAGATGATTTCATGCACCTTTTCCAAAGCCAGGGGTAATAATCTTATGGTTCCAGTGAGACTTTGATCAAGCCTGTGGTGATTTTGGTAGCTGGTACTGTTAGAGCGGATGTGATACACATCCAGCTTGTTCTGTGGGGATGCCACAGATGTTATGTTATTGTTAAGATGGTTATGTTATCATTAATCAGGTGGCTTTGTTGGGAAATGCTTCTCATTGCATGGCAGCTGCCAGGAGGCCACTGCCACTGGGCTCCCAGGCAGGCTGGTTCAGAAATACCCAACCTGCATAGCTGGGAAGTGCAGCTGTTCCTGCTGCAAATTCCCTCCAGGAGCCACGTCCTGAGTGGGGTTTGACAGCGAGGAAGGCCTGCGAACCGTGCTGCAGACTCAGGACAGTGTTCTCGGTCAGGGAGACACCGATTTGGCTCAGAACTGAAAGTGTCACCCAGGCAGGTATTGAGGAGCTCCTGCATGTCCTGGGGGTGTTTTATTTAGAAACACGTGGGACTAGAAGAGGCAGTTCTGTCCTTGTTGGGAGAACTTCAGCACAAAGCCCTGGGCCAGTAACGTGAACACACGTGCATGGAAATGTCCCCTGGCTCCTGCAGGATCCTGTGACACTTCAGTGCTGTCCCTGTGAGCCTCCTGGGCTGTCACTTCTGAATTCAGTCCATAAAGGCCTCA
Organism: Rhagologus leucostigma; assembly: GCA_013397725.1. Classification (NCBI taxonomy): domain Eukaryota; kingdom Metazoa; phylum Chordata; class Aves; order Passeriformes; genus Rhagologus; species Rhagologus leucostigma. The sequence continues at coordinate 5,233,090 of VZTD01005508.1, read as the reverse complement.
GGACTGGGACTGTGCCTTGACTTGTGTCTGTGAGGCACCAGGGACTCTCTGGCTGCTGTCAGTCATCACAAAGAGTTCAGTGATATTCATCCAAATTTGTGTTTTCTTTCACAGAAGCTCAAGTCTGAACATGAGAGATTTCTTTTTATTAAGTGTGAGAAAAGCTCAGGCTGGTCTTTTTCATAGTGAGAATTTCTCTATAGCTGGTGTGGCTTTAAAGGTGACATTTTATTTTTGAGTAGTCTAGAGAAAGAGGTACTTAAAAAACTAGATTCAGGACATACTAAAAGTATCTCCAGCCACATTACCTCTGAAATTAGCCATTGCTTCTCTTCAGTCAGGCTGATGCTCTGATGTGTTTATGTCTGCATAAACTACCCTGTGGGTCATTCCCTTCCTGAGGAGTGGAAGCCAGGATGGACAGCTCTGTTTGGGAACCCAGAGGAGAGGCCCTTTGGGTTAACAGTAACCCAAATAGTTTAACCTGCTTTGGTGAATGTGTCTATGCCCTGTGCGTGCTTTGTGCTTGTGTCTATCTCCCCCAGTGATGGTTGTTCCCTAATATTTTTAAAACTCATCGACCAATTTGAATCAAATTTGAGGATATGGAGCTCAGAAATATTAGGCTTTCGGAAGTTTTCTGAAAATTAGGAGACTAAGTAGAGGAAGGAGCCCTCTCCCATTGATACCGCCACTGAGGGAAAGATTGCATCACCCACATTTACATCAGGAGCCCCAAGTGGAAGTGGTAATCTGTAGGAAAGCAAGCCATTAATTTGGCAGTAAGTTTAGGGATTTTTTAATTTATTTTCACCTCCCTTTCCACAGTGCTATCGTGCTCTGCCAGAACAAATGTGCTGACTGTTGGTAGCGTGTGAGGAGAGGAGCAGAGCCGTGGCACTGCCCACTGACATGGAAGGATCATTTTCACTCCCCACCCCTGGCAGCAGAAGTGTCAGCCAGGGTGGAGATTCTGGGGACCAGCTTTTAAACCCAAGTTCTGACTTAACAGAGTAACTCAACCCTGTTAACCTTACCAGGCACAGCCCCCGGGTTTGTCAGCCTTTTCAAGTCAGGCCGTGGGGTTAAATCAGCACTCAGCAAAGAATTAAAACAGAAAGGCTGAACCAAGAATTGCTAAATAAGTTTATCAGTGCTGGCTGGCAGCTCGCCAAAGTGAAGCCAGGAGCTTCAGCAGCCCTGGAAGTCAGGATGTGGGAGCTGCAGATGAGAAGTATCACAGGAGCAATTTGGAAAAGCATCTGTTTAGAGTTTGATTAGTGTGCATCATCCTCTTTGCTGGCCTGCCTTCCCTGCAGGTCACCTGAGCTGCTCTGATGTTGCCAGCAGAACAGCTTTGACGTGCATACAGCACCTCAAAATAAAATACGCTTTAAATATTAACATGTTTCAAAAGTATAGATTCATTCAGGTTTTGAGAGTAACGATTGCTTAGTCATTCTGTAAGAACACGGAAAGAATTTAATGGGGAGCTGTGGAAGAATGCCATTCATCAGCAGCACAGGTGTTCAGCCATCTCCAAAACATTTAGCGGACTGGGCTGACACTCTCCAGACACTGAAATATTGTTCACTGTACATTACTGAATGTTGTTTAACCATTGCAGGACTGATCCTTGCACATGAACCCACCCCTGACCAACACCACAGCAGGGTGAGATACGCATGCCTCAGGAAAGCTCTTGGAACTGTTAAAAGCATCTTTTAATTTATTTGCAAAGCTTCATGAGGTTCTTAGTGTTTGCAACTACAGGAAGGGAAAAACTGGAACTGAATGCTGGACCCTGACTGCTCGCTCTTAAAGCAGATGCTGTTTGGTACAGAGACTCCAAATATTTTTTCTGATTTGTTGCCAAGTCTGACCTTGTCTCTTCATTCTGGAAGGGAGATAGTAAGGAATTTAAAGGCTCCAGGATCCCTGCTGCTGAATTCCATGTTCTTCTTTGTTTAGCAGTCTCATTAAAAGCTCTGATTTGATATTTTTCTTCCTTCTCTCTGAATTCAGGCCCTCTGTTGAAGCAGGTGGCTCAGATGAGTTGCAGGGACAAACTGACAAATCCAAAAGTGGAAGTCACAGAACTTATCTGAAAAAGAAAGATGAAAATAGCCCCAAAGCTGGTTTTGGAACCTTACACAGTTTTCAAAGCTGCAGCTATTGCAGGCAAAAGTGCCGGGTTGCTTTTCCACTTCTTGGAAGATGGTAATCAGATGTGCAGGTGGGAATCCATCCTGAGGACAGGTGTTGGCAGACTGACACAGGCGTGTGGCAGAGTGGTGGGAATGGGGCACGGAAGCCCTCGAGCACTTTCCTTTCTGATGGAGACGTTGTTACATTTTTCTCTTTTTTTGGTGAGTTATTTATTTCCTGGAAGATGCAGCTTAGGGGACACTGATGCAACTCTTGAGTTCAGGCCTCTTCCACCAGACAGGACAGGTCAAAATGAAAATACTGAAATACTGATTTTTAGTAACATCTGGGAAAGGGAAGGGTGAGAGTCATAAAGGCTGTTTGGAGCAGGAGCAGGTGGAGCTCTCTCCTGTTGTCAAGCCATCCAGCAGCTGAGAGATGTGGAGTCATTTTTACCCTGTGTCTCTGTGCTGCAGCCACTGCAGTGAAAGACAGTTACTCACACAGCTCCACAAACGCTGAATCCAGTGCTGAGTCCTGCTGCTGCCTTGATGGGTTGCCTGCCTTTTGCACATTGTCGTGCTGATGTTTCCATGCATGTGGGAAGGGAAGATCCTGCTGAACTCTACAGCAGTCTGTAGAAAGGACTGGCAGGTTCACCCACTGAACACCATGAGTCCAGCACAAGATAGTCAAATCCAAATGCCTTTGAGCCCCAGGCAGAGGTGACTTTCGAGGGCCGGGATCCAAATCCTCATTTGCAGCTTGGTTTCACAGTTGTTGGTGATGTTTTCTTTGAGTTCTCAGTTGCATGTTCCTGTAGCCTTTCGAAAGCATCAGATCTCTGCTGACTTCTGGCAGATCTGATACCTTTCTTGTGTGAGATATCCCTGGACAACCTTGTCCCCTGTGCCTGTCTATTTTCCTCTCACTATCTTGTATCTCTCTGATTTCCATCCCTTGTTTCTATACCAGTTCCAACAGCTGTCCCTCTCTTATGCTCAGTGCCAGCTTTTGCCCACACCTCCCTGCCTGAATTATTCCATGCCCTCAGACTTGTTCAGTAATTCCTCAAGTGAACCCATGATGCCAGGCACTTATGACCCAGGGCTGTAGATCCATTTTTCTCCAGCAGTAAGTACACACAGACATTCTCAGGGAGCTCATCTTCCCTTCTGATCTTATCTCCTGCCCTCCTTGACCTCTGCCTCCCTCAGAAGTGACTCCCTGCTGCCTATGAGATCAAAGTCACGTTTCCTGAAGCCTTCTGGAAAACCCATACTGTCTCCATTTGCTATTCTTCTGTCCCTGTCTCTTCTCATTCCCTAATCTCTTCCAATTTCTCTTTCTGCCTTGTTCACTAAATTTGAATTATGCCAGGCTTCTATATTCCTCCCATCACTGTGTGTTAACTCATCCAGTCTGATCCCCAACTGGAATCCCTCTCTCATATCCACCTGGCCAGCTCTTCCGCTGCCTTTCCTCTTAACAGCTGTCCTAATGTATCTTACTTTGAGTAATCAAGCCCATGTAATTCCATGTGCGTGTGTGAGCATGGAGACTTTCAGCACCAGGCAGTGATGTCTATAAACAGATGGTGAATTAGCTGCCTGGATTTGGGGATCAGCATTCAGGAATGGTGGTCTGATTTGGACTAACTATCCCAAACTCCATATTTAACTAGAGAAACAGGATTGCAGGAGGGAGCTGTGTTTGAGATCTGCATTCAGCAGCAACCCAGGCTCCGGGGAGTGTCGGGGAGAAGCTCTCTGGAATGTGGCTGTTAGCATATCAAAGTAGAGTAAACATGGAGATGATACCCTGCTTCCTCTGCTCCAGTTAATTAAGGCACTCCTCATGTCTCGTTGGATGGAGAGGATTTATTAATGTGCTGTCATCCAGGGAAGTGATGGTTTGCTGAAAGGGAGGAGTCTTTAATGGCATGGAGGATGTCACGCTGAACAAAGAGCAGATGTCAAAGAGACAGGGAATTTCTTTTATCTCCTGCTTTGCTGAGGTCTTAGATCCTGGTGTTTTATCATAAAAGGAAAATAGGGTGGAAAGAACTTCAGGTGGGCTTTTAGTGCATTCCCTTGCTCCAAGGCAAGATCAGTGGTACGTGTGTCACTCCTGATGGATATCTGCTCCATGAGGCTGAGCAGTGGGCTTGTTTCCAGCTTTCTCTGAAGTCCAGTGAACACCATAGCTCTCCTCAGGTATGGTCAGTGTGGTGAATATTTATGTTTGTGATCACAAATCCTGGTGAATGGCATTGGAAAGGATTGTGGTTTCAGAGATGCCCGTGCCAAACCTCTGAGGGTTTCCAGAGGTTGTCTGCTCTTACAATGCAGCATGAATAATGTTTTTGAATGCCTTGGTTAAAGGGTCTTCTCAGCCAAAAAATGTGTTAGAACATCTCTAAGATTTCTTATCTCACCGCGTTTGGTATCTGAAACAGCTTTTGCTGGTGTGGGTGAGGACAGTTATCCCTAAAGCCAGGAGAGATCTCGATCTCTAGGGCTTTTCAATTGTCTGGGCAGCCCCCTCTGCCTGAGTCAGTGAATTAACCCAGTGTAAATCCAAATAGCACTAGAATAAAGCCCTTGCCATCTTGGGGAATGTCTGTGTGTGGGCAGATTGGTAAAGGAGCAGATAAATGATTCATCCATTAAACTTGGAAAACCACAGGAGGGTTCCCAGGAAACATAAAAGCCCTGCAGAAAGACTGAAAGATAAAGCTGAGGGTTGGCTGTGCTGGGGAGGGGAGTCCACGTGTTCCATTAATTGCTGTCCTGCAGGGTAATTAAACAGAGAAAAGGAAGATAGCAAAAGCACTCCTTTAAGCTCTGATGATTAAATGTTGCTGCCTCTGCAGGTTTACAGACATGAAGAGGTCTGACCTCACAAAGGCATTTTTATCAGGAAGGTACTGAGGAGGGCAGCTGGTTTAGGTGTCAGGTAATTTGTTTGGAAAGAGGGCAGCTCACTCCTGCCTGGGCTCCAGTGTGGGATGAAAGGGTTGACTGAGAAGTTCTGTTGAGCTGCAGTGGTGCCATGGCTGAAATTTGGGTGTTTCTGCCTGAACGACAGTCCTTTCACAAAGATTAAGGCACGTGGTTGAATCTGGCTCGTTCACTAGAGCCCTGGTCTTGTGAAATGTTATCCACGGTCACTCATTAGACCCTTGGGTGTCGTATCAATATTCAATGCCAAGTATCTCTAGTTATTCCTAATAATCAGAAAAGTATCTCCTGCCAAAGGTATTGAGCATTTCACTCATTTGTGCTATAAGGACCTTGTGTTCTGAGGAGTTTATCACTGTGAGCTCCAGGAACATCAGCTGGTGCTGTGAATATCAGGGAGAGGTTTGATTTGTTAGCCCTTCAGAGTGAGCGTAACAAAAATCAAGAGATACAGAAAGTAACTGCACTTTGTGTTTCAGCTGTTTTATTTTTCTTGCTGGGCTTTTGGGATTCTGATAGCAGTTGTGTACACTGGAAATGACAGTGTTTTCAGAGGAAGAAGTTATTTTATTGGGCACTACGGGGCAGCAGTCTGAGTTCTGGGAAAGTTGTGCTGCATCCCTGCAGGTCATGGTGAACAGAGTTTTACAGGGGTCATGCTGAAATTCAGGACAGGCTATATTCTCCAAAGGGAGAAGAGGATTCTGTGGTAATGGGCACATTTGCAATGAGTTGCCCAGGTACAGAAAGTCAGGATTTGGTGGTTCTCCTCAGGAGTTGTGGTGGCTTCCATCAGCTGGTCTGTGACATCAGAAGCTCCTCCTATATAAATACTTGAGTTCAAAATATTGTGACTTGCACTGGTGTGATTATTAACTTGTTTTCCTACCTGACTGTAGCTGTGTCTCGTGCACTGGATGGTTGCACTGTAACTTCTGTACTTGTGGTTCATGACGAGTGTGTTGTTTCCAGTGCGGTTTTCATTAAATGCAGTAACAATGAAAATTATTGCTCAGGAAAACAGTTTCCATACGTGAATATTAAACTCTAATGGAAACCATGTTGTTACTGCAAGATTAACAGAAATTGGATGACTATCCAGCATTAAGCCAAATTAATCTGTGCCACTAAAATTGCATGTCCAGCTTTGAATTAGGACATTCTCATAAAATGAAGGAACAGCTCACCCTGTTCGCTTTTCTGATGAGCCCTATAAACCAAACTTGGACCTGGAGGCTCAGTGGTGACAGCCTTAGCCTGTGTTGTACATGCTGGAGAGGGCCCTTCCATGGATACAGTTCTTTTTCACCTGGATACCACTGACTCTTGAGACCTCTGTTTATTCAGCTGTAGAACAGTGTTAGTACCTATCTTGGAGGCAGTTTAGTGGGTTTCTTCTTCTTTAATGTTTCTTAAATTTTGGAACCTTTTCTATGTAGGCTTTATAGAAAGGGAAAAGTATTTTTCATTTTAAGTATCACAAGCACTGAAAGATTCCCTTGGTGACTGACTTGGTGTGTAAATACAGGCAGGGCATCTCTGTCAAACATATCACTGCCATTGAATGGAAAGGCAGAGCATGAATCACTTCAGGGTTTCCTGATTGTACTCGTGTAGGATGTTAAGAGAGGCTACAGGAATGTAATTGATGGCAATGTGTGAGCTGCACAAATTGAAAATCGTGGGAGGATGAGAAAAACATCAGCTCAACACCAAACTAGTAATGATGGGGAATGGGGAGGTTTGCTCTGAGCATGTGGATATGCAGGGAGTCTCCGTCTGTGCCAAGCAGACTTCAGGACTTGGAGTTTGGCTCCCTTCCCAACAGCAAATACATTGAGCAGGAGGAGAGCCAGCCAAGTTTTAATCAAGTAAAAGTTCTGTATCCAGAGGTGGTTGGCAAAAGAAGAGATTAAGGTATTAGGAGTGCAATGAAAACAAGACATTAGAGAGTTGAAAGCTGGAGTACCTGGACAAACCACTTGCTGAGTGAATGCTCCAGAGCCGTCAGGAGGAAGCCCCAGGTGTTTGGAGTAGGACAAAATGGGAACCCACGCACCAGGACTTGTCTTCTCCCAGCTTTGGCCGTCCATGTGGCAAGTGTGTAATATCCTCATGCCTCGCCGGGCTGGTGGGATAGATGGGATCATTCCCCTTGGACATACTGCTGGTGGAGGGCTCATTAGCTGGCAGGAAGGCCAACAGCTGCAAACTGTTTATGTATGACAAGGTTTTGGATAAATGTGAGTTTACACAGTTGCCTGTGTCCCAGGGTTTGCCGTGGAAGTGCAGATAGCTCTGCGTGTCCAAGCCCAAGCACAGAAGTTATGGGCTGTAATTATGTAATTTCTCAGGAGAGAAAGGAAAAAGCCCCTTGTGCTTGGTAATAGTAAAAATAATAATTGGCTCTCCTTTCCCTCTTCCACTGATGCTCCTGCTTGACCTTTTTTATGTATTAAAAATAGATTTGTGGTAATTACTGACAGCGTATCTGAAAGATAAGGAATTTTTCTCCTAAAGAAAGCCACTGTCTGTGTATTTGCAGAGGCACATGAGAAGTGTGGATTTTTTTAAAAAAATAAACAAAGAAAAATTCCAGTTCAGCTTCCTTCCCTATTTTTCATTTTCACATGCACACACCTGTCTCACAGACAGGGCCAGGAGCAAAATTACCAAATAAAAGCATTTCCTCTTATATTATTCCCAGCCTGGTAGAACCACGGCACGCCAGGGTTTTCACAAACATGTCTGAGTTCATGAAGTTTTTATTCCAGTTCTGCAGACTTGAAAGGCTTGGATAAAAATCTGGAAATTTAAGAGGCAAACAATAGTTTCCATTCATCCCAATGAAGAAATAAATCATGTTAGTGCATTGTGCTACTGTTGTTGTTGGTTAAAGGTGTATTTTTCTCTGCATATCAGTTATGTGCATCGTTGTACTGGGTTACAAAAAAGTTGTCTTTATGTTAACAGTTCAGATATATTTACTAAAGAACTGGAGTATGTTTGTAGATCAATAATTTATTTGTTGTTGATATTCTGATGAAAGGAATTAATGCTAAAATGTATTGTTCCAAAAGAAAATTATGGTCTTAGGAAATAGTTTGATAGAAAATATGTGTTTGAAAAACGTTTTTAAGGCAAACTTTTTCAGGCTTAAAATGTGATACCAATTTGTTATAACTGGCTTGCTATTCCAGAATGACTCTTATTAATAAGCACTCAGCAGTTCACGAGCTGGACTTCTTACTGAGTTCATTCCATGTACTCCAAAGGTTTCTGCTCTTCCAGGATTATGAGTTTCTCTGCCCAGTCCATTTCTGTAATAATAAACTAATTTTAAATGGCTACATTTTTTTAATTGATCTTTGCAGATATTATAAAAAGGCCACACAGGATTCACATTAAGCACTGAAAATAGCTAATGAAAATAGATGACTAAGAGTCTGTAACTGAGCCACGGTCACTGCTTCTTTGACCACTGGTGGATGCACAAGTCCTTAATCATTAGTTTTCCACCTTTGAATAATGAGGGTTTTAGCACAGAGCAAAAGCCAAAATAATAATGTGGATATGCATTGCCAGGTTCAGTGGGGATTAGAGCCACTAAACAAAGACTTCAGAAGAATTATTATTTGGGATAATGTATTTGACGTTTTAATTGGTATTTAACATATTTTAATATATTGGCAGAATTCTAGACTGTTTTGCTGCACCATGCCTCCCAAAAATGGGAATGTTGCCCCCTTCCGTCTCCATGATGGCAAACATAGACCCAGCTTCGTTTTATGAAATCTCTCAGAAGGAATTTGGCAGGAATAATTTCAAGCAAAACGGACTTGCCTGATTGAGCCCCTGAGCCTGAAATGCAACTGTTGCTCCTCAGTTAAAACCTCGTGTGTCAGATACAACTGAGAGAGACATTGGCACAGGAAGGTAAAGGTGAAATAATCAGGTTTAGTAGTAGGAATAAAAAAACTTATGGTAAAAATCCTGCTCTGGTCATTGCTGCCTAAAACTGCTGAAAGGGAACCAAAGTATCTCTCCCTATTCCATAGAAGTGTCTTTCAGCTGACCCAAATACTCGATGTTTGCTTCACTTTAACCGAAAAGTGGCACATTCACTGGGCCACCAGGTGTGGACTGAGCTTGCAATCTCAAAAATCTTTCTCAAAGAAGGTTGTTAGTTCCTGAGCAATTCTTTGACATCCTTTGGACTATTCTGCGTGTACAAAGCAAGTCAGTCCAAGAAAGGTGCTGAAATCCAGCCTTTTATGGCCATTGATTTAAAAGGTTAAATCTTGATCTCATTTGTTTTTGCATGTGGTATGAATCTGCCCTTTCACAGTCAGCATTTTTAAAGTAAGAAAGTGCTGCTGCCTGATTTCTGCCTTCACTCTTCGCTGCGGGTGCTGAAGTAAAAGGCTGTTGCCCATCCCTTCATTCCATCCAGAACACCCCTGGCAGCAAATATTCACATCCTTATTGTTGTCAAAACTCATAAAAACAGAGCTGGGCTTCTTCCAGGTCTAAAGTTTTATATTTGCACCTTGATAAAGACAGCTTTGTCAGCTCTGAGAGGAAAAAAAAAGAAAAACGGGAGTTATGACTCTATTGCATGGTCATGGTCTGCTCCTTAAAGGCAGCTCCATCCAGCTACCCCTCCGTGGAAATGGTACTGCAGTGAGGAAGTACATTCCTTAGTGCTGCTCAATACCAGTACAAGCAGGTATGTCCACTGTGATATCCTGAGCTGGCCTGTGGTGCCATCACAGCATTCCCAAGTGCAGTGGCACTTTCAGCGGGGGACAGTGGCTGCAGGGAGGGCAGATGAGGACTATTGTTTTTCCGTAGCAGAGGTTTCATGCTGTAACTTTTGAATTCCTTTTTGGCCTCAGCCTCAAACCGTTCGTGGTGCCCACACAAACAGGAGAATACTGTGCATGGATCAAATCCTAAATTCCACTCAGTCATAGGAGACTTGTGCCACCTACATTGGCTTTGTGACTCACCATGAGCACTTTGCCAGCTCTCCTGGCTCTGACACTCTCACTTTCTTTTAAGCATGAAAATAAGGGAAAATGTAAGATTTTTTTCAGTCTCTGCTTTATTGTTTTATTTCTTCTCCCTGACTTTATTCTGAAAATCAGGAGAACTCCATTTAAATGCTTGTTCGGGCTCCTTCACTGCATCTGCTAATGCTGTAGTAGAGGGTATTAGTAGACAAGTTTAGATGAATTTTTGGGTCAGTGAAATATATTTTCCAGTGAAAGCAGTGAAGGTGAGTGTGTTTTACTTATTTCCTGTCTGACAAAACTCTGGACTGATTCTTCACTAGGATGATGAAGATACTACTCAGATGATTTTGTATGGAAACTGCTCTAATATTTTTCATTCTGGTTGCATTTTTAATCACTTTGGTTGTTACTGCTGTGTGTTCTGAGTGAATGAGCTGTTTCACTGGTTTTAATGGGAACATTCTCTGTGTTCTTGTTGCAGGAATTGCTTACCTAGGAGGTGTCTGCAGTGCCAAGAGAAAGTGTGTTCTTGCTGAAGACAACGGTCTCAATCTGGCATTCACAATTGCACATGAACTTGGGCACAAGTAAGAACTTGTCCTTCTCTTTCCTTCTTTTCTTAGGCCACTATAGGATACTTTTATTTAAAGCCAGACAAGTGCAATTACTAGTGTGGCGTGTTTGTTATGGTTTCGTAAGTGCAGCACATTGATACATAACTAATTTTCAGGCGGCTTATATAAATACCCATTTTAGCACACATAAATCTTTCTAGTTGATCTTCCTGTGTTTTCAGCTCTCTGTTCTGATTCTGAGTAGCACAAAGAGGCCTCATTCTCTTAAATGAGGGACAGTAATAGAGACAAATTCTGCTTTTCTGTACTGTGTAGAATAAGTCCACAAAACCAACATCAGCTTCAAAATCTTTGAACTTGCTAAGTTTTCTCTGAACTTCAGGTGTCTGTGTTAAGGACTTTAATAGTTAAATAGTTTGGTAATGGTTTCATCTCTGCATGTGAAGTAATCTGCTGTGACTGAAATGGTAAACATCAGTATTTTGGAAATGCCCTTAAGCAGAATTATTTGATCAACAGAAGGAAATCCTATAACTCGATTTATCAGCTCAATCACACCTAAGTAACACACTTTGAACACACTGGAAAAAGCAGGAAAGAACGCGATGAATCCTAGTCAGGCATTTGCAGAAGGAGATTACTGGGTGCTTTCTGCAGGTGACTTTGGAGACTCTTTAAAGCTGCCTATAAATATCTCATGGGCAGAAGAAAACAAAATTGACTGGAAGAGTCAGCTGCATCCTCTTAATGCAGATAATGAGTTAACCAAAGGTCAGCTCCACATTCCCTGCTCTCCGGGCCCAGTGTCACATGCACTTACGCATAATTCTTATGAGCTTTTTCCCCTTTCCATTGACATCACTCTGGTTGCAGTGTCACAGACTGTGGAAGGTACAGAATTAGACCAGGAACAAAGTTATACAGGGGACAGGACTGTGCCTCTGGGATTTTCAAGCACTCCCTCCTTCGGCCTCGGAAGGAAATCCCACTTTGTTCCTGTAGTAAGAAGCTGTGCCTGAGTTTTGTCTGCACCCTTCCTACAGCTCATGTGTCTGGTGTATCTTCCTTTCCTACAGTAAGAAGTATTTCACAGCTAAGTCAGAGCCAATGGAGCATGTTCAGGTTCTGGCCAATCTCATTCCATGACAAATAATTGTTTTATGGCAATGTATTTCAAAGTTGCGTGGAGGATATTTAGGTTACCTACCAAAAATGAATCTCCTGTTCACCCTCCAGTGACACTAAAGGCAGCTGAGCCAAACTGAGGGTGGTTTCAGCAGAAATGAAGGACATTTGGTTTTGGTTTTATTTAAATTGCATGCCAAGATGTTAAACTGAGCCTAAACTTAATAACAAATTAACCTGTGGGTAATGCTAAGGGAAATTCAGCACTCATCTTTGGATGGGCCAAGAGCAAGAGGGAAAAATACTTGAGCTGCAGAAAATCCAGCTGTGTGAAAGAGTGAGACTGGTCTGCCCTGGTGTTTGCCAAGTTTCTCAGCAGAGCTGACAAGCTTCCTTCTAATAATGCCTTGCAAAAAAATCCCCATCATGAGTAGGGGATGTAATGCCTTTGGATACAGCTCCCCATCTGTGCAGAAAATTGCAAACTCCATTTCCTTTTCTGAGGGCAGTTTTGCTGGTAAGACCATAATGTCTTTCCTCTGCTGGTTTTCTTTCTTTGCCTTCATCTTAGAAAACTGTTTCAGGAGTAGTGAAGGGCTGTGGGGGTCTGAAAGGGTCAGTTTAGGGACCCAAGGTATCTGGGTAATGTGGCTCTCAGAGGGCACAGGAGCCAGGAAGGCTCCAGCTGAAGGCTGTAGAAGCTGTTGGGAGGATTCTGCTGCCGCAAGTGTTTGGAGACGTGTTCCAGGTTATCCTGTTTCACAAGGAGTTGCAATTCTCTGTCACATATGGGGGAAACCCTTCTGCCCCATCTGCCTTGCCACCAGCAGCATAATCAACCCCCAGTGTTGTCAAATCAAAACAGAGGGGGGAAAATGCCGTGTCTGTCACCCCCCAACCCGAGCATCGAAACCATCCCTCTGTGCTGTCACCCACCAGTGGCCTGGCTGCTTATCTCAACCTCTGGCCAGTTGGATGGTGCCTTTCTGGAGGCCAACAGGAATCTTTTCATTGACCTTAAAAGGTGTCAGGCCTTATTCTTACGGTGTTGAACTGCAGTGAGATGCTCTGAGCAATCCTGTTTCAGCACGTCTTGTGCAAATAGAAGAATTCTTTGCAGACTTTACTTACAAACTCAGAGGTTTTGAGTGAAATGTAAGGAAACCCATTGCAGACATGAACACAAAGAAGCTGACATGAGCTTTAAAAATGAAAACCAAGGAAAACTAGGTGCAAGTTTCTTAATTTAAAACAAAATCCCATCAAAACTTACATCCATATTGGCAAAAATATAAATTTTGGAGAGCCATAATTTTGAGCTTTATTGAAGTCTGATTTCCTTATGAGTGTAGAAAAGCTGAGATTTATTATTCTTTCCTTAAGACTAACAAATGTCTGTGGAGATCACAAGCCCAGTTTGGCATTCACAGATAGTTTCTGATGTGGACTTTGGAAAAAGTGAATGGATTACTAATTGATGTGTCAGATTCCTAATCTGCCACTAATGTCGTTTGGACTGACTGCAAAAAATGCTATTCCGGACAGCTGCACTGTGAAAACATGGATACACCATGAAATAGGTCCATTAGGATGAAATAGGTCCTGTGAAAGTTGAAGGATGAAAGTTCATCTTCAGGTTTAACCTGTGGAGTTGTTGCTTGATGATGGGGTGAGTGATGTGACTTTTGTATTTAAATCTTCAAGTCTGTACTGATGATTTTGGTCCATGGACACAGAGGGAGCATCCATCTGTATTTAGACACAATTTTTTCTGCACAGGATCCAGAAGAGTCTTGCTATTACAAAAAGGTTACAGGCAGGGAGCCAAGTGAATGTGTATCGAGGCTGCAAATCAGAAACTTTTTCCCACACAAGACAGGACCCTGAGCAAGTCTTGTTCCTTCAGTCAGCTGGGTCAATAGTGGATGTCTTTTAAAACAGCACACTTGAGTGTAACCACAGTTTGTTGGATTTTATCCAGGGTTTGCTGGGTGGAGTCCTGACCTGCACAGAAGGGAAGACCCAGGGGTCACAGTGGTCACTGAAGTCTTAAAATGTGCGACTCTGAGGTCTTCATATTATAGATGTAATATGAATGCTGAGTATTTCTTCCTCTCATCTTTCCTCAGACTTGCAGGGCAAGTCCATCCATGAAAGCTTAAAAATGCCCTACTTTTATCACCAGGATCCTGACTGGTGCTTCCCTCCTCCTCCTCCATGAACTGCACCAGTGTGAGGCTGATCTGAGATTCGCACCCCAAAGACCACCCTGAACAACCGATTTGGAGAAAAATCGTGCCAGTTCCCCTCCCCAGTTCTCTCTTTGCCTACAGCAGTGACTTTGTTGCCGTTTTCAAGTCCTTCTCCAAAGAAAAAGTCAAATAAGTTTTTGAAACAAAAGCTGGGATTCATCCGTATATCCGTTATCCCCCGAACGAAGCGGGGTGGGCTGCAGCCAGTGGTTTTTCAGGACAACAATGCCAGCTTTGTTGCCATTCCTGTTTCTTTCAACAGCCTCAGCTTTCCTGTTGTGGGATAGGGGCAGGCTTGGGTGAGGAGAGAAGATTCCCATTCATGAGCCAGCGGAACCTGGCACTGCCTGGATGGGGAGAGAATAGCCGGAGGTGGTGTGGCTGGGAGCCACGCTGGGGCAAATGCCCTTAGGAAAGGGGATTAAAATCAACTGACAATAAGCAAGGAGCTGGCTCTTGCCAACAGCCTGAAACCGCACGGCCTCAAACTTGAAGCTGAAACAGATGAAGACAAAAATGAGTCCAAAGGTAAAAAGCCCATAATGCACAAACCAAACAGCTCAGGGCTTGGAATCAGACAAGAGAAGGGTTTGGAACCAGCAGGTTTCTCTCCAGTGTGATTATTTGCTTTAGATGTTAGGTATTGATAGCTGTAGCTTGGTTAAAATTACTTCAGGGTGCATAATTATTTGCTGCATGATGAAGTATGGCCTTTGTGCTATGTCTCAAGCCTCGTGGTGTTGCAGGTAAGGGAGAAGCACTCTGGATGTTCCCTTTGTGGCCTGATATTTGTGCTGATGGACTTGTGAATAAACTTGGCCTCCCTGATCTGTGTAGTTCAGCACTCAGCAGAGAGATTCATGCAGGCGTGCCAGAATGTGAAAATATTGCAGGCTGAGGAAGAATGTCCCTGAGCGGATCCCAAAGGTGCAGAATGATGCCCTGTAACAACTTACACCAGCAAACCCCAGACACTGTGGTGCAGCTATTCAGGTTTAATTCCTGAGAACCAAGCAGGAAATTGTCCCCCTTCTCCCCTGCCCCGCAATTTATAAGGAATTGGTCATAATGCATGTTAAAAGTGAAAAGTTTCACTTGGAAGCTGAGGATCACCCTGGGAAATGTGACAGATCTGTGCACACAGGTAGTGCTGCAGAGTGCACACTGTGCTGATGGAAACCTGTTTCTTTTTCTGGAGCAGCCTGTCCCGTGATTCCAAACAGCCAAATCATGGCGGTGGGGCAAGGGCAGTGGTTCTGGAAAGCGTGGAAAAATGTGGGGACCTCTGCTAAAAATTCTCTCCTTTTATCCCAGGGTTATAACATTTAGGTGCAGGATGTGGGATCTGAGAAGCTGTTTTAAAAGAAAAAATGCCAACAACCCTCTGTATTTTTTAGAGCAGCTCAGCACAGTCTAACCCTTGAACTCAGGGCTTTACCAGTGGAGGCAGCTGAGTGTAGTTTCTGTCCTGGCTGACTTTAAACATTAACCTTGTTTTTTAAAAAAAGCTCTCACTGGGGCTTCTTTTTCTTTTCTGTGTTTCTCTGAGTTAGTCCCACATTTATCAGGCAGGTTCTGCCTGACCTGAATTTCTGTGGAACATTTTTCTTTGTTGCTATTGCAGAAGTACACCAGTGTGTCCCCAGGTTATTTCTTACCTCCCAAAAGGTGTGAAAACCAACACTACTTAAGTTGTAGAATCAAACATGCAGAAGCACCAAAGTCTCGGTTTCAGGCAACTTTATCCAGACAACTTCAGTTATAACTCTGTTCCCTCTGTACTGCAAATGAGGCCAAACTTCTATTCACAGGGTAGGATTTCATCATGTAGTTAAAGACTTTACTTTAACACATGCCCACAGGCATCTTATTCACTCCTGTGAATTAATGTTTTACTATAAGAGAGAGCTCTTGCAAAGAGATGCCCATTCTCTGTGTCTATAGGGTAATATCCAGTTAGGGATGGCTCAGGGATATAGCCTGTGGCTGACAGGATCTGCCCAGTGGCTGGATAAACCTCTCCAGTGGCACTGCTGGCAGTTTGGGTGTAGATTCTGCCTTGTGTTGGGGAGCTGTGGTTCCCTCTGTGCCTTCATAAACCCTGTGTGGCCCTTCTGACCATGCTGTGTGTCAGAACTCACATCTCTGCCTTTGGAGTGGTGGAAAATCAAGGTCAGTTGGATCCCAAGGAGAACTGGAGCCAGAGGCAATCCCAGGCAAGCTTTATTCCAGCAAGCTCAGGTATTAATGACTTTGCTGCACCAGGACTTCCTGAGTAGCCAGAGAGTTGGATTCAGGCAGTGCCTGCCCCAGCTCTATTCTCCTGGTGCCAGAATCCCCACTTTAAATCTCACAGGAGGACGTAGCTGTTCCAGTATATTGCAGTCTCAGGAATACTGGGAGTGACTGGCTGCTGTGTAGACATACCCTGAGGCTGGCCAAAAATGCTGGCAGCAGTCCGTACCCACCCTGGAGTTGCTAATTTTATTTTCTGCCATTTGTGTTGTAAATCTGTTGAGGAATGTCTCTCTCTCCGTGTTCCCAGGCTCCCTTTTCGTGCTCCCCTCCTCCCAGGTTTCATTCTTCTTCCACAGATAATTGCAAGCACATTTTCACAGTTAAGTTGCCTTTCTCTGTACAACTCCAAAGGACGTAATGGAACACTGCCTATTTCATCATATGTGTCTGTACATCAGAGTGGTGTGGTCTAACCAAAGCAGTTATTTAATGACAGGTTCTGGTGCTGAGAAAGAATAGGTAAATCCTGAAATTTCAGGAGATGCTTCTTCCACTTCTGGTAACACATTGAGGGGTCTGTTTTAGACAAATTATTATCATGTACCGTAGTAGCTTGATAGTAACTTTCTGAAAACCGTGTCGTAAGTCAGTCAAAAGGAAGCAGAGATCAAAGACATGTTTAAACATATCAAAAAAAAAAATCAATGGAGACTTCTGCCAGCGTGGATAGTTTGACCTGGGGAAGGAGGTGGTGGTGGAGCAGCACTAAACAGAAGGTGTGTTGGCCCACTGTAAGACAGTACAGGATACCTGAGTAAGTTAATTCGAGTCTCAGAAACAGAACATCCCTGTGGTATTAACCTTGTTTGCACAGGTTGTTTTTGCAATGACAGTGGGATCATACAGAGAAAAATTTAAAAAAAGAGAAAATCATGCACAGAAATCACACAGAGAAAAAGAAGATTGGGGAGGAGAAGTGGAGAGGTTTGGAAGTATCATGTGCTCTGGATAATAGACCTGGGTTTGGGTGTGGTTTTTCAGTTTTATGTAAAGCTGCAAGATATTTCCAGGTCCATTTACTGAATCTGCTAATCCTGGCACGGTGGCAGGGTACCTTCCCTCTATCATGATTATCTGTTTCACCTTTGTAGCATCCAAATTTGATAGTTTATTTAGAGTACTGGAATGCAATAACATTGGAACTGGGCGTGGGAATGTCCATGTCCTGTTGCTTTCTGCACTCTTGTGGCAAACATTAGTTCTGGGCAAGGGTTTCTATGGTTTTACTCTCTGCTTTTTGAAGGATCTCTGTGTAATCCCTAGGGAAGCAACATTCCCTTGCAGTCCCTCTAATTTCTTTGTTTTTGAGCATCTTGTACAGCTTTACTTAACATAATAAAACTGCACCAAACAGGCGAACGACAGCCATTTAGAAACATAATTTTTGTTTAATCAATAGCTTTGTAGCCTCGCCAGCTCTGCCTTTCTTTTTGAAGACTTACTCTGCTGAGTAAGCCAGGGCTGTGTTAAGTAGCTGGGCCGTAATGATTTGGCAAATCTTGCATCTGCTTCCTGCCACGAGGGTTCTGGTTTCATACTCCACTGGCTTTGCTGGCAACAGCCTGGTGCACCCAGTGACCCAAAACATGGGGACAGTACAAGTCCCCATTGTGCAGCCTCCCAGTGCACACCAGCACAGGAAATATTAGGTTTGTAAGTGCCATTTACCAAATAATAATTTGTTTTTATACAAGGGCAGCGATCTAGGTGAAATATTTACTTTTCCACTAGCAGTTGGGTTCCAATAGCCTGTAACCCGTGCTGTCTGCCTGGCCTGCTGAGTTCAACAGGTTCCAGGTGTCTCTGACTTCCCGAAGTGGGGAAGGGGATAAATCCTGGACTGTCACTTGGAAAAGCCTTTGGTAGTAAGTCAGCAGCAGCAACGCCAGTGGAAATGTTGTTGCCTCTAAAAATGTGGTTCGCTTTAGCTGTTACGTCAGTGGAAGGCTGCACTGTGGTGGAACAGAGTTGGCTGCCTCTTGGCCAACAGTTGTGTTGGGAAATGAAATTCAGCAAAAAAGAGTTTACTGGAGAAATGAAATAAACAGGCCTGCTTTGTTCTCAGTGATCCCTTTCCATTTGCAAAATCCTCTCCACATTGGATGCCAGGCCTCTTTCCATTGCTGGATCCAGCTCAGCAGGGAGTTTGTTGTCAGTGTCTTTACCTGAACCCCAGTTTCCGAAAAAAAGAGGAGAATAGCCCACAGTTTTCTCAGTTTTCTGCTTTTGCTCTTGCTTAGGTAAAACGAATCAAAGGAAAAGGAATCTGATCATAATGGTTTGCTTGAAAAGTTTCCTTCCTGCTGGGCTCTAATTAGCTCAGGGCCTTAAAAATGAGTATTTTTCACTGTACCTTCTTTCTCTATTCCAAAGCCCAGTGGGATGCTCATCTTATACGCCAGATCTTATCCACATATGGGACAGTTTGACCTCTCGGAAGTTTCTCATGTCCACCCTCTGGTAGCTGTTTCTCACCTGCGAGTGACAGTCCAAATCCTGCCTGGCTCTTCCACCTGCTCCCCGCTGGGCTCCCTTCCTGCCACCCTGCTGTTTGCCAGCGTCACTCTGGAGACAGCTAATGAAGTGGCAGGTTTCTAATCTAGCTTTTAAATATTCGTTTTAATTGCACACAGTAAAACTAGGCTGCAGGATAAAGAAATGCTCCCTAGAAACGGTTTGCTTCTTAGTTCAGGTAGTCTCTGTACTTAGGGAAAGTATCTTTCCCTCAAAGGAAAAGCACAGCTTCCTTTCTTCCTCCTGAAAACACAACCACCAGCACTTTTCAATGGGTGAATTCTTTCCTGTCTGGTTCCTCTTTCATCTCAAGTAAAGCTGCTTGCTGTGTAACGTGGGGTACATTTGGTCAAAGGCAGAATTCTTCTGTGGTATCCAGCAAGAACCACCATGAGTCAGCAGTGGTCACATTTTGATAAAAATGCAGATTGCCTGTGTTTAGTAGCTTTAAAGAAATGCAGCAAACTGGGTTTTCCTACAGGAGCATTATAATAATGACTTTGTCATCAGCTTTCCTTCCTGTGTGGACAAGCATCACTTCCCATCTATTCACTTGAAGTGCCATCTCCTCTGGGTATATTTTTTTACCTCTTTCTCCATTATTTCACTCTGTTATTGACACATTTCCAGTACTAATGCAGATATGATCCTGAGGGTTTTCTCCAGTCAAGAAAAAGCCAACTTGTTTGCTTAGGAAAATATATTCATATTTTGTTTTTATACTTTAAGTACTACTCTCCATACCGGCAGCTCCTTCTGAGCTGTTTATGGTGTGTGTTCAAGTAACCTTACCAGATGTGCCAAATGTGTGATTGCAGGAGCCCCTCTGAGCACAATGAACGGCATCACATGAGAAAAGCTTGTACACATCTCCAGAAAGCTGTCACCAGATAACTGACACACACCCTGCACCTCTTACCAGCGAGAGACCCTCTAAAACAGTATCTTAGGAAAATAACAGACTTTCTTCTTTCTTTGTAATTTATCTTCACATTAACATGTTCAAGCCAAATTTATTCAAAGCAAGAATGTCTTCTCAAGTAGTTTTTTACTTTCCTCATGTTGCCTCCTTAGACAATATGAAAGCAGGCTTGACTTTATTAGCCTTGAGGTTTGTAGGCAACCAGGCACACCCACTACTCAAAGAATTTCACTTCAGTATTGGTCTGAACATATCGTTTCCAAATTGCTTTGATACCAAGCCATAATTTGCAACATTCCTGTTTGATATCGAGTCTCTCCCTGCTGATAAAATGAGTGAAACTGAGATAACTTGCTGAACTTCTACAATCATTTACAAACAGCCAAGGCCAGGTGGTTCTGGTACTATAAATTATTTTAGCAGCTGAATCATTATGAAAAATCCCAGGAGTTTAGGGAGCTGGTGTATGGGAGTGCCACTAATGGAAACAAAATTTTAGAATTGGATCATGCGTTTCCGGTGCAACTCTCTTGGTAGTCAGTTCTGGTGGGTTTTTTTCATTTTTGGAAGCAAAAGCGAGCCCAGAGGTTTGTTACTGTCCACTGCAGTCACCTGTTGTGTTGGTGAATCGATGCAAAAGGGTCACATAAGGATGGATTTCTTCTTGCACTGAATCTGCGAGCTCGCAACGATTGACAATGTGGACCAAGAAAGAGGAGGAAAAATAATTCTGTGAAAAAGACTTCTGCTGCTCTGAGAACCATAAAACACATACCCACTGTCTTGTCTGGGGACTGCAGAACACTTGATGCTGGTAGAATTCATTTATTACGTTTACTCCTCACCTTTTTGTCTTTTGATGTTGGCCATCTCCTCATTCCCACCTACAGGAATGGAGAATTCATCTCCCGGTGTGGGGAAGGCAGCCAGCATTCCTGACTCCTACAGTGCATTGCCCAGGCTGTCCCACTTCCCCAGCACTCGGCTGTGGGTGGCTTCCTGATGGGGCAGTGAAGGACATCTGGGTTACTTGTGTTGCACGTATTTGGCAAATATTCCACACCATCTCTCCCCTCTCCTTGCTTTTCTGTTAAGAGTGTCTTGTGTTGTAGCTCTGCATTCAGGTTTGGCGCTCGGTCATTTAATGCAGTTGACTGGAGGCTTTCAGTGGTTTCACAGGAGTTTTGGAAAATTGATTGCACGCAGAGCTTCCCCTGGGGTTTCTGACACTCTGAGTGACAGGGCTGTCAGTGCTCACTGAGCTTTTGTCTCTCTTCCCTCGTGGGTGGGAAATCCCACCCAGCTATCCCAGGGTTTGGTCTTTTTTCCACCCTACAATTTATATTCCCTTTTCATCTTCTGAGGAAATGCATGTCACATTTTCGGAGGTCTCGTTCTCACCCACTTCAGGCAGTGCTGAAAGCAAACAGCTTGTTACCCTTCAGCTTGTTCCTTCTGCTGTGCCCCAGGGTGCTTTCCAAAAACAAGGAGCTACAGATGGAGCACAGCAGCCTCTGGGGAATGAGCAGTCCTTCTCTGCCCACCACTGGTTCATTCATAGTCACCGTGCTCCTTCTGCAACAGTTCTCTGTGTTCTGAAACCAGATTTAAGCAAGTGATAAACAAAGAATTTTGTATGTCCGAGAAGTGGATTTAATCTCTTGGAGGGCAAGGATACAGCTTAATGCAAACATTTTCATGGAGACATCCTCAGATAAGTTTATTCTTACTTTAGGGTCACAGCTCAGCTGTGATCGTGACAAATAGCCAGTGTGAGACAAGTGATTCCCAGTAGAGCGTTGCTGATCCATGTTGTACAGTGAGTGTTTTTGGATATATCTGTATTCACCTCTTCAGCAGGGATTGACTGAAGGAATTACAGCAGTCCTTGACTCCTACTGATGCTGTTGTGTCAGAAATCTGCTGTATGTTGTTGACAGGTATCAAAGCATGTGAGAGGGTGTAGAAATGCTCAGCATGTGGTTGGATGCCTGCATGGAGATGGAAGGGTGCTTTAAGGAAGGAGACAGGAAAGATTCATGTAAGATGCTAAATGGATCTTGGAAAGGAGGGAGTATTGAGATCAGAAGGAAGAAGGGTCCTTTCCTGAGGTAATGCTACCTCTTTGATGCTGGGTTTCTGCCAAGTTTATTTGTACATTTATTGATCAACTTTAGCATTTTGTAGGGCTTTGTATTTGGTGGAGCACTCCTTTTTCTGCCCCTGCAGCCTCAGAACCTGCCAGCTCTTACCAGAAACTGTGAGGCTTTTTCAGGAAAAGGTTGATATGCAGGGGCCACATCCAAGAAATCAGAAGCAATGGAGGGAGGCCATTGGAATGGTGGATGTTCAGTTGCATTGCAGCTGGATTCCTTCATCTCACCAAAGGTGCTGGAATACATCAGGCAATGCCTGTCCTGCTGTCAATCACCCGCTCTGTGAAACAGCAGGGGCTCCTCAGAGAGAATCCCGTGAGCAAAAGTCTGCTGGAGAAAGGGTCGATAATGTGAGCATGTGATGTTGCTGGGGAGAGGATCCTAAGATGATTCAGCCTGTTCTTCACGGCCTTGGTCAGGCTTCGATCAAACCATGTAAAGGTCTGGTGTTTATACCAGTGGGCTTTTAGATAAAATGTTTGAGTGCGAAACCCCAGTGGGTGTGCCTGCTATGTCACTGATGTGCTGTCTGTCCCTGCCATGCCAATCTCATGTTCCATCTGTCCCTGCCATGTTGGTCTCATGTGCTTTCTGTCCCAGCCATGTCACTCATGGCCTCTCTGTCCCTACCATGTCACTCATGTGCTCTCTGTCCCTACCATGTCACTCTCATGTGCTCTCTCTCCCTTGCAGCACAAGCTCTTACTTTGCTGCCTTCCAGATTCCAAGGCAAAAGAGCTAGTTCTTTTTAAATGAAAACCATATCATAAAGGGCTGGATCTGTCATGCAGCTGAATAAACCACAGCTTTCCACACTGTTATTCACCATAGGCGTTCGTGTGTTCTCACTCGCTGTTGTTGACTTCTTGGCTGCTTGATGAGTAGATAACCATATAAAATATCTGGTTACTTCATTATTGGAGAGTGACATAAACTTGGTTATGAAAACAAGAGTCCAGTAGTCATGGCTCCCTTTAAATGTTGACCTTCCTGATTAAAAAAACCCCAAAAGTACAGCAGCCATCCTGAACACCCCTGTTCTAGATAACACTGTGTACACAATAACCAGCCTCAGTTACTTCAAATGCTTTAAGTAGGATCATCTCCCTCTCTTCATCACAGCTCCCCAAAATGCTCCTGAGAGTTTCTGGAATAGTCAAAGCATATTTAAGAAACAGTGTTTATGTGTTTGAAAAGCAGAGAGTGAAAAAGCCTGTTTTCGAATAAGCCAACAGCCTCAGTGGCCGCTGGTTTTGTAGGAAGGTTGCACAAGATATTTCCTTGCCTCCTCCCTCAGTGAGAGCTCAGCTCACCTCAGCATTTTCCCAGGATTTGTTAGTTTGTCCAAGCCTCTCTTAGTCCCCTCTGACCTCTCTGGCTGTCTCTTCCTCTCTTGGAGGCATCACCTTCCTGGGTCTCCCCCTCAAAGTTACTGTCCTCACTTTGCACTGCAGCTCCTATTACAATTCCAGCTCAAATGAGTGCTCCCACTTCACTCCTTCCTCTGTTATGCCTTTTTTCTCATCTGGATGGAAACCTCATAACTTGCGAGATGATCAGCATTTTATATTGAAATGTTAAACATGTTGAACCAGTTCAGAAGTAGGCATCTTTCCAGTGATGCAGCTTCGATTTCAGATGCTAATAAAAATTCCTAACATTGAACTCAATTTGAGAGGGGACAGCTCACAGGCTGGATGATGTGGGGTGTTGTCTCCCACTCCTGCTTCAAACCCAGCCCAAGGCAGAAGCTGCTGAGAACTGTTGATGTACATCCTCTGCTTAGTGACCTGTTTGAATTTGAGTTTAATGGCCGTGTTTAATGTTCTCAGCTGCCAGCCACGCACCCTGTGTAACCTCCTTCCATACCAGCATCTTCCTTTGTGGTTGACACTGGATGCACTGCAGAGATGGAACTCCCTTCTCAAACCTTCATTGAGACTCAGTAGGAGGTGGGAAGGGGAGGAATTTTGTCCTTTATATGGAAAAACAGATGGCATTTGTGCATATCTAAATAGCTGTCCTTCCGTGGAGCGCTGTCATCCTGCCCACACTGACATGCCAGAGCAGATATATTACAGCTCCCCTTCTCTCTTCCATCTCCCACTCTGCAAGGATGTTGTCCAGTCTGCCCCCCCTTTGCATTAATATTTCTCCAGTGGGCTTTAGAAAGAAATCTTGTGCTTAATCCTGGCTCTACATTTAATGCTGGATTACTTGTGGGTGAGTCATGGCAAACTGGGTCACATGGAATGACTTCTCTCATATTCTCTTCTGAGATCAGTGGTGTTGTGCAAGGCTGCTACTGCCTGTAGCTCGTAGCAATGTTCCCTTGCAGAAAACAAAGCCTTTAGGAGAACATGTGCAGGCTAAGGCATGTTACAGGTAGAGAAAACATGCTGTCCAGCAATTAAGTATCAGCCAGAAATGTTAAAACCTTAGTGGTCCCACTGAGCTTTTCACTTGGAGCGTGAGGTATCACTGCCTTCTCCTGCCCCCCTGTATTTCGGATACAGCTCTAATGGGCTCTTTGGTCAATTCTGTGAGTCCGTGTTGGTCTGCAGGGCTGGCCACAAGGAGCTCTTCCTATCTAATGTGTTGCTGAGCTTACACAGTTACAACTCTTTGTGAGTTGGTTCTTTGGAAAGACTCCTTTGGATTTCTGTCTGTGGAAGTGAGAGACAGCCCACTGTCCTCATTTTCTTCTTGGCAGCTAGACGTCCTCCCTGCCCTTTGGAGAAGTGGTGGCTGAGGTAAGTGCAGTTGCGTGGAGGGCAATCAATTTTTTGTCATGCATGTTTAATAAGCAACTGGAGTGACAGCTAGGACACCTTGGGTAGCCTTGATAGCCATGAGTTTCTAAAGTGATCCAGCATTTGACTCACCTCGAGTTATTTGCAGGCAAATGGAATGGTTTGACTTTCAGAGGGAGGTGATGGAGGTGGTCTTACTTTGTGGCATTTTCACTTCTGAGTGTCTTTTTTTCAGGCTTCTCTTCTTCATATTTCTTCCTTTCATTTGGTACCCTTTTTCTGAAGGAAAGCTCTTCTGCTGCTGGTATTTTCTATCAAACTTACCTCTTGTTACTTCATATCTCTTCCTGCTAAGGGCAAGTTAATTATAACCGTGCTGGGGATTTCTCCAGTGGTCTCTTACCAGTCACAGGGTTGCAGCTGTTAAAAAGATTTTAAGCATCTCCTAAATCCATTTCCCCCAGCCCTTGGCATTATCCTCTAACTCAGATTTGGGGTTTTTATCGACGGTCGTAGTGGTTCTGGTGAAGATTTGTGTACATGACCTCAAGAACCTGGAGGTGCAGCAGTGTGTTGAAAGCAGTAGGAGGCTTTCCACAGGCTTTGGTGCACTTTGGCTCAGGCTTGTAAAGAATAACAGGAAACACTGGAAAACGCACCAAGGGTAAACAGAGCAGTTTAGTTACATTAACTGTCTAAAGGAGAAGCTCCACTAATGACCCAAACAAGCAAAGCAAGTGCATTCGTTCAGCATTGCTGTGGGAAAATAGGCCTGATAATTGAGTTTAGCTTAGAAGAGTTACACAAGAAATTGGCCAGCTCAGGCTCAGAGTGTAATTCTGGCATCCTGACCCAGTTCTGATGGCTGCACAGGCTTCAGGGAGGCCAGAGCTCCCAGGGACTGCATGCTATTTTTTATTCATAGCAGTGCTACTTTAAAGCCTTGTTCTCCAACAAAACTGCGTCAAAGAGATCTGTTGTATCTGCCTCCCTGTGACTCCTGATCAGATTTGCCTTGCTGTGATTATGTTAACAGTCAGGACTCAAACTGGTCAGTCAGCTTATTTCTGGCCTCACACATGATGAGCAACAACAGTAAATGTGCTGCAGGACTCCTCCAGTGAGGCCCTGGTGTCTTTGACTGGTAAGCAATGCATTATTTATGTTAGGGAAGAAGCTGGAGTGTGAAACCAGAGTCCCTGGGTGCTTACTCTGAGTAAACACTGAATGAAAGGAGTTGAAGAGCTGACAGTCTGTGCTGTCCTTGCTTGCCTTTGTGGAATCTCATTGTCTTCAGGAGGAGAATGTGATGAACTGAAAGTCTGAAGTTTCCCGTGGGGTTAGGATGGAGGAGTGAGTGTGGTAGTAACAGCACAAAGGGAAACCGAGTCCTGCTCTTCCTTAATGGCCCTGCTGCCTTTGTGAGGAGTAACAGGCAGCATCTGTTTGTGGCTCCTGATAAAATGGACATTTATGTCTCAGAGAGCACAGAGGGCAGTGGGTTTGCAGGGCAGTGCAGTGTCATTTTGACATTGCTACTTGTAATCTAAGAGCTGTTTTTATCAACTCTTTGTTCAAGATCAGTTCATGTAAGAATAGAACTTCCCAAGGCAGAATATTTCAAGAGACTGATTACCTGCTTCTAAGTCCACGTGAATTCTGACTAGCAGGTAAGATTAGATGGTCACAAAGGAAATGTAAACTGTTGATTCAGTTTGCACTGGTGTTTAGTACAAACACAGACTGCTCTGTCCCATTTATTTCTGTTAAAAGGAGGAGGACTATTCATTAGTGAAAAGAATCAGCATGGCATTGCATTTACTACATGTTTAGGAAAACCTGGTCCTTTTGATGTAGCTGGAGACCCTTGAACTTCAGAAAAGAATGTGTTAGCATGCTAGGGTATGCCTTAGTCCTGCTGGTCATTTAATCATTTTCTCAAGTGAGTCATTGTAAGGTAAAGTAGATGCTGAGAAAAGTTCTGCATTGCCAATTAAAACAGGCTCCGAAGGTGTTGCTGGTTTCATTCTACCAGAAACTCATCACTGAGAGGCCAGGAGGGGTTGCCTGTGTACCTTGAGGCCAGATCCTAAGCTAATATAAACTGGCAAAGCTCCTTTGCTTTATACCAATAAAGGTATTCCTTTCAGGCTCAATTCCTTTATGCTTATGACTTTTAGAAGAATTTCTGTTAAGAAAACAGGAATGATTCAGAAATGGGTAGATTTCCACACATGTAAGAATTGAATGAATTTCAGAAGAGGCCTGTAAATTACTTGAGGTGTGAGTTCTGATTCAGACTTTATAGAGAATACTCTTTATCTGCCTCAAACCCCCTGGAAAATCAAAGCTGAGTAAGGTCTGGCAGCTTCAGCATTTGTCCTAGGCATGACATTTTTCAGGAGGTCAGGTTTAAAATGAAGTTAAGGACAGGAATGTACTAATTAGTAACTGCTACTCTTGTTTTTTGCCAACAAAAATCTCACTTTCAACATATTTGACAGCAAATACTTGAATTTAATCAGAAAGCTAAAGCATTTCTTAATTAACAGCCCTACACCAAACACCAGTCTTTTCTGGAAGGGATAAAATCAGGGAGCCTAAAGCACTTTGAAAGTCAGGAAGATGATTCGTTTTCACCCTTTTGAGGTGGAACAGCTGATGTGCCGACCAGGAGGCTGTTCGGGAAGCTGCCAGAACAGGAGGGCTGCCAGATCCCATCCCACAGAAACAGAGTAGAAACCCAAAAAGGACCCAGATTTGAATGTCAGCACTGTGGCAGTCACAAGGCAGACAAGCTGCAAGAAACCTTGGAAACCTGCCTGGTCTCCCTTAGAAAAGTTAACAGGATTGCTGCATGCCCACTAGCCTTCTAAACTGGCATTTTGGGGTGAAGTTCGTTCTGGAAGATTCCTGACAAGCTCACATCCCTTGCTTCGTGGTACTGAGCCCTTCCTTTCCTGACTTTCAGGAACACAGTCTTTAGATGGGCTTATTTGCATTGGAGAAATACTGCTGGAACTTTCACCCTAGCATGTGAGGAGTTTTCTCTGTGTGTAGAAACAACACGGGTAAAATATTTGGAGTGAAACCCAGGCTCCATTGAAGTCAATGGCAAAACTCCCATTCACTTCAGTGGAGCAGGAATTTCACTCTTTACTGTTTTGAAGTTAGAGTTACTAATAGACTGTTAGATTATTCCTGCGTGCATCAAACAAAATGTGCTTGATGTTAATGTTCTGCAGTGTTCAAAAACCACAAAGGTTTAAAAACAAGAATAACTATGAACTTCTGAGTCTAAAAATTATGGTAAATGTAGTTTTGCTAGAAATAATAATGTCCCTGGAGATAAACCTAAAATAATAGACTCCACCATATAATCTTCACTGTAAGCTAAAAATAGCAGAGATGGTGGTTTAACCTAAGCCATAATTATCAAACTGCTGAAGTGGGTTTTGGTTCATTGCAACTAGAAATGGATGTCGTGTTTGGGCTCTGAACAGTCGAGTCCCACGACTGGGGAGAAGCAAAGCCAAGAGCACAGTCAGAAAGCAAACAGGAGCCTCAGATTTGTAGGGAAATAGCATGGATTAAACAGTGCAACACCATATTTAAAGGGACTGCTCCTGGCTAGCTCCAGCCAGCTGGAGACCCAGTGATGCAACAACAAAATAGGTCCATCTCTAGATCATTCTCTCAGTGTATTTGTAGGGATTGTATCCACTAGATTTGGGAAAGCAAGCCAGAATTTTCAGTAGATATTCCAGCAGATACCCTTCTCTGAGCTACATCACTTCTCCAGGTTCACTTCCCATAATCCCTCAAATAGTTACATTTCCTAGGAGGAAAGTCCATAAGAAGCATGTTTAGAAGTTTCAAACGTACAAACACCAAACACTCTGAAATTAAGGCAATGGATAAATTAAAGGAACCTATAGTTTATTTGTTTTAACAGGTGCCCAGGGCAGTACGTGACTGATTGGGTGTTGTATGTGCAGCCTGTTGTCGAGTCGTTAATTGCTAAGAGTGTCATTGCTAAAGGCAGTGGGAAATGAGAAACCCACACCATAACTTGATAGGTTTTTTTGTCTTGTTTTGTTCTAATCCAACAGCATGGGAATGAGCCACGATGATGATCATCAGCCCTGTGCTGGGAGGTCTCACATTATGTCGGGAGAATGGGTGAAGGGCAGGAACCCAAGTGACCTTTCCTGGTCTTCGTGCAGCCGAGACGACCTTGAAAACTTCCTAAAGTAAGAATTGTGCTGAGTGTCAAAAATCCTATCAGGCAAGAATCCACTCTGTTGCTTTAAGGTGAAAGTATTAAGAATTTTCCTTTTAAAAAAGTGTACGTGTGTCATTAGGGTGTGCAAGTTTGAATGTATCTCCATTGCAATGGCCACTTGAAACTGAGGATTGAAGAGAGGCAGTAGAATTATATGCAGTTGTCAATGTGCTGATAACATCTTTTAAAAAATCCTGTGTCACTTTCTTTTTACAGAAAATGCCCTTCAGTTTTTCAATGGCAGAAATCTGTGTGTAGGTGGCCTGCAGAAATCTCTGCTGAAGGATGTTGCAGCTTTGTGCTGTGGCTTTTACTGTCTTGTTATTAAGTAGCTTTTATTTTATTGAAATTTGACTTTGCCTGGAGGTAATTCTGATGTGTTTTCTCACTCCTCAGTGAGTGTTGGTCTAAAACGGTTCACTGAAAAACTTCTTTCCTACTGCATCCATATTTCAGTTCATCATATTCAATTGTTCAGGAAAGATTTCTGTCCCGCTGCTTGTTAAATCTTGTGTACTACAGCAAGCACTGGAATTGTCTGAACTCTGCAGTTCTGGTCTTAACCCTTCAGTGCAGCTCTGACAAACAGTGCCTGGCATGGTGCTTTGTGCTAGGAGCGGGTTCAGCATGGAAAATTTCCCACTCTGGGGGTTAGAGGTGAGAAAGAAAGGAAAATAATGAAAGAAAATGGGATATTTACTGCCACATTAAAGGCATGAATTTGAAAAAAAAGTTGCATCTGAACTCGTCTGGCCCCAGATGTGACAGTGATATTCCAATTTGTAAAAGATTGTTGTGAAGACAAGGAGAAAAATCTTCCCTTTATGCCCGTAATGGATAAGAAGAAAAGTCAAGGGCTCAGAATTCAGCTGGAGGGATTGAGTTGAGACATGATGGAAGACTTTCTAGCTGTCATTTCAAGGCTGGTGAAGCTTTGGGCTGGATTGCCTGAGGGCAGAATTGAGTCTCCGTCAGATTTCTAGGAACAGTTTAGACAAATGTTTAACCCAGAATGTTGTGAATGTAGTCTGTCCTGCCTTGAGGCCTGGGGCCATCCGTGAGTTCCCAAGGACCTTTCTAGCCATAGTTCTCAATGATTTAGAAGGCTTCCGGGGAAAACCCACTGTTTCACATGAGATTCCCTGTTAAAGAGAGGACAGCAGCTCCTCTGTAGTAGTGATCTAACACTGCAGTTCAGAGGTGCTTTCCCTTAAGGGCATCTTTCCTTCCTGCCCTCCCCAGATCCAAGGTGAGCACCTGTCTGCTGGTGACAGACCCGCGGAGCCAGTATTCCGTGCGGCTCCCTCACAAGCTGCCGGGGATGCACTACAGCGCCGACGAGCAGTGCCAGATCCTTTTTGGGACCAACGCCACGTTCTGTAAGAATATGGAGGTAAGAGCTCATGGGTTGTAGCTGGAAACAAGGTGGGAAGTGGAAATAAAGCTGCCAAGCCCTTGGGAAGAGAAAAGGAGTCTGTACTTCCCTCAGTTTCAGCGCTGCTGGTGGAAAATCAAACGGCCTTGAGCTCTGTGTCAGCAGCTCCTGCTTAGGCCTCATCCTTCTTTCCCGTCCTTGGTAATCTCCCAGAGCAGACTCAGAAAAACTGGTGTTTGCACTTTGTTCCCTTTTGACATTGTTTTGCTGAAATGGTCTGTAGAGATTGTTTTCCTGGAAGTTCAGCTGAGGTGAAAGTCTCTCCTCACAAGAGTGTTTGGCTACTTTCACAGAGTCAGCTTAGATGGCTGGCTGGGTGTTTCACGGCCTTCACCTTCAGACCACTGCAGTGTTCTTAGGAGCTGACTCTTAACTCTGTGCTGAGGAAATATTGAGGTCTGCTTGTTTCATGAAGCCTCACAGAATTCTGTGCAGAATCCTCTGAGTTTTCTAAGCAACACGATGTTTAATCAGGATTTGGGTGCAGTGTGGCTTGTATCACGTGGTTGGTTGGCAAAATGGAAACGCTGATTGTTGTTGTCTCTAGCAGTAGGTTGTATTTGAGATGAGGCTGTCGGACTCATCCTCTGGAATTTAGACAGATAAACTTTTCATGAGGTCTTACACATAATCAGATCTTTTAATTCTGAGCAGATCTTATCTGCACCCTGCTTTAGACAGGGAGAGGTGTAGTCCCTGCTTCCAGTGTGGCCTTAGAGACATCCAGAAGAAAGTCATGAAGCTGTGTTGGGTCACCAGCACCAGCTGGCATCATCCTCTCCTGTACAGACAGGCAAGAAACGGACAGGTTTCTTGCTTTTAATAACTGGCCATTAGTATTTTTTAGTTGTCCCTCATTCCCATTGTGAACAAGCTCGGGATCTTAAATCAGTGTTAAGAAAGAAAATAGTAATCAGAGATAACTGAGGTGCCAAATTACTAAAACTGTGGAACACATGCAAGTCCTGGGAAAATGCTCTTAGTTTCACATTAGCTGTTTTATTTATTTTGGACTTGCAAACTAGCTAATATAAAACAATAGGAAAAGAATCTGGCTAGGTTGTATTTCCCAGCTCCATCAAGAAAATGCAGACCACCAGGACTACTGTACTGGAAGCAAAGTGTTAGAATATAGGTCTGTAAAGAAAACCTCAGATCTACCCAGCATGACTCAAGTTCTTCCACTTGTGTGGGTGTCACCCAGCTGGGCTGTTCTTGGAATAGATTTTTGCTATTTCCCTTGTTGTGATAAAAAACCATTTTGTTTCTGGATATTCCAGTGCCTAATGAGAATGTCAGCCTGCTGGTAGGTGGTCAGCATTTCTCACACAGTTGTGTGTCCAGTCTGGAATTGCTTCAGGGATGTGTTGTTTGCCAGAATAATGTGCCAAAAGGTGCCATTCTCTGCAAGATGCAGACAGCAGGTGCTTGTGTCTCCCAAGACTTTTTCACCAGTCTAATTATCTGACACCTTTAGAACACAATGAAAACCATGCTCTTTTTCTCCATCTCTCCTTTCTCCCAAAGAAAAGCATATTTTGTGAGGACATTAGTGCTTTCTAATGAAAAGCCTGGTAGAACTTCAGCAGATTAAAACCAATTTGCAGTCCCTTATTTAGAATTATTTCTGTTGCAGATGTACATTAAAAATTAGCATTCACCCTGTGAAGCTCTGGATCAGTCATGTCACATGCCGTTAATTTAAGCAAATATTTACATCCTGTTATGCTACTCTGAATTGGTGTTTGATGGCAAGAAAAGGAAATTATTTAGAGGAAATGATCACTTTTGATTTTTAAACCTCTGAAGTTTGTGTTCTTTTCACCTTTGTGTTTCTCAGGCCTCATCTGCAGAATACTTGTATCATAAGTCTCAAAGCTGTCTACAAAAATATGAACCAAAAAAAAAATTGGCACTGGTCACTGGCATTAGCTGTAGAAATTATTGGCAAATATAGCTGTCTCCTCTTTTAGCCAATGGTAATGTGGTATTTTTAATTCAATAAAGTATTAAAAAAATCCAAATGTAAAAGCAATAAACATTTGACAGTAAATATTTGTTACGAAAAGGAAATAAACGTTAGGAAATGAGCCTGCTCAATCTTTTTATGATTGCATGTGTCTACTGCCTATTTTCTTACATAACAAAAGAGTTACATTACAGTATTTCTTTGGAAATAGTTGAGCTACATAATTATATCAGGCAAACTAGAGGCCCTACATTCAAAAATGCCATGCAATTTGGTTTAGGGCAAGTTTCAGAGGTTAGATGATTCCAAAATTTCAACATTTTTGAGAAAGTGCAGAAAATTTCTGTGCAGTAAGCTCTCTCCTTTAACAGCATCAAAGCCCAAATTTTTAAAGGAATGTAATCTTTGCCTTCACAGAGGGTCAAGTCCCTCAATGCTTGGCAGTGGCTGGGCCTCCAATACCAGTCCAACAAGATAGTTAATCCATGAATAGTCACCCTTATCTGAATATTTGAGATTGCATCCCCAAAATTCTTCTTCTATTTTGTTTTTAATGATAACTCAGATGCCTTAGAACAAATCTGTAGCTCTCAGGTGTATGTTTGCCAAACCAGCTATCCTGCAGCTATTCTGCTCCAAATTTACAGAACAGAAATTAAAACATATGAGGAAAGCTCAGCTTTACATATATTAAACCTCTTTACATTCCTTTTTCCTTTGCTCCTACGTTGTAATATACTAAAAAAGGAGTTTACGATAGTCAAATGATCCACAGTCTGTTATGATCTATGACCTCCAAGATGTCGGGTGAGATTTTCTAGTGCATGTCATCTCTTTAAGGAGCTGTGAATCAGGCTTTTAGCGTGGGTTCTTGTTAGGGCAAAGAACAAGTGTCCAAGGATGGGGCTTGGAGCAACCTGGGGTAGTGGAAGGTGTCCCTGCCCGTGGCAGGGGGTTGGAACTGGATAATCTTTAAGGTGCCTTTCAACCCAAAGCACTCTATGGTTCTATGATTTCACATATGTTAATGAATCTCTCAAGACCCTTCAGTAGCTCACCTTTCATATCCAAGTTACACAGTTTTCTCCTGGAATATGCAAAGGCATCAAAGTGCTTTCTCATGGTGCTTTCTGTTCATCTTTCCCATTGCAAATGTCAGGCATTGTCTGATCCCTGCAAGTGCTTATCTAGCAGGATGTACAAGTGTGCTCAGCCGTGCCAGGCATGCTGCCTGTCTCCAGCTGGGAAGCTGTACAGTGTTAGCAGAGCTTTGACCCACCTGAGAGGTTACACAGTGGCCTTTATTTTGAGGCAGACAAGTTGCTTTTAGCAGAAATTAAATAGATGACTGTGTCATTCTCGAGCTCTGAGCAGCATTGTGATAATTGCAGGAAAAGCTGAACAGAAATGCACCTCTGACACTGCACGGGGCATTATCAGTGCACCCCAAACACAGAGGTCCTGGGGGGGCTCTAGCTGCTGAGTGCTGACGTGAGTCCTGGGCTAACATGGGAGCAGTTGTGCAAATTACAGGCAATTCAACCTGTCTGACCTCTGTCCTTCAGCTCCACACTGGGCTATGAATCAACTATTGTGAATTCATTTGACCCCTCCGAGAGAGCAAGCAGAAAACTTCAACCCCAGCCAGGCAGTGATGCCTCGAGGGCCCGGGTTAACCCTTTGCTCTCCCTGTGTTTATTCCAAGAGGAATAGCACGGGTGGTTTCTGCTGAATCTCCCATGGAGCAGAGATGGTGTTTCTCTCCCAAAAAAGCATCAAAACACATTTGAAACCTCACATGGAAACATTCTGTGTGTTTAATCTTTATTTTTCAGCCTGGCACGCCTACCAACAGAGGCTTTTGCACTGAAATCATATTTATGGGGGAAGAAATGTGATTTCTATCTCATGTATCCGTTTGGCTTTTTATTTTATAAGCCTTTTGGCTTATTTATTATTAACACATTTTTGTGGGTTTTTACATAACTGTTATTGTCCAGCATTGTTTTGAGTCAAACTGGGCTGAGGCTGGAGTGGCACTTGGAAGGAGATTAGCATTGCTACAAAGAGATTTTTTTCTGACAGGGGACACTGTCGGCTCAGATGTAGCTGGGAATGTGAATTTTGACATAGCACTATTTTTAGAAATATTAAACCAGCTAGAATTGGCTCCACTGATTTTCTTAGGTTCAGGTTGTTTTTTAAAAAATGTGGGTATTTTCCAATATCTACAAGCTACAAGAACAGGAGGGCAAAGTTGATTGCAAGCCAAAGGAGACAAAGTAGATTTCTGGGCCAATATGGAAAGAGAGGAACCAAAAAACAAAGTAAAGAAAGAGCAGCAATTTCAATGATCAAGTGTATTTTATGAATCCCTTCAGTTTGCATATTTGATGGTGTGGTGGTGAGTATAATTCAGCAATTGTGGGTCTGTCTGTGGTCTTGATCTTGCAAAGAGACTGCTGGAGTGGCCTCTTGGGCTCTGTGCATGGGAATCAATGGGCCTCTGTTTGCCTGTTTTCTGCAGGGCCATTTGTGAGATGCAGACCATGATAGTGAGCCCTATTATTTAGTAACGTATAGAATATTTACAAGAAGGTGGTAATTAGATTGAAAACTGGTTTATCCTGAAAATAATAGGTTGTACTGTCACTTTCTGTATAACCAGGGACTTTGTCTACGTAATAATACTAATAAATCTGGAAGAGGATGAGTTGGGTTTTTCTTGAGGCTTGCAGGATAGAAGCCTGGCAATTCTAAAATAAAATGAGCAGATTTTTTTATTTTGAGAAGTAAAGGTAACAATTAGCTTAATTGCCATTCTATAGTTTATGGTTTTCCTCATGTAGGTTGTTAGAATTCAGACTATTTTCACGTTGCCTGTTTCTATGAAGCTGAAGTGTCCTATTTCACTGCTTCTGTGTGTTGCAAGAATACCTTTTTCTCCTTATTTTCAGTGGAAATACTTTTTGTTTAACAGAGAGAAAGAACGAGAGAGAGGCAGAGTTCCTGCCTAGGCAGCACAGCCCAGTTTACAATTATTGGAATGCTTCAGAAATTTTTGTACGTGTTTCAGTTTGGAAGATGGTCAAAACACATTCTGGTGCAGTGGTTTAAAGAAAAATAAAAAGAGAGAGGGGAACCAAAATAAAATTATAAAAATACAACGTGGAAATTTAGGAATATAAACATAATAAACTCTTAACAATAGTAGAGAGAGCCTATTAAGAATTAAACCCTTGAGCTTGGCAATCCTACATTTCTTAATAAGACAAGGGGAGGGAGAAAGAATTAGTGTAGCCTTGTGATGTGGCATCTACAGCTAAAGTCTGAGCTTTACAAAATTAGCCAGAATACGATTGACTATCAGCCTGAAAATAGTATAGAGCAAGCTTGAAGGATATTCAGACTTCTCTGACTGGCCTTCTGGGAACTCCGCATCTGCAAAACACTTCAAGAGAACCCCATAATTTTCACAACCACATCTGAACAGTATGTGTACATATCTGTATTTATTTTGCTGTCCCTTGCTTCTTTTTTCCCATTGCCAAAAAACACAATCCATTATTTCATTCTTTTAATTTTTTTTTTTAATAGACTCTGCCTGTTGTTCAAAAAAAATCAATATTTTTCATATCCTACAATCAGGTGTTAGGGCCTGAGGAGTTCACTGGGAGCTGTTGAATGACCATTACTCTTAAGAACAGCTCTTTTAAACATTGGTAGTTAGTCACAGTACAAAATTCCGATAATTTAATTCAAAGACTGTTCCAGTCCCTTGTTCTCTGTATCTCTACTTCCAGGTCTGGCCGTGTAAAGACACTTCCATGATTTTTTAAGCTGATGTGATATGTACATGTTGAGTTCTCTCATATAAGATGCTGAAACCTGGGCTCAACAAAGCTCAAGAGTTGACACAGTGAGAGCTGTGTGTCGGTAGGAAAGTGCATGAAACTTGTCTTTTTCTCCTTGGATTTTTCCATGTCTGTGGATCCCTGGAGCTGGTGACATGAGTGCCCTAAAGGCACTAGAAAGATTTGTATTCAGCATAATGTTTTGCCATAAAATTAGTTTGTGGTCTTATGATTGCTGTCTTTCCAGTCTCTTTCTTTTGACTATTAATTTAATTCCAGGTACACGAAAAAATTAAATAAATCTGGTGCTTTGCAAAGAAGTATTTCAGACAGTGAAGGTTTTTAGTTTTCCTTGAGAGCACTAGAAATTGCTGAAACTAGAGGCAATGTTTTCCTGTTTCATTGTTTGCTTCCCAATGTACAGTTTAAAAAACCAGAAAGTATTTGTATTTCTTTATGCCTTCCCTGCAGTCTGGGAGTCTTCCACTGTTTGTCTGGCACTAACTTGGAATATCAGCTCTAGACACAGGTCAGCAGCTTGGCCACTGAGACATGGATCAGAGTTTCACAGTTATCTTGTCTGGGACATGTGGCCCCTTTCCAAAAGTGCCTTCCAGTTTTACAGGATTTGAGTTTGGAACACTTCTCCTCTTATTTTCAACAGCAAGAAGCTCCATCAAACAATGCTACTCACCTCTCTTGTGATTGCTGTGGGTTATTTATGCACCCAAAATTAAAGGCAGTGATGGTGTAGAAACTGGGGGCACTATTTTTGTCATCTTGTTGTGTAAAGAATTGCTGCTCAGAAGCATCCTGTGAGGTTTTGAGAATGTTTGCATTGTGCTTTGAACAGGAAAGCGAGAGTAAGTTGTGTGTTTATTGTACCTAATAGGTGTTAATTAGGATCCTGGTTAGCAGTATGCTGAGCCAAAACCTTGGCAAAATAAAAGAGTTCTGATACTTCATTGAAAGTCAGCCTATTTATAAGCAAGCCTGTGTGTTATGAGGTCTCTTGCTCCTCTTCTTTAAGGATATTTACTCTTCCTAAGTTCTTATTCGTAGTCCCCTCATTTTGACAGAAAAATTGGTTTCATGGTGGTTTAATTCTGCTGCTAGAAAGAGGAGGTTCCTCTTTCCAGTGGGCAGCAGAAACAAATTCATCCTCAGGAGAAATGCAGCCAAGGTGAGGGAGTGAATGTGTAGGGAATGAAGGGAGTGAATGCGTAAGGAATTAACAAGCTTCTGTAAAGTTGTTCCATGGTGAGAAGGACGTCTTTATTCGTTGGATTCTCTTTATGCTTTGGAGATTTGGAAACTCCCCTTGTAGGTAATAATCTGAGGGTTTGAGGTGGGGAAGTGTTGTGAGCCCTTTCTTGTGAGCCCATGTGAGGTCGTGGAGCAGGATCAAGCAGATTTTAGCAGTAGCTACCCCAGAAAGAGCAGGCTCTAGACTTGCTGCCTGTGGGCAAGGAGCTGGCTGGATTAACTCTGGCTTCTCCTCATTTCCAGCTGCAGCACTGAGCTAAGGAACCTAAAATAGATCACTTTGCTGAGCCACACGTGAGCTCCGCACGCTGCGAGTCCGTGCGGGCACACAGGGATGGAGTCCCAGGGAAGGGAAACACTGTCCTGGAAAAGTGTGAAAAGCTGGGAAAGATGGGAAGGCCCAGAGCCAGGCCCTGGCTTTAGCTGGAGCAGGCAGTGACACAGGAGCCTGTGGCAGTGACACTGAGCAGAGAGCTTCGAGCAGCTCTGGTTCAACTTGCCTCCCAGCAGACTTTCAGCAAGACATTTAATCCCATTCTGTTCCTCATCTTTCCACTTAGAACGGAGTGATAAAACTTCCTTTATCCCCAAGCTCCCAGGAGTCTGTTTAGATGGTGAGATCTCTGAAGGAGAGAAAACACCTGGCACAGTGAGGCCCCTTTGTCAAATAGATGCCATTATAATCCCTGTAATCGGAAGCGTCGTTCACCTGCCGAGCACATCTCTCCCAGCTTGGGAGTTTCCAGATCGTGACCTCTCCCAGGACTGGTTCCTAACAGCTGTGCACACAAGCTTTCCTATCTCCCAGGAGTTTTTGAGAGTCTAAAATTTGCACCTTTATAAAAATTTCATTTTATTTCAGTTTCTAAATTTTATTTTCTTTCTGTATAAACTCCTTAAAGGTTCAGTTGAAAAAGCATTTCTTTTTTTTTTTTTTAACAAGTAATTTTAATTTTTTATTGAACACTACTTTTCAACAGCCATCTCCCTTTTTAAAATTTTATTTTGTGCTTGGAAATATTTCAGACTGGGAGCTGATCCAAAGATGACCTTTCCCCACAGACAGTTTCAACAAATCAATATTTTTCCAGTGCGAAGTATCTATCATTGGAAAATCCTCACTGGCACTTCTTGAACGCTGTAGGGAATGCTTTGCAGGCAGGGACCCGCCATCTGAAAGCTGGTTGCTGAATGCAGGATTAACACTAATACAGTTCTTTCGATGGCTTCTTCTGTATCAGTATAAGCTCTGAGCTGCCACTCACACACAACAACTTCCTTTCAAGTCCTGCCATTTCTCGCTTGGATATTTCACCACAAAGCTGGCTGTTTAACTATTAAAAAGTCAGTGGATGTGACTGCTTTGCTGTTTAATGGGGAGTTTTGTTTGGGTTCCTATTGTAGCTGAGAAGGATACATGATCTCTTTTGAAAAGAGCTATTAACATGATAAAACATCTTGGGAACATACAGTCCCAAAGCCGATGGTTTCATCTTTGCTGGGGTATCTGAACACTATTAAATGCAGGGGACTGGGCTAACGAGGGCCTGGGCTTTGTAGTGGTGTGGCACCAGAACACAGAGCTCAGTGCTGTTACCAGATTTTTCTGTAACTGTTTCCTGAAATATGCTTTGCATTTAGGATTCCGAATCGAACACAGGGATGCTATAAAAATCCGATGTTTTCCATACCTCGAAGATGGGAGATTTCAGGAAGGTTGGTGTTGCTGAGAGAGATATTTCCTTTATTTACCTCTCTATAATTATGTGTGTGTATACATGTATATACAGGCATAAACGCACACATATATATACGCACACCACGCCCACATGCATGTGAATATTTGCACCCTCTGTATCCCTAGGCTGGGCCCAGTTTTGCGGGTGCAAACACACATATTTGAGGTGATCTCTGCTCATTGCTTCCCCATGCCATGGCTCATACCTGGGCATGTGACTTGGCTTTGTCACCTTCCACGTTCTTGTGGGATATGGAGGGATTCTGGCACCAAAATTCTGGTTGCCAGCCAAAATTGTACAAAAAGCTGTTTCCTTTTTATGACTTTGTTTCTACCACCACCCCCTCTGTCCTCCCAGTTTTACATCAAAGAGCAGAAATTAACCCTAATTTACGTGCAATTTATGATCTGGGGACCTGAGCTGAACAAATACGGGCCTTGCATAATGCACAGATATTTAGCAATGGTGCTCATATGTGTCTGGAACAACTTTTTTAGGGATGTAGTTACTTCCATTGCATCTTTAGCCAGGATGTCTTCCTGACAGAAAGCAGAAGCAGAGGATTTCCTTCTGGGGCAAAATTTCTGTCTGGGTCATTCAAGAGATCTGGCTGGAGTGTTTCTCCTCACATTCTGTTCTGAAGCTTTGTGCTTATATGCAAGAACGGGGCTGAAGACTGGAAGAGTGGAAATACTTGCTGTCTGCATCTTTCATTTCCAAAGCTTCCCTTCGTTTCACGTATCAATATTGTCCCCAACCACAGTTTGGAAGGAGATTTTGCTGGTAGTGCTTTCACACTGTGGTTTATTGCCTAGATTTGTGTTCTTCCTGTAACGCTTATGGATGGTTAATAGATGTACCTTTTGATTTTAGTCCTCTCCATAAGGCAGGGGATTGAGAATGTGGGAGTTATGGGGTGGAACAGTGAATTTCTCAGTAAGCTCTGAAATCTCTGCCTTTTCAATGCTTCTGCCTCACTATACCTATCAATAAAACAGTGTGTGATGTCCTCATGGCTAATTGGTGCTTAAGTGCTTTCAGAGCTGTGGGTAAACCACTAATTAGTCACAGTCATTTAGTCAAAATTACTAAAGACTGATATTTTCCCATATGCTCTATTTGTTCAGAGAAAATGTCTTGAAAATTCATTGATTTAGGTTTCCCCGGAGTATTTGCTGTTGTTTGTTTGTTTGTTTGACAATGACTTTCTGCATTGTGGTTAATACAGATGTTGAAGTGTGCTGTCTGCTTCCAGTTTTTGTGAATGTTCTTTGGGTTTAAATAGTGCAAAATCCTCTTTCCAGCAAGAAATGTGGAAGTGGAGCGGGATGCAGATACTGCTGTGATAACTATTTTGTTTCAGTATGTTCTACATCATTGCCGGGACTGGGATTTATCTCATCTGCACCCTCTCTTGTACAGATCTATTTTATAGAGACATGATCTATTTTATAGAGACATACGAACATGCCTGTGCACAAAACACAAATGCACCCAGTCTCTTACGTTACATTGGGAAAGAACCATGAGGCTGAAGCGTGTTGACTCAACTGTTTAATGAGGTGAAATAAATCTTGACAAGACCAGCTGGCACTAAAGTCAGGTTTCTCATCTTTTTACCATTACATCGAAATGTGAACAATAGTGGAAAGAAATGTAACTCTTCTTTTTCTTTCTTTTGGTACTCAGCTATGTAGCACTGTATTGAAATCATCCACTTCCATGGAATGCAAAGCATGGTGGGTGCTGTGGAAAATGTTACCAATGCAAAGGCCCCTTTTCCTGGTGCTTTTTCTTAAATTCTGAAAACATATTGATCTGGCAGATCACACAATTGTGGTCAGCACTGAGATCCCTGCAGCACACACGGGCTGAGCAGAGCAGCAGCACTGGGGAGCCTACCTGCCACCAAGCTCCTCCTTTGCTGCACAGTACACCGTGACATCCTTTCCTCTTTCTCATTCCACCTCATCCCAGGGGCATTGCTGGCTGCTTATTGCTACCACCAGCTGCAGTTACTTGAGTATCTTTCTTTTAAAATAGGAGTAATTAGGCATCTTGGACATCTAAGCATGTGGCATGGTTCCAAAGCACCCAACATGGCCTCCTATATAGGATTGCTTTTTAATGGACCAGATTTATTCTTGTGAAAAGAAATCTGTTTAAATAGCACATTTTTTGTTTGGGGTAGGTTTTGTTCCTGTCAGTGGCATCCATCAATCTCTTTCATATTTCCAGCCTCACCATTTAATGCCAATCAACCCTTAAAAAATAATTGCTCCCAAACGAACTGGATGCCTCTGGATTCACTTGAGAAAGACTGCCTGAGCTTTGAAGTGTAGCCCATAATGATGGCTGGCATCTCCAAAAGTAATAACTGTATCTCCTTGCTTTGTGATTACAGCATTTGATGTGTGCTGGCCTCTGGTGTCTGGTGGAAGGAGACACATCCTGTAAAACAAAGTTGGACCCCCCTCTGGATGGCACTGAATGTGGTGCAGACAAGGTAATCAGAATGCTCAGCAGCATCACTTTTTCTTTCCCACCACTGGGAATAATGTTTCCAAGATGTTCAGTATGTAGCATAAACTCATAGCTCATCGTGTTCTGGGTTGTATTTGTGGTAGAAAGTGTGCAGAGCATTTAGTCTGACATTTGGAGATTGGAGGAAGATGGGGAAAGAAAAAAAAGGCTACTTAAAAACTTTATAGTTTCTACAAGTAGCTCAAATTAATTGAGCTCAAATTCAGTGATGCTCTGTTCTTTTTGAGGTATAATTTGCTGTATTTATGTATATATTTATATATATTTATTTTTGGAACTTGACTGGTTTGGTTAACTCTCAACCCCCTACTTAATGATTTTGGACTCTAATATTTTTTGTCTATTGTATAGTTGGGGAGGTGAGAAAGGGTAAAATTAAAAAGCTGGTTGCTGAAATCAAGGGTTAGAGACCTTTTCTTTGCTTGCAAATAAAGATAAACAATGACAAGAAAAGCTCTGTCCTGGAAGGCATGGCAAGGAAATGGAGAGAAAAGGTTTTTAGGCCCATATTTTTCTAACTGGAGGAATCCTGGTGACTCTTCCATAAGGTTTCTTAGCAGTGCTCACTGTGTCATGTCCTGGATAGGCCAAGTTTGCTGCTTGGTCAGGAGCCAGCACAACCTATTAGAATCAGAGGGGTTTGGGGCTTTAACCAAGTTAGGTCCAAAATACTTCAGTCATTTTGTACATACTGGGAACAGTGCTGATGAAGGCATTGCTTTGGGGTATAATTTCTTGGACTCAGTTTCTGTGAATTGTGGGGCTTCAAGTCTTAGCACTTAGATAATTATCTGCTTTATGAAGTAAGGGGCTCCATTCTGTGATTTTTTTTTTAATGACAGAACTCCCTTCAGGGGCTTGTTGAGAGTGACACTTCAATTTCTTTGTTTCACCTCCTCCCTTCCCCCTCCCACCTCCATCTCACCAAAACCTCGAATCCCTAGAAACTTAAAGGTGGACTTGTTGCAGTCCCTCAGACATTCTTTAAAGTCCACCTGTGTAAGGTCAGGGCTTCTTCCCAGGCTGTGCTAACCTGATTGCCTTGCAGTGGTGCCGAGCTGGGGAGTGTGTGAGTAAAACCCCCATCCCTGAGCACGTGGATGGGGACTGGAGCGTGTGGAGCCAGTGGAGCATGTGCAGCCGGACCTGCGGCACCGGGGTGCGCTTCAGGCAGCGGAAATGTGACAACCCCCCGTAAGTCCTCACACCATCCTCGCTTCTTTTCCAACACAGGCAGCCTTTTCTCACTTGGGCAACCCTTACGGTAAGAGTACAGGGGAGAAATGGGCAGCAGAGCTGTGCAGAAGCCCTAAGAAATTTCTCATTCACAAGCAGTGATGACCAGGTCAGAATCCTGGATCGATTTGAAGTAGGTTCTGTGGAAGAGGCTTGAAGGGTCACCTTTGGAAGTTTCCCATTGCAGTGACTCTGAGGTAGATACAGTTGAATTAGAAACATGTAGTTTGGCAAAAAACTGATGCTGTGTTTCCCCTCTAGCACTGCAGTGAATGAGGAGGGGCTCATCTGGATCTACAGACCAGATTGAGCCAATGTGCCTTAGAGATCAGTTTTGCAGGGAGTGCTGGCTTTGGGCTTGGGGAGCAGCGCAGTGGCTGACAATGGTCAGAGTGCCCCAGAGCTGTGTTGGCAAAGCCCCTTGAGATGTTCTGTAAGTCAGGATGTGCTGTGTAAGAACAGGGCTCTCACGCACATAGAGAGCACTGGGTGCTGTTTAGCTCCTGCACAGTGACTACAAACAAGCCAGTGCTCTCTGCTTGGGCTTGGATGTTTTTCTGATTCAGGATGAAATGTAAGTGTTGTCCTTCATCCCTCAGGTCACTTTAGGCCCATCTGGAAGTCTCTTCATTGTCTTGGA
Source organism: Rhagologus leucostigma (assembly GCA_013397725.1). Classification (NCBI taxonomy): domain Eukaryota; kingdom Metazoa; phylum Chordata; class Aves; order Passeriformes; genus Rhagologus; species Rhagologus leucostigma. The sequence goes on along the minus strand of VZTD01005508.1, from coordinate 5,189,398 downwards.
GTCCTGAACAGGTTACAGTGGTGCCATTTAACTGACTACCCCCATTGTGTTTATTATAACTTCACAGCCTTGGGAGCAGCCCTCCAAGTGGGGTATCTCTGACTTTATTCAGATTTTATGTTTCTTCTGCACACAAAGTACCCTAAGCTTTTCTTTTTAAATTGGGACTGAAATTTTGGATAACAACACAGTCGCTTTGAAGACATGCCTAGATGATGGATAGGCTCACAGTTGCTGCTGCTGACCTGTAATCATGTGAAAAGGATATTTTTGTTTATTCCTCTCCTTATCTGAGCTGCAGTTGCATGTCTATAATATCCAGGTTTCATTTTTACCAGCTCATTTTCCTGAAAAGGGGACTGAGCTGTCAGCTACAGTGCTGACCAAACCTAAATCCATTCATCATTGTTCCTTAAATTACAGGAAATGCTCCTTCCAACACTGCACACTGATTTTAAAATTCTCTTGCTCATATACATTCTTGGCTGGGGATATACATGTGATCTTCTTTTGCTTCAGATTCCTGGCCTCAGCCCACTTCTGCAGCTGGTTTATTCACTGTCCAAAAATACTGGCTAAGGGATTTATCTTTTATTTTATATATATTTGGTCTTGGGATTTTTGTTTTACAAGAATCTCTGCTCCTGCCAGCTGACTATTGAGCCTGTGGGACTATCAGTGTTTTTAAACCAGTTGCTTCACTGTTTGATTTGGTTTTTCCTCTCTGTAGTTTCTTCGAGCATTTACATGCATTGCCTCCACATGGTTGTAAGGAGTGTGTCAAAAGCCAGTTTGCACATGCAGACTTTTGAGTTGTACTTCCTTGTGTGCTTGTCGAGGCTTTGTGCTGTTGTTGTACAGTTGAACTGACGAGAAAACCACTGGCTTAAACAGAGCATCCCTTCTCTGGTCTCCTCTTGTCATGTAAAAGAGTCACAGCAGCATAAATGGGCTTTGATTTCCTCAGTTCCATTAGTGGGTGGATTCTCTCGGCATAAATACAGTGAAAGGTGGCTGTGGAGTTGTCTACCAGGAGATCTCACACAGTCATTGTTTCAGGCGTGAGCCAGGGTGGGCTTGGATTGCACTGTTTATTGGAAATCCCAGGCAGTGCTTGAGCTCGTAGTGTACAAGGCTTGAGACCTGGGATTCCAGATTCCATGCTTACTTGTGTTTTTTTGTTTGTATTTTGTTTTATTTTGCAAAGAAAATATAGGCTGTTGCTAAAAATTTGAGTTTTCCTTCTTCTCTAGGAATTCATAAATAAAAACAGATAGGTTGTGCAGGTGCTTAGTCCTGATGTTGCATTAGCAGCCTTTCGTGCATGTTTGAAAAACAAATGTGTGGAATGGCATGGATTTCATGGATGGAGGTTATCTGCAGCAGAGGTTTCTTTCCGGATACTCTGCCTACAGGGCAGGTTATAGCTGCTTCTGTGGTGTTTTAATTGCAAGGAGGACACGTGCTGAAGAGATGTTTGCTGTGTCTCCATCCTCAGGAGTGTTTGAGGCAGGGGGCAAAGCAAGAGTGGGCGGGAAAAGGTGGAACATTCCGGGTGTTTGGTGCTGACCCTGGTTTTGTTTCCCACTTCAGCCCGGGGCCGGGCGGGAAGAACTGCCGGGGGGCCAGCGTGGAGCACACGGTGTGTGAGAACCTGCCCTGCCCCAAAGGGGTGCCCAGCTTCAGGGACCAGCAGTGCCAGGCCCATGACAGGTACACCAACAAGAAGAAAAGCCTCCTGACAGCTGTCATCATGGATGGTGAGTTTTTTTCATCTCCCTCTGTAATTCCTTGCTGTTCTTTCACTGCAGTTTCTCATCTGCGGGGCTCCCATTGTTGGTGAGAAGGCTGCAATAGGCCCCCTTAGCTACGGCTGAAAGACTAATTACAGCTAATTGTTCTTGGTGCTGCCCTGCTGTTCCTTTAGCCTTCTTAATAGAACATACAGAGTTGTCAATGCTTTACTCATCTTTTTGAAATGCTGAGAGAAGTGCCTTAACTTGATTCCCAGTTTGAAATCTGGGAATCAGAGAGTTGGGAATTTAAACATTAAAAAGTTCCGGTTAGTTTGGAACTGAAAAAGAAGGTGGATTCCCTGTGACATTTTTTAATTTATGTCACTTTGAGGCATCTCAGCATGATTGCCTACCTCACCTACATTCCTTTAATACTTCCATTGCTGGATCTTGCTGTTTATGTGCTATTCAACCGGCTGTTGGTGGGTTATGAAATGCTCTGGAGAACTTGTTCTTCTAAAATCAGTGGCTGTAGCCTGAATTTTATGAGACACAATGACTTGATCATTCTTACCAGACCGATGAATGTTCCCTGTAACAAACATCTTCTCTTTACAAACAGATACACAAAAGTGTACTGACTGATTGGTCTTCTGTGCTGTTAAAGCCCAATCTCATCAATGTAACCCTTTAAATATTGATATTTTAAAGTGGGGCAATGACAGGCCTTAACTGAAAGCCTCATGCTCCCTCAAAGATGAGATATCCAAATTCATTCGTGTATAGAATGTATCACTGCCTCAAACACTTGTTTGTGCTGTTCCCAAGGGCAGTTGTTGTATTTATTTTTCCAGATAAGCCATGTGAGCTCTTCTGCTCTCCACTGGGCAAGGATTCTCCCGTGCTGGTGACAGACAGAGTCCTGGATGGAACTCCCTGTGGGCCTTATGAGACAGACCTCTGTGTACATGGCAAGTGCCAGGTGGAGTAACTTTCTCTTGTTCTCTTTCTAGTGTTAGGTTCAGTCAGGATGTAGGTGGCTGGGAGGCTGTCCCTGAGGGGAGGGGACAACCCTGTTTTATAAGGCCCGCTACAAGTGCTCCGTGGCCCTGTGTCTTGGTCTGAGAATTGTGGTGAATGCCCGAGGTATGATATTATTCCTGAGCAGCTGAGAATGCTCAATAATCACATTTGCTTGTGTGCATGGCTTGGATGAGAAGGGGCTTGTGTGAGGGGAGCAGATCGGAGGGGAAGTCTGGCCTGCTTAACTGCTCCTTTTTGGCTGTTAGAGGAATCACTGATAAAAGCACTGAAGCTGCAAACCAGCTTACAAATTGTCACTAGCCTGTTACAAGCATCATGATGCTTTTCAGGTCCACCTGGTTCCTTCCTAGAAACATTGAGGAAACTTTTCCGTACCAGTTGCTCCTTGGCTCCTGCAGCTGCATGAGCCAGAGTCTTCAGATTTGATTCCGTTTTCGTTAGAGTCATGGCCTATGGCCATTGCAATGATTATTTCTCCCTAACCAAATTACACACAGACCCAAAATGAGGTGTGGGAGATCTTTGTGATAAAACTCTTCATGGTTTGCTGGGCTGTAACACACTGAATGCTTGGGGAGGGCAGCTCTTAGAGCTGGTGCTTCAGGTTCCTTGAAAGTTTAATGGAGTTGTGTAGACCCATATGAACTAGAGATTTAAGGTTTGGACAAGGGAAGGGAGATGAGAAAATGTGTATTTAAAGATAATAAGAGACAGGAAGTTGTTTGGAGTGGGTGCTCCTGGTGATGGGTTCAGGTCATTTGTCACGGACACTTTGACAGGGCAGACAGACCCTTCGTGGGTTTCCTCTCTCCTGATCATGTAGCCCGTGTTCAAAGTGTGCTGCACACACCACAGTGATGGGAAAGACAGTTCACTTGGCTACAGCAGCCTTGCCAGTGCTGGATTCTTCCTGTCAGTTCTTCCTCTAAGCTTCTCCTCGTCTAGATTTGTATCCTGTGGTAGGAGTTGCTCTTCCTGGTGTTAACCAACCCATTGTATCCACCAGAACAGCTTTTTAGCATCACCCTTTATTTCCACTAACTTCACTGGTTTTCCCTGGGGGCACAGGGCACACAAAATTTGGCATTATTTCTGATTTCTGTAAGTGGTTAAGAACTGCCAATTTTTATTGCTTTGAGCCTTCCGGGCAGGGAGATAAATGAACACAATACTCACCTGGGTGTGAGAGAGGCTTTGGGGGCATAGAGCAGCTTTACTAATAACAATGCAAAGAGAAAAGTGAAAAATCTTTGGACTGAATTTTGCACTGCTGCGGGAGACACTTCCCGCTGTTTCTTGATAAATGATGCTGAAGAGGCGTTTTCAATTCAGGCTTTTTAATTTATTCCAGTGAAGAATATGAATGGTGAGAATCTGGGGAGCCAGTACAAGTTTGATTCTTTGTAATACAGAGTGCTTTGCATAGAGCCAGGTTCATGATGCATCCCAAGTTACTTAATTTTTCCCTGGTTTTGGCTGTATCTGAAAAAAGCTAAAAAAAAAAACCCATTAATAACCTTTTACAGGCAGGCCAGCTGTGCACCTCCAGCTGTGTGCCATTGACCATTACTCTGGGCTGGCCAGTTTTACTGCTCCAAACCTTCAGATCAGCCACGAATGGTAAATCAGACATCATGGCAATGCACATTTTTTTCATCCAGAGAGGATCAGTAGCCAGCTCCCTCCAAATGGATTCCTTTATGAGCACAGAGCACTGAAGGTACATCACGAAAAGCAAATTGCACTCTGAGTCGGGGGCAACTGCCTTTAACTGTGCAGAGAGGTGATGACAGCTGCAGAACATTCAGTCCATTTGCATCTGGCTGAGAAAAAATGCGAAATGATCAGTTCAAGCCGAGCAGATTTGAAAGCCCTGTCAACTAATTTATAATATTCCTCTGCCTTATATGCAATGCAGTGCTGAGAATTGCCATATGTGCCTGTGTACCCCATTTGCCACAGATACTTGTCTAACTAGCTGCCTATTAAACAAATTTAATTGCCATATTCATTTAATTACTCCTCTCCTTTTCTTTACCCAGCATAGACAAAGCCTGGCAATAAGCATTGCAGGGGGCCTGGAGCAGAGAATAAGTGCTGAAATCAGAGGGTGGTATTACTGTTATTTATTTTCTTATGTAATCCTTCTAGTTAGAAGCTCTCAAAGGCAGGAATGACACACTGTCAGTGCAGCAGACAAATTAGCAGTAACCATTGCCTGTGAACATCTAGCCCAGGAAATGTAATAGATCTTTTCCCTTGATTAGATGCTTCTAAATGCAGCTCATGAATCGTTCTTGGATGATGAATGAATGTAGATGAACAGAGAAAAACTGTTGCAAGGAGAGGAGGGTTTTGGGAAGGAAAGCAGGAACAGTTCTTTGAAGCCTCAAAATGCCCCAGCTACATTTGGGCACTAAGGGAGGAGAGTTTTCCTTCAGTTGTACTTTGTGAAGTTAGTACAGTTTCACTTTAAAACTGAACTCCAATCTAAAAGGTGTCAATGAAGCCTTTGGTGTCAGCATCACTATCCCTGAAACAAAATCATCAAAAGCAGCAGCATCCCTGTATTTATCCCTTACACCTGAAGGCAGCTGGAGTGAGTAAACTTGGTTATTACTTTGATCATGCATAGAAGCACCAGAGAGCAAAGTCAGCCCTAAATTTATCATAGGGGTTCCTATATCACCTGGACTTTTTCTAGCCTTACTCCTTGTTTTTGAGATGAATCATAAGGTCTTAATTCAATTTTGTCCTTGTTTATTGAAGTTGTTTTTGAGGCTGAACATTTCAAATGCACCATTTCTTACCATCCTTTGAGCGAACTGGATCCCCTGTTCAATGTGTGTGTGGGTCTTTGACCTTTTCCTCTCAAAATACTCTTGGTTTTCCAGCAAGGAGAATTTATTTTCTCCAGAGATTTTTCAGAGACAGAAAATCTGTAGCAGGCTGGAGAACAAGAGCAGCCTGATGTGTTTGAGGAGGAGGAGGAGGGTGAGTGCTCATTTAGGCTTTGCAGCGGTTTGCTTTCCCTGTCATGAACACTGCAGCCATGGGGGAGATGGGATAGGGCACTGCAACCTGCACCTCACGTTGGGTTCATCTTCTCCTGTTTCTCTTCAAGTGAAAACGGCTCTCAGGGAGAGGATTCTCTGAGGGTTTTGTTCTTCCCTGCGTCTGTGGGGTGTATGTTTGATGAGAGAACATTCATGAGAGAAGGGCACTTTCTAACTCCTTACAGTGCTTTGCTCTGTGCTGCTGGGGTTAATTCAAAACTGCTGGCAGAAGTGGAGCTAAAAAAAGTGTCAGATGTCACAGAGCAGAGGGGTGAGGAGAAGACAAGCTGCTCAGCTGACTGTTATGATGCACATGACCTTGTGCTGGCTTTTCTCAAAGGAGGATTAGTCTGAGACTCATGACAGCATGAGAACTTTTCAGTGGGGACTACAGACTGTGCTTTAGGATGTAATTTAAGGTCTCTGTGAAAAGACAGACCTCCTGTATAGCAGAACTGGGCTAGAGATCAAGGGCAGCCTTTGCTGTGATTTAACAATTTAAGAGGTGAAGATGTTTTGGCTCTGTCTGCAGTTTTCTCCTGAATGTTTTGTCATATCACACCTACTTTCAACTGGCTGGTGAATCCACAGTATGTTTAATGGTAATAAGCCACATATTAGGTTGTCCTGGCACAACGAAAATGTTACAGAACTACTTTCTTCTGAGGGTGATTGTCACACTCTATGAAAGGGGAGCACAAATTGGAAAATGGACAGATTTTCAAAAATAGCTTCTGCAAACTTGACAGGCAGAGTGTCAGGAGAGTGCCACAGGTGGCAGAGGAGAAATTGGAGTTGTCTACTGGACCTGCTGCTGGAAACAGTTTTTTACATACTTAGTACCCACTTTTTGCATTTGATTGATGCCTGCAGTTCTGGCTTTGTCTCCTCACTTGAGTATTTTCCATGTATTATTCATATTCCTGCATTACAAACTGTGGTACAAGATGTTCCAGACTGGGTAGCTTGTCTCCATACAACAACTTGGCTTAGCACTGTACTTTGATAAATTATTTAGTGCATGTGCACAAAATCCAGAAGGATTGTCTGAACTACAGAAACCTGTTTTATAATTGCCTTTTTTTTCCCGTGTCTCAATCTGTAGCAATGTCATCTGAGGCTAAAAAGAGTATCAGAGATTTTGGTGAGTAAGGTGTAGTGACAAAAACCAACTCTTTTTTGATATCCTACCAGTTTTTGGTGTACTTTGCAGGTGACATTGCAGATCTAATGCAGATGAGATAATGCTAATTTGAAATAGGAGGTGTCTAACTCCTGATCCAGCAGAGCTGCTCTGATTCAGACAAAATCTGAAGGCCTGGGAAATGACAGGAGGATATTTGCTGAACTAACTCCTGCATGGACTCCAGTCCATCACACAAAATCTGTTGTGGAACAGAAATAGGAGTAACTTAGAGATTAACTGCTTGATTACGGACCCAGACTCACCTCACCCAACCCTGACAGCCACCCACAATCCTCCACAGGGGAGACGTGTTTAAAACAAAGAAATAAGAATTCTCTTCCCTCAGATCTGAATGTCACTTGCTCACATCTGTACATTCCTGTTTCATGTGGTCCATCCCTGGAGGTATCGATGGTCACTGGATATTACGGACAAAAGGAATTGGCAGTGTAGATGAATCTGTCATAACCAGCCTGCTCTGTACATGATTAATTTGTAAAATGGCACATGTTGCATCAATATTTATATCTGATCCATTGAGACAGCCAGTTAGTTCAGCATATGGGAAGCATTACAGTTTTGTGAGCCTACCATGTCATTTCTTGCACAGGGTGGGTGTATATAACAAAAATAATTGTGTTTATGCAGCAAAACATACTCTCACGAGCTGTATCAATTGAGCTTTTTCACAGCCATTGAAAATACAAGTAAAAATACCATTAAAAAATATGCAAGCCATACAGAGAATAGTTCACACAGAAGAATCCAAGTGATATGTATTCAAAAGAGAAGAAGAGTTTTCCTATGCTGGAGCCAGCAATGACTGAAGCTGGAAATACCACCCAACAAGCAGTACTTTCAGATGTTTAATTATAAAAATGAGAAGAAGGGGGAGGGAGGGAAGGAAGGGTGGATGGAGATACTGGCTTAAAGAGAACTAATTTCAGGCCTTTGGCTCAGCAAACGTGCGGTTACCTGCCAATTTAAAGGTCAGTGGCTAGTTCCTAAATGTGGTGTCAGAGTAGGAGACTGCCTGGGTAGAAGAGCATTATGAAACCTGTGGACACATTTCTGACTGTCCATGCTGAGGACTTGAAGCCCTAAAAGACTTATTGTCATGTTTCTTGCCAGAATTCCCATGTTTTAATTCTCTTCTGCTTCCCTTCTCACCAGTCCATTCAAGACTGATGGAACTGAAAATATCCAGCAGTTGCTGGATGGGCTGGTCCATGGCCTCAGTCTGCTCATCTGCAGGATAACTCTTGGGTCAGAAAACACACGGGATGTTATTGTTATTTACAAGGTCTGTCTTTCTTCAGAATGTAAAGCTTCCCCTTTCTGCTTCTCAGTTTAATAAATCCCCTTGCCTTGACTGGTACATTGCAGTGGACAGGAAGCAACACAAAGCAAGTAAGAGATGGCAAAGATCAAACAACTCCCTTGAACTATTTAAGTTTTAAGGGATTCTTTCTGCACTGTGAAAACTTGACCTTTGAGCAGCGAAACTTGGGATTTTCCCTTTGCATATCATTAATTAGGCCCTCACTTTTTGGAAAGCTTTCTGCAGGCTGAGGACAGCTGTGTAGTTAACGGATGGACACAGCATAATACACAGAGCATGTTGTCAGTGAGAAGCTGCTGATGTACAGACTCAATAGTTTTTCCACCCAGTGCTGGAATCTCAGGGGCTCTCACACCTCAGAGAAACCTGGATGTATCTCTGAATTAGCAGTCCAAGGACTTCTGGCAGGTACTTCGCTCCCGGAAGAGTGATGCCCACTGTGTTCTGCCCTTCCAGCCCTGTCTCTCCCCCTTTGATCCACTGATCCACTTGTTTTAAGAGTGGCCATGGTGGTGGTTTTAAAAGTATTTTCCATGTTGGGAGTTCTCAAAGGATCAGAGTGATCAAGGTGGTCACTGCAATGTGTTTCTAAATGACTTTGCAGCTTTTGGAATACACTGTCAAATCTTATCCAAAGCTGTTTCATAATGTACTGTTATTAAATGTGCTATTACTAAATGGCACTTTCAGTTTGGAAATCATTGGAAGGCTTGGGGAGAGGGAAACGGGTTCTAATGTTTGTGTAGACAACACTAAAGTGCTTCCAAGGTATTTTTCCCCCATAAAGTAGCAAGAATGCACCAATTTTTGTTCTGAAGCCAAGAAAAAAAGTGTTTTATTCTCTTTGAGATATTCCTTTGTAAGAAGCCATTTCCTGGCCCAAATGCGATGGGGGCTTTAAGTCTCAAGGCCTGAATTGAGGGGAATGTGGATGGAAGCAATGGTGCCTTTGAAGAGGAGGGTGCAAGGACCATTCCTAGTTCCCTCACTCACAGGGAATTAGGGTGAAGATGAAAGGTAAAAAGCAGCGAAGATTTTGGGATTTACATTTGTGGATTCAGTGCGTTCTTTCCATGCCTTCAGAGAGGGTCTCTCAAGTCAAAGGGTGTCCGTGACCAAGTAAATGTGTGAGGAAATGGCTTGTCTTGAACCCCAGTCTCAGCTGAGGGGAAACTCAGTCTTCCCAAGCTTTGCTGTCTTGCGCTGGTTTCCATTATCTGGGAAACTCCGGTGTAAATACAAAGCATGTGATTGCCGACTCCCCATTCTTTCCCTGCCTCTGTTAGAGTCCTACAGTCTCCTCATGTAGCTCTGGGAATAAGTGTGGTTCAACGCTCATTATGCTCCCTTTATTCATCTGTGTGCTCACATAGTGCTAATAACAATGCAGCACAATAAAAGATAGCACCAGAACCTTAAATTAAACACAGCCTTTCCAGTATCTCAGCAGGGTGGCAAGCAGGCATTTATTTCCAGCTGCCTTTCAGCAACCCCATTAATAAATCATCCTGATTTTCCTGGAAGGAGAACTGCTGGGACATCCTTCTGTTCTGGGGGCAGAAATCACGTTCAATATCCCAAAATTATTTGTTGGACATGGGCGTGAAGTTTAGGCTTGAGAATTGCAACTGCCAGAAACTCCATGATCTTCTTCCTACCTCTTTTAACTCCTATTTATACATTTATACAGGTTTTTTCCTGCTGTTCCTGTGCACCAGTGTAGGTGCTGTGCCAGTTAATGAGCAGCATTTCCCTGGTATGTGTTTAGGATGATCATCCTCTCTCAGCATGTCTGTCCCTAATGATTTACCCAGACAAGCTCTGCATCAGCACATGGTGGAACGCTGGCAATCTTTGATCCCTGAAATACATCTGGACTCAGGCAGTGGCCAGGGTTTTCTGAAACAAGGGAAATGTTGGAGTTCTGATCCAAATTGCATTGCTTACATGCAGACAGGCTCAGATAAACAGCCCAAGTTCTCTTAATATTTCCCTGCTAACCCTATTTTTCAAAATGTTTGTTGTTTTGATTGTTCCCTAAGATATCTCTCCAACTTTTCTCTGGCTTCATTATAGGAAGGCAAAGAAGGGAGAGACCCAATAGCCTCATTCAAATAAGTCTTATTAATGACAGTCCTGCTACTCATTTGCCAAGAAACTGTTTATCTATGCAGAATAAATTTTAAACTCATTTTTAACAGTGCAATCTCTGCTAATAACTTGCATAATGACGACGCTTATTTCAGTAGAAATTTATGTTTTAAGAGTGAATTGCTGATTATTTTGAGGACAGAATACAATATATATAGATTAATGACAGTCTTGTCAGCCTCAAGATCTACAAATGTGGAATGTTCAACATCATAACCTGTAAATGCTTTGTGAATAAGGAAGATTATGGTGATAATCCTGATAGCTACAAGGAGAATATTGTGACTCTTCCCATCTGTGGAAGCAGAACTGCAGGGTTTTATTGGAAAAAAATTAGGTATGTATAGAAAATGATGGAAACACCATTTATAACAAAGCTTTAGGTGAAACTGTTAGATTTTATTGTTTATTTTTCAGTTGAATGTTGATTCTTGATACAGTGCAAGCATGTGGAAAATTTCATAGTTGCATAGGCAATCTTGTGGTAGAAATTGGCCAGATATGAACCTGACCTGCTTCCATTGAACTACTCTTACATTTCAGGTATCTTGAGCCATCTGATTAATGAGGTCTTTTTTCAGGTATTTCAAAAGCGTAATTAAGAATTCAGTGTTTTCTCCCCATTCTGGTTTTCAGTCAGATGTCCATCTTACTCTTGACCTCACTGTTTAGAGATGCTCTAACCTTGCAAACAAAGTAATGGGGCCTCTGATTGTTGTCATTAGAAAATTGGCTGTGATGGGATCATTGGCTCAGCTGCCAAAGAGGATCGCTGTGGGATCTGCAGTGGCGATGGGAAAACCTGCAAAGTGGTGAAAGGAGACTTCAACCACACCAAGGGCGTGGGTGAGTAACACTCAGTGGGGTTCTCCTATCTGCTAGAGGAGAGTTAGGGTGGCAGTAACAGCTCTTTTTCTTGCATAGCATTGGAGTCACCTGGCAAAAACAGCTCTAGGAAGCACGTAAGAAACACAAAACAAACCCCAGCTCAATTCAAGTGTGATATCCCATCTGCTTCTTACTCAGTTGCCCAGATACCAGCCACTGCCTCTGCCTGAAATTCAGAGTGAAGTTGTGTTTGTCATTTTGAGGGCTACTGGTGCTGATGATTTTAAGTAGGAGACAAAATCACTGAATCTTTCCCAGTGGAAGTTGGATTTCAGCACCATGTTTGAGGTCTCAGAATGATGCATGTTGCATGTTGTAGATGATTCATTTTATAATCAGAATATCTCAGCTAAAGGAAAGAGCACTCCCCTCTGAATGTTTTTACTGATTCCCTGCCAGCAAAAGTATCCAGTAAAGGATATAGGAGCTTGGAATTAAGACTTTTCCCTCTGTTGTTAAACATTAATGTATGTACAGCTTCGTGTTTGAATTAGTCTTTGTTCCAGGGTTTCTGTACTACACTTCTGAGAAACCTGTTATCACACATCCTAATCAGCCAAAGGGAGGGAAAGCCATGTCCAGAACTTGCAAGCTGCTCCAGCAGGAAACAATTGTCCAGAAAACAAATTATTTCCCTTTCAGTGAATACAGAATTGCCATTTCTGTATGGAGAAATATATTCAACATGTGCTGCTCCAGGACTGAGTTCCACAAAGCACATGAAAATCTCCTTTAAGCACACACTTCAGTTCAGTTTAGTGGCTAAAGCAGTGCCAGTGCTTAGCTGCTGCCTTTAGTCAACGTCTCAGCTCTGAAGTCTGAAGCTCTGATTTTGTTCGCTGACCTCTTTCTCTGCACCCTTCTCCTCCTCACCTGTGGGGCTAGCTGGGATCTGTCACCTCCCGTGAGATGCAGGTGGGATTTCCCACCTGGACCACCTCTCTGGAGCACGTTTGTGTGCTTGGCCAGCCTGTTGAATGGTTTCCTGCATTAGTGCCTTTGACTCTTTTGTCCCAATTATTTTCCACCCACTTACATCAAGTCTTTTGCATTTGATGCAAGTGGTGGGAAAAGTGCCTCAATTCCATTGAAAAAACCTCGGCTATTCTCCATTTCTGTAGCAGATTATACAGCTTTCATGGACTTCTTACGTACTCCTGAAGAGCAGCTATCTTTTCTCTTTTCCAATGAATCTACAAAACATCTTGTGCAGATAAATAAGAAATTTCTGGGTCACTGCCAGGAGGTTGCACTTGTTTCCAGCTACACAGACTGCTTGGGGTGGTGACTTTACAAGGCTGTAGGAACAGAACAGTTTCAGCCTTAACTGGCTGCCAGGACACTGCAGGAGGTTTTCACCCCCAGTGCCCTGGAACCTAATCAGAAAGAATTCCTGATGACTCATGGATAGTGTTCAAGCGTTCGGGTTCTTTGCTGATCATCTCGGAAGCACAAACCCGTCCAAGTGTTGCTTTGTCAATGCAATGTTTCCACCTTTACCCATCTCACATAATCTAGAAGATAATTGTTTTTACCAGTATAACCTCATAGCTATTTATGAGGTGTTTTGTTTTAATTTGGAAAGTAATTAAATTTTATGTTTGCTCCCATCCATTTCTGCTCACACGCTGTTGTTTTGCAGAATCAGGTCCTCAGGTGAACCCACTGAATCTCATGCAGTACCAGGTTTGGGGTATCACAAGTGAACGTGAGGTTACTTGAGGAAAAAGATGGCTTTTTTTAATTGACAGTTAAGCAAAAATGTGCAAAAATTTGGTGGAAGCTGGGGCAAAGAAAAATCCACAATATGCTGGTGATAACAAGTTCAAGGTTTGGGTGTGTAAATGATTGCACAGTTCAGTGGCAAATCCCCAAGACCTGGCTGTGATCCAAGTCAAGGCCAAGACCCTGAGTCCAGTGTGCTGATTTATTATTTCAGAAGAGAATAGACTTCAAACATCAAGACATTGATTGTTTCAGAGTGGAATCTGTTTGGGGAATTGCAGCTGCATCCTTGGGCCTTGGCTGTGCCTGTGGGACTCCTCTGGTTGCAGGATTGGACCCTCTGTGTCCTGTGATTGTAAATGATGTTGTGGAGCCCTGTGAACTGAACTAAACTCCTGCCAACTCCTTTCTGTTTCTTAGTAACCAATAGTCATTGTAAGAAGGTTTCCACATGTGTGATGGCAAAGGCAAAGGCTGTTCCCAAGTGTTTCTCGTGTAAGATACTTGAATGCTGTTTGCAGTGTCAGTGGGTGTCGGTGAAATCCTTTGGTGTTGGTTCTTTATCTTCTTTTTGTCGGATTAGCTCGGGGAAATTTGGTGTCAAAAGCCATGGATAAACTTCAAGTCTTTTTACTGTTTCACTTGCCTGGTCAGAGATACAAAGTACAGATCCTTTCCTTTTAGAGAACTTATCTGTGTGAAAGGAAGCCAAATTTTCATGCACCAAGCAAAACGAACCAGGTCTATTTCTTTCTTTCCTCCAACTTTAAAGTCACAGAGGTTCTGCCACACTGGTGGGGAAGACAGTGGAACATTCAAAGTGCCTCGTAGGAGGTCCAGCAGACCTGTAATCCAGGGTGATCCAACTGGAAATGGACTCCATTTTTCTGCTGAAGAGGAGGTCAAAAGCCTTTATTTATGATGCTAAACATCACATACACTTGTGTGCAGCTGGCTGTCTTCAGCAGGCCAGCTGAATGCACTGTTTAGACTGAGGTTTCCTTTTGACTGGCAGCATGCCCTGTACCTATTTCTATGAAATAATTTTTCAAAACCAAACACACAGTTGTTCTGAAGTCCACCTCTGTTACCCTGCCACTATACAGGGGACCTAGAAATGAAGGACAGCTCTTTGACTCCTGTCTGTTGGGGAGCTGATTTATCACTAACAACTTCTCCGAGACTGTTCTTGTATTGCTCAGAGACCTGTGTCTGTCCCTCTTGATTTTTCTAAGCCACATCAAGATTTTCATTTGGTTATGATTCAAAAGAATGACCACAGATATTTGGGGGTTTTTTTAATGGCAGAATCTAGTAAGGTGAGATGTGCTGATTGTTATAACTATCATTTTGGGAAAAGAAAAGTACATCTTTGCTATGAATTTTTCTTCTTAAGATGGTGGAACAGTGGGGGTTTTATTGCATATGCTGTTTGTCCAGGGCTTATTAAAAGAAATTTGAACAGTGGTGCTGTAGTGCTGGCTGGAAGCATCTTTAGCCAACACAAAAACTTTTTTTATCAATAGGGTGCACATGTAAATTTTGAGAAAATAGAGCTCTACCTAATCTCCAACTCAGAGATCCCTCATAAGGTTTTCATCAGAACATGCAAGTTAGAAATCCCAGTAACCAACTTTGCAGCAATGGTAGGAGGCTTTGAAATCTATCCATGGCTCTCCAGAGAAATTATTTCCTTCCAAATGAGGTATCCCATGGCTGGAAGTGAACAGTTTGCTGTGGAGGATTTGTTCTGAGGCTAAAAGCAAAGGAGAATCATCACAGCTATTCAGGAAATACACACATAATTTGCACTCCACTGCAGCAAGTAGCACTCAGCAAAAGCTGCAAGGTGGGAAGGAGATGGAGTCTGAGACGCCCAACTGATGCTTATCTCTGAAATATCTTGGAAGCTGTGCTGGCCGTGGCTGGGAGATAGGCAGGACAGCCTGATCTCCTTGGCTTCTACCCTGAGTTGTTTGTTCAAAGCACTTTTGAGAGGTTTGATAATGGGCTGCGCACTGTTGGCTTTGTCACGCCTGATTTTGGTGTGTACGGGGATAAGATATGAAGGTGCAGTGCCCACAGATTGGTACTTTCAGTCATGGGATAATTTTTCCTTCACCTCAGAGTCTGTCTTTCACTGCAGTGTGAACCAGAAGAGTTTTGCAGTAGATCAGTGGCATTCTGAAGTTCACACTAAACTTTCTGTTCTTTCTGGGAGTGATAACAATGGCTAACAATGGATTTTTCTGTGTGGGCTGCTTTCCTCTTGCAAATCTCTCCAGCATTTAAATGAAGATACAGTAGCCGCTGTTCACATATTAATCTCATTGATGACAAAGCCACCTCTTTGTTCTGGTGTCTCTCCTAATATGAGTTACACCATAAAATTTGTATCTAGGATTTGCTTCAATCACAGTCTTACATTCCTGAGACACTGATGTAATGCAGATTATCCAGAAAGATTGGTGTGTGCCAAAGTAACTGTTCCCAAGGTGGAGTATACTGCATACAGTACTATAAATTAGCAAATAATGAAGTTCTCCTGTTGTATTTTCAAAGCTTCATCTTAACAGGCTGATTTATGGGTGAAATTACTAAAAATACTGCCTGATAGTTGCCAAATCTCATCAGTCTTTAACCAGTTCCTCGTTTAAAGCAGAACTTTAGGCTCAACCTTGCAAACCCCGGCCTTGCAGACGATTATCCTAAGACCTAACAGAGCTTTGAGAGTCCTTGACTCAGGGCCAACTGTGAGACCTTTTTTTTGGTCATTCTTGCTGGCATTTGATAATCTTTCTGGCAATCTGCAGTTACAGTTTGCTTAATAAAACGTGCCTGGAAAACACTGGAGGTGTTTCCTGGTGCAGTTATCTCAAAGATCAGGAATCTGTGACCAGAAGCCTCACACCAGCTCCAAGGACCAGACTGGAGTGGTGGAGGCGATCCAAGTTTGTACCTGTGGCAAATTTGCGTGGGTGATATCCAGTCTGTTTGCAACAGAATTCGACCACTAACTCACACAACATTGCTGGAGATAACGAATGAGAGTGTCCAAATGCTCCTGTTGGGACATGCCCAAGGGTTCTGCTTCACCTCTGAGAGGACAGGTCAGATCCAAACACCTGCAAAGCATGTGGCAGTTCTCTAACAGGAGAGTGAAGGTCAGCAGTCAGGTTTGTGCCACAGTGAGTTAACACAGTGTGTTTCTTCTTATTCAGGAGCTGCGAATGCAATCCCCCACAGCCATCAATCAGGATTAGAAATTACACAAGGAGAAAAATCTGGTGTGGAACCAAACCAAACAGTCTCTAGAACTAATACTCTATTAATAGCTTACACTTCACTATTTACTATTGTAAAAAGTAACATAAAAATCACTTTTCCATGTGGTGTTTCTCTCATGGCACAGTGATGAAATGAGTGTATTTATGGCTTGAGCTGAGCCTCCAGCACAGCCCCAGGGTTTGCTCACCTCTGAAGCAGTGTGACACACTCCTGGCTGCTGCTGGGTCAGGGGACAGATCCAGAGTTCACTGAACTTAGTGACTGCCTTCCACTAAATTCAAAGTAACTTTGTCTCCAACCCCTGCATGATTTAGCTCTGGGCATTTGTATCTGGTTTAAAAACTAAATAAGTAAATAGTCCCCTAGTATAGATACATTAAATTACCTGAAACTTGGGCATGTTCCAGACTGGCTTCCTAACAGGGGTGTTCAGGGGTGTCTCAAGAGCCATTTCCCTGTGGCAAACTATCATTGGTCACACTTTTTCTGTGTGTTCAGATCTTGAGTAGTTGTTGGTTGGGTTTCTCTACAGCTGCATGGGGTGCAGTGAGGATGTTTGATATCTGAAACACTCTGTATTGACTATGATTTGGTATCTCTGCTGATGAAAAACCAACTCCTGGCAATGTCTAGAATAAAGCCCAACATCTGTTTGCTCTGATTTCATAACAGATTTCAGTATTAGCTTTGAAAAATTGACCCTGGAAGTAATGATTTTTCCTGGTGAAGCCCAGGCTGGAACAGCAGCCGGGAGAGCCTCTGCTCTGGCTTCTGTGCACAGACAAGGTCTGAGCTCTGCTGCCCCTCTCTCTGGTTTTCCTGCAAGGGATGAGTGACCATTTCTGAGATATCCTGAGTAAGGGAGAAGTAAGTGAGGAGGAACAAGTACAAAGAGAACTGAACTGAAGGGTCAGATGAAAGTGTCATTCAGAAACAACAATCAGGGAAAGAGGGAGCCTGTCTGGCCCAAGTCAGCTGCCCACCCTCTGCACTTGATGAAACCCAAGAGCTCAAGCCTTACTCATGGAATGAATATTCCGGAAATGAATCCACTGTCTGAGACCCTAAATCTGTCTCACTCCGTGTCACAGTGGCAGGAGAATCACTTAGTCCTGAGGTGCAAGAGGCTGTCACCATCCTGCTTTGAGTCCTCTCTGTATCAGCACAGCAAAAGCAGGGCTGTTCAGCTGCACTTTTATTCCTAAAATAGCTCCCTGAACACTACTAAGTGCTAGAGGAATCACTGTTCCTTGTGCCAGCACTTCTCCAACCCATTGCTCTAGACAGCCCACAATTGCCATAAAGGCATCACTGACACAGAACAGCTTCACAGAGCCCTTTAAAGCAAGAAAAGTGGATGAGGGAACATACAGGATAAGCTGCTTAACGTCTAAAAGAAAGAGGACAGCAATAACCCCAAAAAGGTGCCGAGTGATACACTGCAAAGTAAACTGGGTGGCCAATTAGAAGGAATCAAGTCATGGTTGTGATGAGATTAGTGTCATCCACAGAGGCCTGATTCAAAGTCCAGTGAAGCCAGTGGAAAAACTCTGCCTGGCTCTTTGAAATGGGCCCTAATATTCCTCTGATTTATTATTTAAAGGCACCACTTCCACCCCATGGAACAAATCTGTAACTCCACATGTCTCCATAGTGGGGGAAAATAGGCTACATTTCCTTGTAGGTCCTGCTTATTCTTACTGTATTCTGTGAGTCAAAATTGGTCTTAGAAAAATTGTTTAGAGGTGACCAGTAGTCAGTCCTTGAGAAACTTCCAGCTCTGTTATTGCATTAAATCTGAGCTGTTGAATTCTCAGCAGTCCACTGCAAGGAGATCATTATCTCCTCCAGAATTTTTGTACAAAGCTGAAATGTAAGTGAAAACAAGCTTTTCCCCTCATTTGTCCCACTAATTCCCTCTGTTCAGTTTTAGCATCATCAAAAATTTTGTGGAAGTGAGTCCTTTCTGACACCACAGCCTTGACAGGGAGGACAAAACAGGAGCATCTGTTGGAAACATCATTTCAAATGTCTGTTCTGTGCAGTGTTGGTCCTGACAGTGACACTTTGCAGTGTCCTCGTGCATCCCTGTCAGTACTGCAGGAAAACCAGGGTGATTCGAAGGGTGCAGATCTGATTAGAGCTGATTAACAAGCCTGAAGTCACAGCTGAGCAGCACACATGCATTTCTGTTGAAATGTTAGTCATGACCACGCCTGTCACAGCAGTGAAAACTGGCTGCCAGCACAGGGATCTCATTTGAGGTGTTTTTCACTCAGTCCCCAGCCTGGAGTTGAGTTTTTCACAGGGAGATGTGGGATGGCTGATCCTGGCTGGCCCTGCCCTGCTCTCATTCACCCCTCTTTTGTTGCTGTAGGTTACATCGAAGCCGCTGTGATCCCTGCGGGTGCCCGGCGGATCAGAGTGGTCGAGGATAAACCTGCTCACAGCTTTCTGGGTAAAAAGACAGAAGAAAAAATGTTTTGATTAAAATTCAGCTCTGTTTTCTTTTAAAAATGACCCTTCTCTAAACAACCTGTGAGGTTTGTTGCTGCCAGGGAGGGGCTGGTGATTTCAGTCATGCTGCAATCTCTGCTTTTGTGGCTTGTTTTCATGATGTTTGCTTGATGTGATAGTATGTGACAGTTACAGGCCCTGTGCAACCTGGAAGGACCAGAGAGTACTTTTATGCATAGACAGAAGAGTTCCTGAGCAGAACTTGGCAGTGGGTTGCACAGAGCTGCCAGGAGCACACAGCACTTCAGGAGGGAGTGGGGAACGGAACAGTGTGTTTAGAGAAGGGAATGGTAGAGGTACTGATAGGAAGGCGCCCAGCTCAGTCTGAAGCAGAAGCAGGACAGGGCAGCTGATATCCCTCAGTAACCTGCTGCCATTTCCTGCAGCAGCATATTTTCACTGGATGCTGTCCTCAGGGTCTGATCCTGCACTCTGAGATGGGCTTAGCTGCAGCCTCTAGTCTACTTGCCTCTGTATTATCAGGCCAAAAAATTTGTTTAATCCTCTTGTCATTTCTACTTCTGCATTCCTTTAGAGGAGAACAGGCTTCCTCTCCTCCCTTTCCTATTGGGAAAAAAGGTTTAGACATGGCTGATGGGTAAGATTTGGATGTGAAGTTGTTGTAGGGCAGAGTCTATCAGTGAATTTGTTGTTCAGTTACTCATTGCATAAATTAAAGGTCAGAATGGCATTTGTAAAGTGCAGCCAGTCAGTTACACTGAGGATCTGTCAGTCTGGTCTTCTGCTTCTTCTCTCCAGTGACTGGGTCATTTCCTTCTGTGTCATTACCATGCAATAGGTAAAGGGTTTTACCCCCATCTGCTTCTAGAAAGTCCAGGTCACAGAAATGCTAATGCCCCATGGCCCTGAATTCACACAGGAAGCCTGTGGCAAAGCAGGGGCTTTAAGGAAAATTGTCCAAGAGCCAAAAAAACCTCAAAACGTGAAAGGTCCCTGGCACAATCAGAGCTGCTTGGCCGTGGAGTTGCTTCTAGAGGGGAAGGAACTCAGAGGATTGCAAAGCTTGTCACAGTCTGTTTTGTGGAAGAGGAAGCTGAGGTGTTGTAGCTTGCTCATTGCTATGCAGGGAGTCAGAGCAAAGCTTAGACCTTGATTTCTGATTTCCACATCTTTTGCTTATGATTCTTCATCTCCAGCTGAAAGGAGATGTTAATGTCCAGCACTGAAATACAGGATGCTGCTGAAAACATTTGCCTAATGGTTGTGTCAGGATTTCAGGTCTAGTGCCATGGGCCTTCTGTCTCGAGATGCTGTGAAAGTTGGCGATATCACCAGGAAAGATACTTTTGTTCTCTTTCATTCCAAATTCGGAAACAAAGAAGGGCAAATTATGTCATTCAGCTGCCCTTTGGTCAAAACCACTGGCATTTGTGCCACTTCTTGGTAGGAAGCAATATCACCACTGCTTCTATTTCCATAATGCTGTAGCCAGCCTGCCAGAGGATCCCGCCTACACGTGAGATGTTTGACATAGCAAAGCCTGGTGGAACAATGGGAGCCAGTGTTTCTTTGGATTTTGAAAGTGCTCTGCCTTCTGGAAACCAGCCTTTTTGTTTGTCTTGGTGGGGTTTGCACAGGGTATTTGGGCTTTGGCATATAGCAGAGCACTTAGAGTCTTACGTGGAGTAAGAGACTGCCCTTCCTTGGGACAACATAACCTTGACTAAAGCACATGGTTCCCCGCTGGGTGGTGAAGATTAGGATTGTGTATTTTTGAGAGCAGGAGTTGGCCCTGTGTGCATCACATAAAGATAGATAAAAATCTGGCTCTTTTAAAGCTTTGAGTGCTTTCAGCTCTTTGCTTCGTGGTCAGGAGCCAGGAGAATCTCTCTAAGCTTTCCAGGGTTTTCTCTTTCAAGGAACACTCAACACAAAGAAAAGATACCCAATGTCTTGCTGAACTGAGATGAAGAATAGCAGCAGGGAGGTTCTAGTAGGACAATAAAGATGACCAAGAAAAAAACCCCAATCCCTCTGATAAGGCTCTTAAATCCAGGTCTGAGTGTGGACAGATTTTCTGTTTCAATAGCACTGACAAAGCTGAGTCCAATCAGGTCCTATTTCTACTCAGAACCAGGTACAACATTTTGGAAAGAAGCCCAGCATAATTTGGAATCATTATTCCATGTGCTGGGAGCAGTGCCTGAAGAATTTCCCTCCACCTACAGGCAACCCACGCTGGCTGCCTTGGCTGGCTGTAACTCTTAAAAACCACCTTGAACAGGAAATGCCTGAGCAGTTTGTGTCCACAGGCTGGGAAGCAAGCTGGAGGGACCCACGGTGGAAATAAAGATCTGACTAGATGCCAGATTTAGAGATTGATTGGTCAGTTCCTGCCTTCCAGCCAACAAGAAAAACAGAAGTTACAGGTTGTTGCTGGGGTTCCTATTCCTTCTGCTCTTCTACTGTACAAATTTGAGTTTAGTTTTGTCATCTCTGGGGCTGGGCGGAGCCAGTCAGTGGTTGTGTGTGACAAAAGCCATTGGAGTTCTCTATGTCTGAGGCATGGAGGGTTTTGTAGCTGCAGCATTGATCTCTGCTGATGGGGCAACGGGGCCAAACAGTGGTGAAAACACTTTGGCCCAAATGCTCTGCTGAATCCCCGGTGCAATTCCTGCAATCCTTGAGGAGCACCTTTGGGAACAGGTCTGTTTCCAAACTCTCCATCTCCTCAGTCACTAAGGGAGCAGTGCTTGCAGCAATCAAAATCAAACCCTGCCCGGAAAAGAGGTTCACAAAGATGAAACGTTGGTTTTCATCAGCAAATTATCTCCCTTTGATGGTGAGCTGGAACCAAAGCATGGCTTAAGTCACTCAACCTCTTAGACAGTTTTGAGCACGTGCTGGCATATCTTTCCTAGTCAGCCATGCTGCTTGGAGATAGTTTTATCTCATCCACAGCTTTGATTAGTTGTGTCCACGGCTCTTCAGGGCCAGCGTGGTGGCTGCTTTGATCTGCCTGGAAGCCACTAGGCCTTGGCAGAGGAAAGCAGTCGTGCTTCAGAATTGTGTCTGGAGCTTGCAGAAGGTACTTTGTAGATGAGGAACAAAGCAGGAAGAGAAGTGAGCTGCAGGGAGAGACACATTGCTGCAGCATGCAAATGCCAGGACACCGCTGTATGCCTGGGCTACGTGCTAGAGAGAACTTTCCTCAGAAAAAACATTCTCTCTCATACCTCCCACTTCAGTTCCCCTTCACCCTGATTTTGAAGCCTCTCCTGGGACTGTGAGAGCTGTCAGGAAGGTTGCATGCAACAGGACAGATATCCACCTTCTTCCAGGAATTCCCAGGGTACAGGTCCTCAAAAAGGCACACACGGATGCAGAGAACATTGTGACCTCAACTTGCTCCAGACTCCACCTGAGCTTAGACATTACAAATTATACATATATCCTAAGCACGCCTGGGAGGGTTTGCTGGCTGTGGGGGCTTGATCCAAAGGGATGACAATGGGAGATTTCCTATTGACTTCCAAAGGCTTTAAACAGCTTCTCTTACCTTCTTGCAGCACACTCAGTTAAGTGAGAGCAAAGTTGTGTTCCTTACTGGAAGAGAATAAAATAGGCATGAGATGCTAGAGGTTAAAAAAACATCTTGTTAAAGGCTTAGCCAAAAGACACAGTTAACCTTGAACTAAGGAAGCCCAGTAACACGTGGGATATTCTGTCTGTCTGCTGTCAGGGCAGATATGATCACGGTGAATGGGTCTCCACAAAGGGGCCTGGCACTTTCCGCTGGAACAGGGTCTGCCGATTTTCTCTTTCCTCAGTGTATCACACCAACATCTGGATAACTCTGCTTCCGTTCTAACACAGAAAACACATCAATCCCTAAATCAGCTTGCACTGATGAGTCAACAGTAATGTGATGCCCTTATGGCTGGGGTTGTCTTTGGGTGTTTGAAAGACATCAGTAATTCTGATGCAATAGTTATGCTGGAAGAAAGGACATACAACTCCAAGTATCTTTTCTTCTCAATATTCATCTTCCTTCTGCAGTTCAGCTTTCCATATTGGCCTTACTGAGGCACAGAGGCACAGGATGGATGTGACTCTACAGCACCTGACCTTAGCATTTGTGTCCAGCACCTGGGCTCTGAAAAGAGGCTGGCCAAGTTCACATTCTGTCCACTGACCAGCCGCTGCTTTGTAACTTGACTTCTCTTTACAGCTGTGACAGCTGAATGTTAATTTGTTCAGTGTTTGGTTATGGAGCACACACAAACTCAGCATCAGTTGTATTTTGCTCTTGCAAATCTTTATGTGTGTATCAACACAGATTTGATTGATCTTTTTCTCAAGGAGAGTTTAGGAAAATGCAGCCTCAAAATCTGGAAACTGAAAGAAAATTCTGCTTGGAAACTAAATTGCAGAGTTGTCTTGTTGCATTTAAAAGGAGAGTTTAGAGATAAATGATCTATGGATTTTATGTTAATTCTTCAAAATACCTTCATCA
This sequence comes from Rhagologus leucostigma, assembly GCA_013397725.1. Classification (NCBI taxonomy): domain Eukaryota; kingdom Metazoa; phylum Chordata; class Aves; order Passeriformes; genus Rhagologus; species Rhagologus leucostigma. Next base: position 5,165,988 of record VZTD01005508.1, on the reverse strand, counting down.
ACTGGAGTACAGAATATATCCAAGTTAGAAACGTTACAATGGGCCATCTAAAAGTTAGGGGGTCTTATTCTTTTAAACTCACATGCCTCACAAGGTTTCTGCATCTTGTGCTTGAGGTAGCTCGAGACAAAGGCTCAGTAGTCTATATTGTAATTACAAATTTGCTTGCATTTCATTCCGCGGTGTTTGATTCATTCCAGCTTTAAAAGATTCCAGTAAGAGATCCATTAACAGCGACTGGAAAATTGAGCTTCCTGGTGAGTTTCAGATCGCAGGCACCACTGTCCGGTACGTGCGAAGGGGGCTGTGGGAGAAAATCTCTGCCAAAGGACCAACTAAAATACCACTGCACTTGATGGTAACTTTATATCCTTTGTTTGTGTTTCTTAAGTGATGCAACAGAAGGGGTTTATATCCTAGCTGAAAGTTGAATTTTGATTGTTTGCTTCCTCACCACAATGTTCTTTTGCAGCATTGCAGGGGCTGGAGAAGTTCAGCTCCCCAGTCAAAAAGTGATGCTCTATGCTGGGAGAACAGGCAGTGTCCCAGTCAGCTCATGTTCAGTGCAGGATACCCCTGTAATGTGTCGCAGACAATAGGACAGGTCCATTCTAGAGGATGTAGGTCCCAAGGACCTTTCTTATTTCTTGGCCATACCTGATCACACACATAAAAGCATATTGGCTGAAATGTCTTTTCATCTTTTGCCAGAATGTGTTCTGTGTTTAAATACTCCGTTCTCTAACATAAGAGGTGCAGATCTAGCATGCCCAGATGATATATGTGAATTTGAATCTAAGTAGTGGCTTAATTACACACAGAAATGTTGTTTGTTTTCTCTATGTTGCTTTTTCAGTTGTATGTAGTTTAAGGTGTTTTTTGACATTTTTTTCTCATGTTCAGCATAGTCCTTCTGTCAACCCAGCTTGATATTTTATGAACAGCCATGTGGCTGAATGTGAATGAGAAGTCCACAGCAGTGAGAAGAGCAGGACTGTAGTCCCAGAGCTGTCACTAGTGGGTGATGGGGTGACCCATGGGTCAGTCCCTTAATGCTGGTGTAACCTTAACATTTGTATCTGTGAGACAGCTGTAATGATGCCTGTCTCATATATCTGCAGAAAGCTTTACAGGTTCTATAGCAAGGTTTGCATAAAAGTATTTTAGTTTTTTTATTGTTTCCTTTAACTTTTTTATTCTATTCCATTTTTCTCTGTGCTGTTTCTTTTCCTTGTGAATTTTGCCATGTTTGTTCTCTGAAGGCTGTCTGTAAGCACTGCTAAAAATCAGCATTCTCTCCCTTCGCTCACCTGATTTTTTTGGCTTGCTGGTGTTCGTTGTGCAACACTTCCTGACCCAGTTTGAAAAGCTCCAAAGGTGCCTGAACTTTTCACGCACACAAAAAGCTGACAGTAATACTCCACTTTGTCAGTGCTTTCTCGGTGTCAAAATCTGCTGCACAGGAACATGAGGGGTTTTGTCTTTGCTTTCTCAGACAGATGAGTGAGTTTACAGGCTCACAGACCAGTGTAATGCTGTATTCCAAGGGGTTACAGCTGGAATGGTCAGAGGTGCAGGGTTGAGGACACCAGCACCTTCCTGGCTCGCTGTGTAATTCAGGGTGTGCCCACTCAAAGGAGGTGGATACAGGCACCTTCTTCACCATCAGAAACATCAGCTTCTGCTTGACTTTGGCCTTAACACAAGCCTTCCCTCCTGAAACCAGGACTCTGACATAGTATCTTGTACTGCCAAGGTCTTCCTCACCTCATGTGAGAAACAGAAGTTGCACAGGTACCGTTTGGGAAGATTCTGTGCAGGGTTCTTTCAACAGCTCTTGGAACCTTCTGGGACATTACTCGGTTGAGGTCCACTGCAGTAAAATCTGGTATTGGCATTTTGTGAACCTCAGCATCAGCAGAGCTTTGGTTTTAAAGAAAGGTTAATTTCCCCTTCATTAAGGAGTAGGTAGCTAACATAGGAAACCAGTGATTATGAGCTTCTCCACGAGCGTCCTGCCCAGATACAGACAGGCCCTTTCAGCAGACATAAGCAGAGGAAATGTTCCTTCTTCACCTTCCCTCATAGAAATGATTAAATATGAGGAATGTAAAAATTACCAGACCATTAAAAAACGTGGTTTTAAATCACTGCCAGTGGTAAACAAAGCGCACATGAAGTCTTTGCTTCAAATCAGATACGAATCTTTTCCTTGATAAAGGGTGGTGGGTTTCATTCTTTCAACACAAGAAAGGCAGGATGGTTACCAGTTCCCTCTAAATAGAAAACTGTTGTTCAAACAGTGGTGGAATACACTGGACTGACAAAGAGCCAGAAGCTTCAGTCAATCCGCTGTGACCTGCATTTGAAACCAATTATACACACATACACACACCCCCCAATTATATATGGCTACGAAATTGCATGAAATTGGTTTCATATGGGCCTTTAGATTCACTAGTCTCACACCCATATTGAGATAATAAGGATTTCTTTTTAGGAGCTGGTTTTTAATACTTGAGGCATTTCTCCAAGTGTATTGCTGTGTGTGTATTTCTTGGAGAAACTGATGTTTGTGTAGCTAGGCCTGTGCTAGTCCTCTTCTTGCAACAGAGGACAACCAAACACTCCCAGAGCAGAAAGGGGCTTTAGACAAGGCTGGCTGTTCAGTTCTGTAGAACAGGAGTTTGTATCTCTGCACTTCAAGAAAGCCAGAGCAGGGTTCGAGCTCTCTGCCTCTGTCTGCCTGGTATTTGAATTGTTTTTAAAAAACCAACATTCGTCTTTGAAATTGTAGTGATGGCTGGCTGGTTTTAACCTTGGTATTCAGTCCTGGTAGTGAGGCTCCCTCTGTAGCTGAAGAAAAATCATCCCACATCCTCTGGAAGAGGCTCTTCTGCCCAGGGTTCTGCCCCGTGCAGAGCAGCTCATGGGTGCTGAGTATAAGGAGCCCCCTCAGTGTTCACAGCACAGGCTGCCAGGACCCCTTCTTTCAGCACATTTGTTTGGTTAAACGAGCTCCTGACAGCTTTAGTGAGATTATTGGTTAAGTAGGAATGATTTGTGGAGATCTGAAGGGGAAACAATTATTGTTGGGAGAAAATAGCATTTGCAAATTTGTCTTTTTTCAAATGGGCAGCTGCTTGCTCCACTTGTGAGAGCCCTGCTTAAAATACCTTATTTGATAAGGCATAGCTCCTATTTCAGTAGGTGACAAAAGCCAGCACAATTCACCTGTCTAATGCTGCTCAGATTATGGGATAATAAGTATAAGTAAGTTTAAAGCCACAGCATGAACATTACAGTAGTACTTCAATGTATTTGTTAATAGTGTGGTAACTCAGATTCCATGGACCCCATACTCCATGGGATATCTTCCAATCAGTTCTGACTCAAGCCAGGGAAAGTGAGAGCCAAATGAAGTCCAACATGTAAATCAAAACAGGACCAGTACACTCATCTGCTTATGGTGAAAACATAAATGTTTTTCTCTGTTCCTTTGTTAATAACCATGGAGTTTTGGAGTAATAACACTGGAGACATCACAAGTGATTCCACAGGAAATAGCCAGCCTGCTGCTGGGAGCAGGTTTCACCTTCCTTTAGTAATATGCAAGGTTGAAAATATATGTTGCCAGCAGCTGTATGATATGGCTTTTGCTTGTCATCCACAGTTTTCTGAGATATTGAAATCCTGCTGCTACAGCTTGTCAGCAGGAATAGTCATGCTTACTTTGAGTGCCACATTTACCAGGAGACATGGGACATTTTTTGCATTAGTTGTTTTTGCTCTGAGAAGCATCACCTTGTTCTTTCAGATGTTTAACTCTAGATGCTCTTTAAAATAGTTGTTATATGAAAAGTGCTGATTTAATGCTTCTTGTTGTCTTTCTCTTTGGATAGCCAGTGGCCTGCTGATCAAATGTGAGGCTGAAAGTTATGCCTTGAATCCCAGGTTTAGACATCCCTGTGACTGCTTTAAAAATTCACAAATCACAAGCAGTTCTTGCTCCTGCAGTTGCCCTGTTTTACCAGTACCGTTGTAATTTAAGTTTTCTAGATAAAGCTTTGGTTGCCTTTCACGAGGTATTTATATTTTAGGAATTTTTCCCGAGCCAGCATTTCCAGCAGTGCTATCTCCACAGCCTGTTGGCTCTCCCAGCACAGTGTGTTGCAACAGCCTCTCTTTTCCTGCCGAACCAGGTGCTGTTATTCCATGACCAGAATTATGGAATTCATTATGAATACACCATCCCTGTAAACTATACTGCTGAAAACAGAAGTGAGCCAGAAAAGCAACAGGATTCCTTGTACATCTGGACGCACAGCGGATGGGAAGGATGCAGTGTGCAGTGTGGAGGAGGTAGGGACACCGGGAAGCTTGGTGGGAATCCCTGTGTGGTGTTTGCAGGCTCCAGCCATAGGAGAGATGTCAGGGTACAGTGGAAATTGGCCATGGAAATGTATGTTGCCGTAATGAACTCTAAACGAGAGCTTGTTCTCACCGGCTCTCCCAGCTCTGATCCCCGTTCCCACAGTTAAATTCCAGCCAGCCTTTTGGCAGGGACACTGCTCTGTCACCGCAGGCTGGAGCTGCACCTGGATTCCTGCTGCACGGATGGCTCCGGGCGCTGTGTGCAGCCCCACGTCTCCAGCCCCCGTCACATTCCTGGAGCAGCGTCTCTGCAGGTGTTCAGGCACGCTCAGGGAGAGGCACTGCCTTCCCCAGGGATGGAGCAGGGCAGTGCTGCTGTGACAGCTCCTGGAGATTTGCATCGGATGCTCCCGTGCCGGGTGGACGTGCTGGGAGCCCAGGAGCACATGGCAAAGCTCCTTTCCCAGAGGATCCCTGGGTGTGCTCAGACGGATCTGCTGAAGCCCTGGCGGGAGTTGATGCTGTGAAAGCAGAGACTGGTTTGTCAGACACTGTCCATTGCATTTTCAGAGCTGGAAGAAGTAGGTTGTTCCCTGAGGAAAACAGATTGTTTCCAAGCATTCTGGGCAGTCTTTCTTCACCAGCAGACCCAGTTATTTATGATGTGACATGACAGAAGGAAAGAGCTCATCTTCACATTTGCAGGCTCACTGCCTTCAGTGCACTGAAATTACAGATTTTTTTCTGTAAATGGAACTCACTTTAAAATAGACACTTCTATTCATGCATTGAAATAATAATTTTTAAGCCATTAAACCCTTACATGAGTGAAAAGGAAGTTTGTTTGTGGCTCTTCTGATTCTTGTTGTAAGACTGCTACATATTTGAATCAAATCAGCGTCTGCCAGCATGGCTCCCACCAGCAGTAGCTTGATAATTGGTCTTTTATTTTGGTTGTCCAATGCTTTTACTAGTTAACCAAGCTGAGAAGGGCCTTTCTCCCTTCCATACAGACTTTTGCAAATTTTTTATTAACAGAACATGAGTTGGTTTTTATTATCAGCTGCAGATTGTGAATAAACTCAACTTGATGCAGACTCCAGGTTAGAAAGCAAACCTGAGAAACCAAAATAATTAGCAGGAAGGCAAAGTCACACAGTGCAGGAGTGGCACTTGCCTTGTCACATCTGGTCACTGTCATGCTCCCTGTGGCACAGCTTTCCTGATGCCACTCAGTGGAAGGCTGAACCCTGAGGGCTACACTGGGTGAAAGAAACTCCTCATGCACAGTTTATGTGAGAAATGCTAACTCCTCCTGAGATGCCACCTGCCAGCAAGGGTTTTAAAGCATTATATCTAGAGGAGTAGAAGATGAGAAATAATTTATTTTGGTGGCTCTCATTTGTCTTTGTGATGTACGAACAAGCCCAGTTAATGACTGTCGAACCTTGGTCACTGCTTTTCATCCTGACTTCCTGCCTGGGGAGCAGCAGGAGGCAGCTGTCCTGTCATTATCAGTCTCTGGGAGTAGGAGGTCGTGTGGCTTCAGCACATCTGCCCGAGGTGATGACAGGGCACAGCTACCTGTGGAGGAGGACCTAGAAATGAAAACAAATTGTTTTCAAGCTCGTTTCCACATTAAACACTAGAAAGAGAAAGCCCAACTTGCTGCTCCTATCAAATAGTCAATTGCATGATTATTGAGGAAAGATTGTAGCTTTTCTGGAAAAAAAACAACCCAAAACATGCCAGTACAAAAGTCAGGCAGAAGTGGAGAATAAGATTTCTTGCGGAGATGGTAGAGTACATCTGGTAGAGGGAGCAGGGGGCTCCAAGCTTTTGAGTTTTGATTAATGAGTAGACGTGATTTTATTCAGCGTTGCTTTGATTTGGCTTGCAGGTGAGCGGAAAACCATCGTGTCCTGCACTCGGATCATTAACAAGACCATGACACTGGTGAATGACAGTGACTGCCAGCGAGTGACCCGCCCCGAGCCCCAGGTCAGGAAATGTAACACACACCCCTGCCAGTCACGGTAAGGAGTTAAAAAACACTAAAAACCAATATCCTTTTCCTTCAGAAACTGCCCCTTTCCAAAGCCTCCATCTGGTGAACACAGTGAAAATGTCTCAAAGTATTGGGACACATTGTTAGCCACAGTAAGCAGCTGTAATACTCATTTCCTTTTGTTGAGCAGGTCAGATTTTCATTACCTCAGACAAAGCCCATTTAATTTGTGGTCAGTAAGGCCAGATTCCATGCAGGCTGCCTTCATGCATTGTTTGGGGATGGTTTTCTTTTCCCTCCTGGGAGACAGAACAACTTACAGTATAAAGTTAGAAAAGAGTACAGTCACTGCATATCTAACTTTTTTTTTTAATCAGCGCAGAATGGGGTCTGATTAACTGTCAAACAGTACTACAAAAACCCTGAAGTCAAGAAATTAAATTATGATGAAACACGTTTTAGATGCTTTCCTCAGTAAGGGTGCTTTTCTCCTCAGTAATTATTAGAGATCCCTAAAAATAATAAAAATATCCCTTTTTAATTTGGCAAGCACTTTTAGCTGAATTAATTTTGATCTGTGTTATATTTTAAAAAGACATTTCTGGCCAAAATGACAAAAGACAGGAAGGTAAATTAATTTGTTTGGTTCGTTTGCTAACAAAAAAGTTCACTCTTGCTCTGCAGTGATGTTTAGCATTGTAGAGAAGTGTAGACACTCCAATTTTGATAGCAGTTAGAATAACACCAGGATCAGGGTTTTGATCCCTGTATCCTTCAGAGCCATTCACTTCAGAGTTGGACTCAATGATCCTTGTGGGTCCCTTCCAACTCAGAATATTCTGTGAGAAAATCAATTTCAGATAAAGCTGAACAATACCTTAAAAAGCATCTTCAAACTAACCTGCTGGCCCCTGCATCTTGGATAATCAGACGAGCCGGGGAAATGCACCTACAAAGCTAATCCCGCTGGCAGAAACAATGGGGGAAACAACAAACAGCACACTTCCTTCTCATTAGACCTGCACTCTGACTAAAGTGCCCTGGAGCAGAGAAATGCAGTGTCAGGTCATCCATCAATAAGGCTGGTTCAGGTTTCGGTTTCTGTCTGCATTGCCTGTTATTGCTGCTGCACAATATTGGGGCTATACAGCTTTCAGTACTGAAAGGTATGATGAGATACCTTCCTGGTGTGTAAGGAGAGCCAAAATCCCAGTGGCTTCAAGGAAACAACTGTCGTTTCCATGAGGAAGTTCAGTGAGGCTGGGACTTCTGTCATGTCACTCTCTCAGAAAGAAACAAGAAGCATCTGCTTGTGTTGCTGCCCTGGCATGAAGTATTTCTCCCAGACTTTTTGGAAGGCTGTTGGGAGGAGGAGACTGGAGTGAGCCCAGGCAGGTATATGGAGGGGTTCCAGGTGGTAGAGATGAAGAAAAGCAACTTAAAAAGTTCTGGAAGACATGGGCAGCTTCTGCCTCTACCAGCTGAGAGCAAGGACGAGAGGTCCTAGTCATGAGGTCTGTCACAGCCCTGAGACCCACAGTGTGCTCAGAGGGATCTCCATGACCGTGAGCCCTTGGGGAAGTCTCTTTGGTGCCCTTCCACGATGGCATTGCTGCCTGCCTAGGGCAGTGACAGTGGGTGAGGTTAAATCACACAAAACCTCCTGAGAAGGGATTGCTCTGCTCCTGTACCCAGCCAGTGTTCCTTTGGGGAGCTGGATCCAGCCCTTAATGTTATTCCAAGGTCTCTTTTCTTCTGTGTGGAGTCAGCAGGCAGTCCATAGACACAGTTTAGCACAGTTCTGCCCAGCTGCAATGAGCTCTGGCACCGTGACACTCTCGTTGGCCCACTTTTTTCAGAACAACAACAGCAGACACTGAATGTGCTTAGAACCCGGAAAGGCCACAGAATCCTTGCTGATGATCTGATAGACCACACTCCCTCACTCCCTCCGTGTAGACTACACTTTCACACTTAACATGCTTTTAACTGGAAACATTTTCAGAAGCACATTCTCTGTGCCTCTGTAGAATTTAAATTTCCACTTGCGTTTGCCCACCCAGACATTAGAAATGCATGCTTAGCATATTCTCTGACCAAGAACATCTTAAAGAAACCATTCTCTTTCACCATGTCAATGCTTTTTTTATGAGCCCTGAATTTGTTTTAGGGTTTCAAGTAAAATTATTGTAGCATCTTGTTACAATAAGGTCCTTTCCCGTTTCCACTCAGACCTAAGCCCTTCACCTGAGTTCAGAAGAAGGAACAATGCTCTCCTTTCTCTGTTAAACCTGCTCTGTTTTGTGCATTCTGAACTGCATTTGCACTTTCACTCAAAATTTAAGAGAATCACCTTTCAGAGTATTTATCTCTAGAGAGGGGTCTTTTGGTCTGCACAGGACTGGGTCAGAGGACACTCAGTTTCTGTTTCACTTTTGGATGGGCTGTGTGATTTTAATTCACTATCCCACACTGTCCCTTTGTTTCCTCTCTCAGTCCATGTATAACCTAAATTGCAAACTCTTTGGGATGGGGTGAGATCATATTGTTTGAGAGGAGAAAGAGGCTGTTACTGTTGAGATTGCAGTAAAAATAAAAAAAATAGTTACCCACATTTATAAAGTGATCAGGAGAAAAAAAGGGTATGTTATTAATAACAGGGTCTTTCTTCCAGCACAATCCCAAAGTGCTTTGTAAATTATATATCCCTTTGAACTTCAGCCACCTCTCAGGAGAGCCAAATAATGTAGGGCAGGGGACAGTACTTTCATGAGGCCAAGGAGAAGATTGGAATTCTCCAACTGCAACCCAGCATCTGAGAAAAACAAAGCAGGATTTAAAACTTGATTGGATACACTGACATGTTTTAAAATTAGACGTCAGAGAAGAGAATTTTCTTTGGGGTTTTGTTGAAACTGGCAAAAATAAAAGAATCTTTCATTCTTTATTATTGTTACTCTTTCACCTTTAAAAAAAAAAAGCCTCTTTTTCTTCCTATTTTATTTTTTATGTTCCTTGACCCTCTTTTTCCATTAAATTCTTTACAGCTTCCTTTCCTGTCCCAACTGCACCCTATTAGCACCTCTTTATTCTAATCCTTTGCCTAGCTCTTTAGGTATTTTTTACAAAACCCCGCTGTAACCAGATGGAATCTGGATTCCTGCATGCGGCGCGTATGGGTCGCTTCCAGCACGCTGAGCACCAACCCAAATACACGGGCAGAGCCAGCCCTGGGCTGGCACCAGACTCAGAAATCACAGATCACATCAGCTGTTTTCACTGAAAACACAGCTCGGCCAGTGGCCACACACTTCTACATGCATGGCTGGGTCTGTGGCTATGAAGCTGCTCCCCTCCAGTGCAGGAAAAGGACCAAAACCACATGAAATTCCCCAACTGTTGGACTTGTAATGGACTGTGTGCAAACGCTGGTGATTTTTCTCCTCTTTGCTGTAAGAGATTTCAGGAGAGGTTGAGTCCTTTCAGGGGCCTGCTGAATATTTGGTGTTCTTACGTGGATGCTGAACAGCAGCATAAATGCCAGAAATCCCTGGCTGCATCTGCAGAAAACCACAGGAGACCTTGAGCCCTTAGTTTCACTGTTTAGGACTTGAAAATATCTCCTGAGCCCAAGGGTTAGTTTTCTGCTACCACCAGCAGCGTATCATAGACTCCTTTCTATAAACTGTTTTTTCCACAGGCTCCTTCCCTCACTGGAAGGCTCTCCTGTGACCTTGCTGTTCATGTGGGTCACAACCTTTTATTTCCAGCCTAAGTTATTCATTGTCGTTTTTCAGCCTTTTATTTGTGCATCAGCTCTGTTCCTTTTCTTACACTGTATTTTCCCTCCCTTCCTCTCTGCCTTGGGATATTTGCCACAGGATACAACAAACCATTGTATCTCCTCCTTCCATCATTTTTCTGGGCTAAATCTATTACTTTAACTTCTTACTGCTTTTTTCATGGCTGCATCGTATTTGTGGCTTACAGTCATTCGAGATGTTTTCCTCCTCATTCGTTTCATTGTATGAACCCCGCTTTAACACAGAAATGCTTGTTATTGGTCCCTGAGCACTCAGCCTTGCACTGTGTGCTGTTTATTTCCATCCTAGCTTTGTTATTGCAGTACACTCAAGGTTATTCAGTTCTTCCTATATGACATCCAAATCCTCTGAGGCATTGACACTGCTTCTAGACTTCGTATTGTCAGCATTTCCCCCAATTTTTCAGCAGTTTTCTTCTTTTTGTGCCAAGGTCATTAATGAGCATACTAAATTAGATCAAATGCAAGACAGACCTTTCAGGAAGCCCACTAGTAACTGATCTAAATTCCTCTCATACCTGATACTCCTTTGCAGCACTAAAGGTAAATGAGAGGCCAGCTCTCACCTCTCATATGAATTACACAATTATATCCACGTTTCCCAGCATGTCACCAGTAAGCATTTCCCATGCAGCAAAAGGAGTTCTTCACCAAACAGATTAAACCTACCACATTTCCTTTGTCTGGAAAACCAGTTATTTTAGTCAGACAAATGCAGCCAATGAGTTTTTGCCTGGAGGAAGCCTATCTTGCATCCTTTTACCACTGTGTCCTTGGTTATTGTTGCCCTCCAAATCAGCTCTAAAAGCTGGCACACTGCTGAGGTCAGCTCTGTGGTTACATGGATCACTTCCTTCCTTCTTTCTTCTCTTTCACTTTTCCATCCATGGGCTGGAATCCGGCACCAAGCTCTCCAAGGCCTCACACACCACAACAGTGCCCACTGGGGAAAAATCAAGCCAGTTCTAAGAGTCAGTCAAGGCCCCAGTTGGCTCAGCACCTCAAAAACCTGTCCAAAGGCTGGGGAGTGCCAAAATAATGATGCCTCAGCGTGTGATGATTGATAGTGCCCATTGCTTTGATTCCTGGTCTGATTTAAGCTCATGGTGTGTATCCATATGACCCTGCTGACTGAGAGTCCCTCTAGACTTTGCCATATCTCTGTGACAGTGCTCTGTTTAACAGCCCAAGAGTACAGAAATCAGAATAATACGGAAATCAGTCTGTCTCCCTGATTCTGGGCTGTTTGCACCCCATTTCTGTGTGTTCTCTTCACAGGTAGATGGGGAGCAAAACAATTTCAGATTTATTTTGTAAGGTGGTAGTCTTGCAAGTACTAGAATTTGGGGGTACAGTATGATGGAAAACTCTTTGAGAATGTCAGCAAATTACTCACAGGGCTGTATAGAAATTGCACTAAACTGGAGGCATGTGGGTGTTTATTGGCTGAAGAGGCTGAGCAGGACATTTGATGGCTCCAAATGGGTCAGTCCTTTTATTTATGCAGTCAGGCTCTTTTGGAGCCTGTACAAATGTTTATCATCCATAAGGTTCAATGCCAACGGGTTCAAACCCTTGTCTGTGCCTTGTGCTGAGAAATATCTTTGATGTGCATTGGATTTGGTTACATAAAAAAAAAGAGAAGAAGGAACAGCCGTGGGGAGAGTTTCATTTTAGCCTGGAAATCTGGCATAAATAGTAATGTTAGCACCCTCTGATCCAAGGAGGCACCACGTAAGAGCTCATTTTGAAGTACTTCCCAAAGCTGGAGTTGGGATCTCCAGAATCAGCTTGAGCTTAATGAATTTGCCAGGACTGTGCTGGAGCGGCTGGAGCAGGGAATGCTGCGCTCTGGTGGCAGCTCCTCGGGGACGCCGCCTGCAGTGGGGCTCCCGTGGGCCTTGTGGGAGCAAAAGCCAAAATTCTGCATACCAGAAAGCCTGAGACACTCCTGGGCACCTTTATGAGGGGTGGCCGATGTCCTGCTGTGGCCGCGTCAGATGGTGGTGATCCCCATCCACCAAAAAGAGACAAAAACTCCTGTGCTCCAGGTTGTAGGCAGGTCATCAAGTACCAATCAGTGGCTAATTAGCCACTGAAAGACAATTTGCTTGTATCTTCCAGCAAATCCAGCAACTCAACTCAGTGGAGCAGTTCTGGGAGAGAAGGCTGGGGAACACAGTGTAGAATGAAAAGTGCTTGCTGACTGCTGCCAAACGCATTTACATCATACAATCCAAGGTGACTTGCTAGAGCAGGAGTTAATTTGGCATTAATTTTCACATGGAGTCATGAGACAGGTCCCTTAGCTTTGGTGTAAACACCTAGGCTGGCTTACATCACGTTCTTTCCCAGTTTGACTCAACAACCTTGTGGTTGACCATTGCCTTGTTTTAAAATGTTAAATGATCTGTGCTGCTTTGTTTTGAGGCTCTTCAGGCGAAGTGCAGTTCTAACCCACAGAAAAGGGATTAGCAGGATAATCTAGCAAAATATTTAATTGTGAAATCCACTCCTCCTGCTGCCTGCTATAACGATCTTCACAGTTTGCATCCTGTGGTGGGAGCTGAGAAAAAGGCACTGCCTTTCTGGAAAGGCAGGAATGGAGCTGAAAACCAGTTGCCCCATTAAAGCTACACCAGCCGTGGAGGTGAGTAGGGGAAACTCACTGTGGAGGAGCTCTGAGAGTGATGAAATTCTGTCCCTTGGTGTAGTGGGGCAGCTGCCAGCAAGCAGGACACCTCCTCACACCAACCCCACTCTGAGCCCTCCAAAACTGAGAGATCTGCTCATTTGGGGGAGAAGGGAGAATACAATGGCTTCCATTTAAAAAAATAACTTCCCAAGGTGTATGTAAGTTATAAAACATTGTTCCATGGCTGATCTTATTGGTAGGAAATTGAAAAAAATAAAAAGAACTGTCAAAATGATAATCACTAACGAAGAAAAGAAACCTGTGTGAGTGAAAGTTGGCAAGTCTGTTAGCAGAATGACTACTGTACTGGAAAATTACTGAGCACTGTTTATAAAGGCAATCAGACAGGAATGTTAGTCTTGGAGTCCTACTTTCGGCATCAGCAGCTGTATTATTCTACTAGATTCCTGGTACTTTTCTCAAAAAAAAAAAAGCAAGCTTTCTAGTGCCTGGGTGTGGCACAACCTGTTCCCAAAAGACAAGATTCACCTGATTGTTTTGAGCCCAGTGCAGCAGAGGGGTGGTGGAGAGCTTCAAGAGTCTGTGGGAAGAGGACAATCCAATAGCAGAGTGTATGCGTTTCATGGAAAATACAATTCCATTTGTAAAGAGAGTTTTCTTCTACATTGTCGAGCATGAGCTTAGTTTGACAGCTCTAAGCAAAGTATATCTGTCAGTTCCACACGACTGATTCTCAGAAATCTTTTCCAAGTCTCCGTGCTAAAATTATCCAGTGTGAAAGCCTGGCCCTGCTGAAAGTTGGTCTGACTTTAGCCTAAATCAGTAGAGCCACAATTTCAACCAGGTGCCTCAGAAAACTAAGAGTGACTTAGACATGACTTTGCATCACAAACTGGTGCTAAAGACAACCAGTGCTAACTGAGCGTGGAGTTATCCTTACCTGTACATTAAATTAAAAGATAGTCAATAAAATCTATTAGAAATAGAACCCTCAGATTACAGGGCTTTAGTTATGTTTCTGTCACAAGGACTTTTTCAGACTTGTTTTGTAGGAAATTTCCTCTGATGCTTTACTCAGCAGTAGTACAGGCTCTAAACTGGTTGTAGTTAAGAGATAGCTCTAAAAAGTAGGTTTAATAACAAAAAAAAAGTGTTATTGCAAACATGTCTTTGGTCACATCTGAGCTATTACTGTGAAAGCAGAGAAATAAATGTCCCTTCCCAGTGGGAAGGGAACAAAAGTACCCTGTAGGTAGTGAGGGGATGTGTGAACATGGCATGGACGTGTAGTTAGTGGAAGAGAACCCACCGTTCTTCTGCAGGGCTCAAGGCAGAAACAACCAGGTGAAATTTAATGGGCTGCAATATTTACCCCAGAAGATGTAATGGCTTTGTGTTATAAGAGGCTGCCAATATCTGAAAAATGACCTTATGTCTTTTGATTGCACTCCCTTACCCCCATCCTTCAGCCTTGATCCATTTTATCTTCCTAACATTTTTTTCCCAAGTATTTAGCTACAAGTCCTCGTTTGGAGACATTCATCTCCCCTGTGTTTATGTACATAGTACTGTAGACAATTTTTTTTTCCTAGAAAATATGGAGTCTTAGGCAAGTAGGTAGAGTAGATAATTCAAGGTTAATGACTAATCCAGACCATAGAAAGATCAAATGATGAACTGAATCTCCGGAAGATATTTCAAGTTTGCTCCAGGGGCCTGCCAGATGAGTGTTGCCAAAGCTGATTAGAAGAACTCCCAAATCCTCAGAAGAGATACTGAGAGGTCAGAGGCTGAGGAAGACTCAGAAGACAAAGATTTAGAGCAGCCCTCTCAGATTGCATGTCCTGCCCATCCTAGCTTTTTGATGCTTTTGAAAATCACACCCTTCTGGGCATATTTTAGCTGGAAAGACAGCCACTGACTGGGGTAAAATCTCTGCTTAAAAGCTCATCACTTTCTTCCTGAATCTAGCCACAAGCAGGGATCACTTAGCTCTTGAGTCTTCTGTAGAGGTAAGATTACAAAAAATAATACCAGGGATAAAGCCATCCCTGTGGTTGTGAGAAAGATGAGTGTGTTTGTCACGTAAATCAGTGCTTGTTGGCAAAATGAGAGGCTCTCCAGGGACTCCAGCTGGAGCACTCCCGTGGCCCCACAGAAGATAGGTTATAACCTGGGAGGGAGAGACCAAACTGAAAGGAACTCTGGTGTCAAACAATCCCTAAGATCAGTTTACAGGCTTAAAGTGTAACTGGAAGCCAAATGCTTTGTATGATATACACAGGGCTTAGTGTATGGCAGTTAATTGGCTTAGTTAATAATACAGAGCCAGCCTGGGGTTTGGAGTTAGAACACTGGAGTTATTTTTGACATTGCCGTAAGAAAAATACTTACCCTTTTTTAAAGAAAATCACCCTCTAAGTAGGTCTTGTTGTTAAACACACTCAGGTGTGTTCAGAAGGTGTAATGACAGTGTAGAGACAAAAATCTGCCTGGGATGTAGTTTCATAGTAACCATAAGGTGATACTATTTGTACATCACATTTTTCTCCCTTGTGTGTATATTACTTGCAGATAGTAACTCTGCTAATATCTTGCTGCAAATTCCTTCCAAAAATTTGAAACTGGCAGGAATTTTCATCTTTAAGCACTTTATCCATAAATCTCTTGTCTTTCCACGTAGGTTGTGAATGTTGTTGAAATACAGTTGCAGTGATCCTGTGTGTTACAGGCACTAAAACAATATTTTCAGCTGCCTGTGAAGGAGAGTTTTGGGGGAGCTGTGGGGGCACTGCCAGGATTGCACATAGGACTCACCTTTACGTGTTTGCCAGATTGTTTTTACAAGCCATTGATCCAAGCACAGATTTCACTGAGAGAATGAAGTTTTGTGGTCAAAGTGATCATCCCCTCAGTGCCTTTGAAAATAACCTGCTTTACTCATATTATTATTTTTCAGACATTTAATGTCACTTGTTTCTTGGATATGAAAGTAAGACCACCACTTCAAAATAGTCTTTAATTTCTGAGTATTTCGACTGTCACAGGCAGGGCGGAGTGGGTTGTGAGGTTTCAGAGATCCCTTACAGCATTGCCCCACCTGATTTGTAACCACAGGGTTCGGGTCAGGGGTGGATGTAGTGGATGGTGGCTGAAGCTGACCACCAGAAAAAGCTGGTGATTGTGTTTTCACCACAAACACAACTTTGTATTGATACCCTGGGTTTCAGCTCTTGCCCTATGCAATCATTCTTCTCCTGATGATGATAATACTTGGTTTTTTCTGTGCTAATATTCTAGTTACACTCTGTCGTGTCTGTGCTGGTACTGACTAGAGACCACCAAACAGGGTAGAAACCAGGTGATTTCTCCCTTCCCCAAGAGCAACAAAAAAACTAGAAAGGGATTTTCCTTCTTGAAGGGAAAACTATAACCTTGCTTCTTAAGGCATCTTAGAAATAGTTGGCATGCTGTGTGCTGCCCATCCTAAATGCAAGCTCACAGACAGCCTCTGCCAAGAATGTATTTTTATCTTTCTTCTTTGCTTTCAGCCCCTTTCCCTTTTTCTTTTGCCAGTATTTGTAGATCACAGTGAGAGCCCAGTGCTGAAGTGAATATTAGCTGAGTGGAGCCTGGACAGAACCCTTTCCCAGCCCTGTGACTCACATTCAGCTCATAAAGCACAGTCATTTCATCCCCTCCAGGCCTTTTTCAAGAGTCTCCTTCACCCAGATGGATAATTCCCTCCACGTTTGTTCCAACAGGGCAGAGCCCAGCTGATACCAAGGAGGCCTGGCTATTATTTTTCATGAACACTGATTTCTGCACTTCAGGGCTATTTTTGTCAGTCTTTCAGCCCTAGTATTCGATTTCCCAGCTGACATTTTCCCATTCCAGAAGAGAAATACCAAGCCCTGGGCCACGGAGATGTACCAAAACTGCAGTCTGGAGAAACAGGTTTGGTGTCTTGCCAGCTGTTTTAGCCAACAGAAATTCACAGATGTGTCAGTCAACTGCTTTAATGCACAGGAACATTTGAGCAGGGCCCTGTTCCACAAAAGACAGGTGGCCAGTATGCCCGGTCCTGCTCAAACCAAATGGCTTCTGCCTTCACTGTCAGCACAGTCATCAGTGCTGTCACACCAGTCATGGCTTTTACAAATTAATTCATGACGATTGCAGCAGGTGAAGATGTTTCTACAAATGGTGCTGAACTGATCTCCCCCCTGCTTTAGGAATGGGAAGATGGGAAACAGTTGTTTGGATTCGTTTCAAAGAAGTGACACAACAGCTTCAAAATGAAAGTGGTGAATAAGTTGCTCTACCTGGATTACAGGAGCCTCCAGCAGAATGAAATAGTATTTCTCAGCAGACCTATTTTTGAGGAGTCTTGTTTGGGCCACTTACCATAATAGACAGCCATTGGGTGACAAGTAAAAGATTCATGGTATAGGGATACTAATCTGGATGACAGTCCTGAATAACAGGCTAGAAGGTCAATTGCCTGGTGAGAAAGGCATGAGAGCCTTCCGGTGCTCAGTGACTGCACAGTTATTGCTCCAGTCCCTCTCTCCATCCAGGAATGCCTGTAATTACAGAGAACATGCTCCTCACTGACAGATTGCAGGAAGCTAAAGATCGATGCTGCTTGTCTTTTAGAAAAAAATGTCCTTCCCTCCATCCCTCCTCCTTCAGATCCTTCTTAGACACTTTATTCACTGTTTGTAGCCCTGCTCTGGTGCTTCCAGCAGTTGTTGCTGTCAGTGGAGCTGGAAGTCAGAAGGGAATATTCACTTGCATACTGACACTCCTGCTTTACACACTTCAGCTCCCGAAGGGGATCGGTGAGCTCAGGGTGACGACAACACGGCACCATCAAAGCACCCACAAATCCAGGAAGACCTGCCCATTTCTCACTGGGTTTAAGTGAAGCATAATGTTTTATCCCAACAGTTTGCTAACACTTATCCTCTGGCTCCTTCCCAGGTGGGTGACTGGCCACTGGAGTCCCTGCTCTGCCACTTGTGAGAAGGGTGTCCAGCACCGGGATGTCACTTGTGTTTACCAGCTGCAGAATGGCACCTACGTCAACACCAGGGATCTCTACTGCCTGGGCAACAAACCAGCCATGGTGCAGAGCTGTGAGGGACGGGACTGCCTGTCCATCTGGGAAGCATCAGAGTGGTCAAAGGTAGGAACTTCATCCAAGAAAGGAGCCAGACTGCTCAGAGCTCCGGATACACTGGCCTTAATCCATGGTTCTCAGCATCCTCACAGCACTGGAGTGCTGGGCAGGGCTCTCATCTGTTGAGATGAGCAGTGAGGAGTTGAGGTTTGGTTTCCAGACTAGATGAATTAATAAGGTGGGGTTTAGATATGCTCTAGTGACTATATCTTTCCATCTGAAAACTCTGACCAAGAAGGAAAAACGTTTCACTGACCTGAGGCCAGAAGTGTAGTAACCCAGCAGGGCTTCTGGCTCCATTTAAATGTGGTGTGCACAAATACCAGGCTTATCAAGCATCTGCATATTGCAGAGAATGTACAGTCTTTGGGCCCTATCCAGCCTTATTTCGTGTAATTCCAGGAATACGAAAAAGGTGGTTATAGTTTGTATAAAAGGTGCATCTCTGAGTAGTTGCAGAGTTAAGAAATTTTTCCCAAGTATTATGAATGCATTTCTGGTATAAATAATGTGTTGTCTAGACAGTTACCCTGTGTTTTGTTTAACAGTTGAGTGATCTGGGAGTGTGCCTGCAGTTCATGACTAGGACTCAGCTAGTACAGGGCAACTTTGTCTTGAACCCTGTGAGTAGCAGTCCTTACAGGATGCCTGTGTTCACTTTGATACTGTATTTGTTAGGCTCACCTGAGTGATGAGATCCTTTCACTCTGGGTGCAGGGTTGCAGCTCTACCAGCCTCATTCCAGCCTGGCTGTACAGCAACAGCCCTTTCTTTGGGAAGGATTCCTCATTATTCACCTCTCTTTGAAACAGGGAGCTCCTGTTTAAAACGTTGTCAAAGAGTTTTTGCTAAATATTATTGTTAGAAATGTGCTTAAAAGTCACAGAAGCTCAGGATAGGAGAGATCCTGAGGAACAGTGTCTCCTCACAAACACAATGGGACTTCATTGTGCACCTCCTGGACAGGAAATCTTAGTTTGGCAAGAGAGATGATGGTTAAGTGAGAGCAGTGTTTCGTTTCAGTGGGGTGCTGGATCTGTTCACTGGTGCATGAGATTTGAGTTCTTCCTGAGTTCTTTCATTACAAAAGATGTGCAGAAACACACCCAAAGTTTTAGTAAGTTTTCTGATAGGTCTTTTTAAGTTTTCTGATAGGTCTTTTGTGTGTCATAGCCGTTCCCCTTTGAGATGATGCCCTCTTTATTTTTTATAGCTAAACCAGCTGAACTGTTTATAGGTGAGATTAGGGTGCAATTCCTACCTGGTTTACATGTGGATTTTTTACTCGAGTCTTTTGTTAACAATCCCAGGTACTTCTCTTTCCGTTTTATGGAATGGAGTAAGTCAAGTTACAGATCAGTGGAAACCTTCCACATCCGTGACTATGTAACTCCTTTGCGAATACACAGCATTTTTAGATAATTTTTTCAATAGCTGGTTTACTTTTCCTTTGATACATTTATTTACTTTTATTTACTTGGGTCTGTAACGGTGCACTTGTGATTTTAAATTTGTTATTCTGGCCCATTTCCGCTGTTATGAAGCCCAGTTGACTCCAGGACACATTTGATGCTCTGCCAGTGTGAACCTTTCTCACACCTAGGACTTTGTTCAGTGGTAATCACTTTATTCCTTAGCATTTTAATCTCATGTTGTGAAATAAATATCCCTGTAATTGTATCATTTTATAAATCAATTTTCTCATCTATTTTTTTGAACTTCTTGCTTATACAACACAGTTGACTGCACTGATGTCTGGTCCCTGGTCAAAAATGTGTGTTTTCACAGTAAATTCCAATGCAATCTTCATTGTGGAAAAAATTAAGTTCCCCTTGTATTGCCAAACACTTGAGATTGTTTTGGACGAAGTACTGCTCAACCCATTTTTAATGATAAAAATAGAGACCGTCAGGAGAAGGTGAATGTTTCTACTGTTAGAGAACTAGAATGGAAAAAAATATGGATTTCCTTCAGATAAAGGAGTTGTGTCTTAACTGCAAAGTTGTGTTGCTCCTTTGCAAAGCCTCATGGGGATTTGACAAAGTAATTTGTTAATAAAATAAGACTTAATGACCTGAAGTGGACACACAGAAACTGGGCAGAATAATTTGTGGACTCTCTGTAAAATCTATATATTAAGAAATTCTTCATGAAAACAGATGACTTGAGGAAAGAAAAAAAACTCCTAAAGAGGGTGATTTATATGTGACCACCAAAGATCTGTTGGAAACCTTCTTGCTCATGCTGTTTTGTCTAGGAAAGTATATGCAGTATTAATCTGTGAATGACTTAAAAGCTGTGGGAAGAACAAACAGTTGGTGTTTTTCCCAGACTTGCTTGTAAAACCCACCTAGAGATTTCTCCTACTGTGAAAAATACTCCCACTTCAGCTTGATTTACTTCGAGTAAATTGGACCGTTCCAAAGATTTTTATATATTGTGCTTTGTAGTCTGAGATGAATGAGTGCAACCCTGAGGAGTCCACCGTGGGGCCTGAGGAAAATAATACATAATTTGGGAAAGTCTACCCAACTTGGGGCAAATTCGTGGCTTTAAGGTACCGTTTAGGGAGCTCCAGCCTGGGATCTCTGGCAAGCCTTGCACTCTGAGCAGTCCAGCAAAGCATTTTGTGGAATTCTGCAAAGCTGGGAAGAATTCACCCCCGTGTCTTGCAGAGCTATACATTGTGCTCCTTACAAAGATGTTACATCCGTAAGGGGGTCACGCCATGAGCAGCACACAGTAAATTAAGTGGAAGGTTTCCCAGATTTTCAAGAAGTCACTTTGTAGTGCTGTGAAGTATTTAAAGGCATGTCTGTTTGCTTGCCAGCTCATAAACGCTTGTCATTCATGTCCTTAACAAGGCCAGCAGGTCAGAACTGCCTGGATTGTGTTTTTAAGACGGTTAGACAGGCATGCTGAGATTTGTCCATTTGATGTAATTTATATCAAGCTGACGCTTGTTTCCAGCATAGACCCCCTGGATGGAGAAGCTTCTTGGAACACGTTCAAAAGACCTCACAGAATATCTCATATCTTCACTATTTGTTCAGTGTCAAATCAACTGTCTTTTCCCTGCTGGCCCCCTGAAGGGGAGAACTTGACATGCCAGAGGAGGTTAGTTTTTATCTCAGCTGGTACATAGATCATTTTTCCACCCACCTGTCCCCAGTGGCTCTGCAAGACAATTTCTCACTCTTAACCACTGCAGTGGCATGAGAATGAGGAGCAGGCAGACTGGCTGTGCTCAGGGCTGGTGACAAGGATTCAGGTGGCTGTGACAGCAGACCTGGTGCTCTATTACCAAACTGGTTATTGAAAACAGAAATTTGGGGTCGGTTTGTGCCAGTGTCCTTTTCCCACCTCGTACAGCCAAGAATATCAAGACAACCTCTTCATTAAACAAGAATTTCCGACCATTGGGAAACCAGTGAGTGACCAGATATCCCTGCTCTTTAGATGCTGATTCCATAAAGTCCAGGCACAAAACCATTTGTGGATAATTTGTGCTCACACAGTAAATGTCTGTTAGAGTTTTTCAGAATTAAGATAGCGATGAGCATTTGGCAAATCAAAAAGTGAAGGTGATGTGTGTGTCTCACGTGAGAACATGTGTGAGGACTGTGACTTTGCCATGATATGTACAAACTATGCTACAGAAACATGTTTGTACCAGTGGTCTCATGCTACTGTGATTTAAAATTGCATTTAACATCTCATACTGTATCTCATGATACATCAAGGGATGTGGCAGTTCTGTGTAGATCTGTGTGTCCATCTTCAGTATGAATGAGGAGCTCTTCAACACAAGATTTAGTGGCACTAGTTCTAGCAAAAAGCCAGCTGTCATTTTTCAAAGAAGGTTGATTTTCAGAATTGCCATTTTTCATAAGTAAAATATTTCACAAGCAGTCGTCATGCTTTTCAAATTACTTCTGTATGAGTGTCTTAGATTACTGTAATAAAATCTTATGGATTACAATTTTCCTCAGTGTTCATAACCCCAGCTTTTTCTCTGAGCTGTGTTACCAACATAAAAGCTATCATTTCTGAGTACCATGTAACAAAAACCAAACCCCTGTTATTTTTCAGTGCTCAGCAGACTGCGGCAGGGGAATTCAGAAGAGAACAGTGACGTGCACAAACTCCCAAGGCAAATGTGATGCAGCTACCAGACCAAGAGACGAGGAGGAGTGTGAGGATCACACAGGCTGTTATGAATGGAAAACAGGAGACTGGTCCAAGGTAACAGCGAACACTTCGTGGTCTTTTCTTTTTGAGACCAAAGATGCTCAGGGTGCTGAGCTCCTGTGTGCTGTCTGCATTAATTTGCAGTTCAAATATTTAGAAAGTGAAGGTTTAACTGGTTTTCAGGGTAGTCTGGGACCTACACACATAGTCCAGTCATAGACTCATTCCAGCCACCTGAAAGGAAAGAAAGGCTTGAGTTTAAAGGCACAGCCAAAACCATCAGTCCCATCCTCAGGGCTGGAGCTTACCTTCACTTAGGCCTGTCTAAACTTTGTTTCTCTAATGACATCAGTGGAATTAATTCCTGAATGCAGTGGATTAAACCAGAGCAGAATCTGCTCTGTATTTGCATTCTGATCTTAAAGTAATACAAGGTTTTGCTTGGGAAGGAGGCCTGGCAGTGTGAGAAACTCAACCCTTGCCAGTGTTGTTCAGAAAGCATCATTTACGTTACTGACTTCGTGTTTGCATAAGGGACTAAAATTTCCCAGCAATATTATATTCAAATTCGGTTTTATCTTATCTTTCTAAATGTGCTGTTCTTTAAACAGAAAACCTACTTTGTGTTCTGGAATGTGCGGCATGTGCAGGAACCACGGGGATACAGTAGTTGCACTCTGCTTTCCAAAAACCTGAACTCCAGCAAGCAAAATCCAATGAAGCAGAGGCCCAGGACGGGCAAACTGGCTTATCTGTGATTGCATTTTTTTTTAGGAATTACAATTATGTATATACTCTGTCATAGATACATGAATTTAATGGTGTCAGTGCTGGAGAATGCAGGAAGAACCTGCCACATACAGAGTGTCTGTATTTATGCTGAGCCAGGAATTTATGTCACAAGATGTTTACACTATTGAACGTTATTTTATTCATAACCTGGCACTCAGAGTCTGTGCAAGCTGGCCAAAACAAACAGTCCCCATGTGTTAACAGGTGAAACAACATTATTTATTTAGTTATTTATTTGTGGAATTCTAGAACATTTTGGCATGCAAACGGACCCGGATTCTCTTGATAGGGAGGAATATGAAATAATTGTGTATTCACCAATTATGTGGAGTGAAAGTTCAGTGTTGTATGAACAATTCCAATCTGATAAAGATGTTGCCTTGCTGCTGGGAGGGCTGCAGTCCTACATGGGTCACAGTAAACAGCGTTGTTGATGAGTTTAGCGTCTGCATGTGAGCAGGGCAGGATCAGTGCAAAATCACTTGTTATTTGTGATTCTTAACTCAGGATCAGGATCATCCATGTGCAGAAGGGCACAAAAGCTTGTGTATTGCGTATGTGGCCTGCTTCTGTCTTCAGGGAGCTTGTGCCAGCGCTCTGCTTCCCAGGAATTTCACCCCGTGTGAGTCCAGCAGGACCTTCTTGGACTTAGATTTGGTTTATAATGAGCATTTAAAATTCTAGACATATTGGTTAATTCTGACTGGACACTTAGGTCACACGATTAGATTCTTATTCTCTGAGTAGAGGGGTAGAGATTGCTAGGAAAGGGTAGGTATAATTCTTAGAAGAAAATGTATTGTTCCAGAAACCCAGATAGCTGAAATGTTTGGTGTGGAATTCAATTCTTCACAAATCCTGAGTGAAGCGTTTTCATCATGAGGATCCAGAAGCTTTAATACAGGACTTGAACTTAGGAGGGGAGCCCTTACAGCTATCAGCAACTCTGGCTTAAAACAGTTCCTCCTTTAAGGAGAAACACAAAGTCTGTAGCCATTAGATTATAGTGAACTCTTTAAAATTCATTCTTCCAGGGCAAAATTCCGCTGTAAAACATTTGTTCCCAGCCCTGTAAAAGTCACTGTGAGAGAGCTTTGTGCTGACTAAGATGGAAACTTTTTCTGTTAATACAAGTTGATCTCAGAACAAGCAACAACTTTGTGCAATTAATGTGTTATGCATTTGTTGCTTATTGTTGAGAACCATCAGGGAAGCACGATTTAACTAACAGTGGTAATTGTCACAGATTAAAATAATGGGCTTTGATGCTTTATATGCAAACAGCTTGCCTGGTGACTTGGCCTCTGATCCTTAATTTCCCAAACCAAGATCCTCTTTGAAGATGCTGGGAAGTCATGTAAGAGAGGGGGAAAACCTCATTTTAAAAGTCAAGTCCAGATACAACTTGTAAACAGAGCAGGCTGTTTGGGTGGTATGACAGTGTTATTTTTGTGTTAGTAGTGGCAGTATCTGTAGAATACATGGACTCTGTGTATAAGGAGATGGATCAGCTCCCTCAGGGCCTCCCAGCAGCAGTAAAACCTCCACACCTACCCAGACAAATTGTGATTTTAAGTTCTTGGCCCCAGTGCAGAAGAGGTGAAGGCTGGAGATGAGGCCATGCTGATCTGAGGCTTGCACCCACCAGCCAAACCTCATCCACTGGCCTTAGCAACAGCTCTGTAGCCATTATCCATGCTTGAAAGAAGAGGGATTTTATCCTGTTTTCTGTCAGGTTTATTTGCAGCTGGTCCTTGCTGTGTCCTGTAGCTGTGGAAAGCATTTGGAGCTGATTGAGCAGATTCAGCAACACAGTCCTGGCTGTCATGTTTGTATATTCTTAATGTATTTGCAGCATGTTTCAAGTGTTGCACAAGGAACTGATATATCCAGTTCACTTTGCAAACGCATAAGGCCACGTTTGTAAAGTTATTTTAAATGGCTCTGAGTTTGCCTTTGTTAGCCCAGTGCTTGATTAACAGACTGTACTGGAATTCTAGAGACAGAGAGTTGTTCTGTTACTAGACCTCCGTTACCACTGCTACTAAACTTGCAGCTTCTCTGCACTGCTGCCACTTCTCTTTTAAACCCATTAACTTAAAGGAATATAATTATTATTTTTCACATTTAACTCAGCTTTGGTGTTACAAGTTTCATAACTAAACTGTTCCTGGCCCCAGAGTCTTCAAACCTGATAGAAAGATGAATTGCACAGTGCAAGACCCACTGAAGGTGTTATTTGAAATAATTTCTTTATTTTTGCCTGGATTCTTTAGAATTGCAATTCATTATATCATCCTTTTTTATACATGATGCAATATACAAAAGAGAGTTCAAGCCATCTCCCATTCAGTCGTTTCTTTCAAGAGGAAATTCCACATCCAGTTTGCATTCAGTTAAAGAAACAAATATCTCATACACTCGTTCTACTTTGAAATAGTTCCTCCTTGTTTGAAATCCGAGCTCTTAAATGTTCTAGCGCTGGAAGCATTTTTACGTTTTTTTTTGTAGTTGTGCTGGTCAGAGGAACAAACACAGGTTTCTCAGTTTCCCAACACTTGCCTCAGACTGCTGAAAATGTGCTTCTTGATGCTTTAGCAAGACAGTAGTTCATTCTTCCATGATGAATTATATTTTTGCTGACAAACTTTACGTCGAGGATTACATTCCTGCGAGGAGAGCAGGCAGCCCGTGAACAGAGCGTGTCTTTATGTGTGTGGCTCTCTGGGGAGCTGAGCAGGACATACAGCCCAGCTCCACACCATTCCCTGCTCTGGGCTGCACTGGAAGGAGCAGCTGCAGGACTTGGACTTGGCGTTGGAGTCGCTGGAAACTTGTCCCAGATGATGCAGGGGAGCTGGAGGTGTTGGCGAGTTGCGGTGGTGACACAGATCTAGCGCTTGAAGGTGAGCAGCACCAGGGGCTGCTTTTTAGCCACCCAAGGCATCCCCCCATCCTCAGCTCTCTCCCCTTCTGCTCCAGCAGTAATGTGGCAGGAAAAGATGGCACAGAGGAGACCTTACTGCTCTCCACAACCACCTCAAAGCAGGCTGTGTTGAGGTGAGGGTCAGGTTCTTCTTCCAGACAACCAGAGATAGGACAAGGGAGGTTCAGGCTGGATTATTAGGAAAATGTTCGTCACTGAAAGAGTGGTTAAGCATTGGAACAGGCTCCCCAGGGAAGTGGTGGAGTCACCATCCCTGGAAATGTTCGAAAAACAAGCGGATGTGGCACTCAGTGCTGTGTTTTAGTGGGCAAGGTGTTGTTTGGTCAAAGGCTGGACTTGACCTTGGAGGTCTTTTCCAACCTTAGTAATTCTTGAATTCTGCACAGGCCAAGGCTATATTTTTTGAGTTCCTTCCCTGCAGTTGTCCTTTGGACTCTTCTAAGGTATGATTGAGGAAGCAAGGTTATATAGCAGGAGCAATTCTTCGCAAGATTTTTATGGATTTTTCTTTATTTCCAGTTTTACTTAATTGTTTCTCTATTTTATATGCCTCAAATTCTGCCCTGACTGAAGTTCTGTTTTGGAGCCAATAGCACAGAATGGTTCAGGGCTCCCAGTTTCATTTTTTTGACTATTCTCCATTTCACTGGTGTTATATCAAGGAAGGTGGAATTACAAGCCAGATGCACAAGCTCCATCATTAGCTCTGACTTTCACAAGGGCCATTTTCAGCTCTGTGGGTGGAAGTTTAAATATGCAACTTCTGTCCCTCAGGCAACAATTTAGCTCATTAACCTATTATATTACCTAGCCCAGTGAAAAGATTTTTAGAAGAAGAAAGACACATAGAGGCCTTGTAGCATGTTGGCTTTGCCATATTTTTTTCTTTGCAGTTACAGTAGGTGCTCTGTAAATACTAAGGCCTGTATTAATCTCAGATAACCCAATGTAAATCCAGGGTAACTGTCTTTCATTCTTCTCTACAAGCCACTGGCCACGAGCCAAGGATCTCACTCAGCACAGTGGATCAGATATCAGTCTCTCTTACATTAGGGTAAACTCAGACTGATTCAGGCACTTGAGTTAATGCAGGTTTATGCCAATGCCACGCAGAGCAGGATCTGACCTAAGGGACTGTGCAGAATCTTTGGGTCTTGGGTAGGAACCATCACAGATTCATGCACTCAGGAGAAAGCAAATACATGACATGTCAAGCTGGGCTTCAACTGGCAGAGAAGGTAGGGGAAAAATCTATTTCTACCCCTTCACGTCTTGTATAACCACCTGGCACAACTTTCACTGGATTCAGAAAAGACTGTACACTCCAGGAACTGGAAAGCGCTAGTAAGGACCAGCTTGGCAAAGTGTAATGTTAAACTATATTCTTGTTGCCAAATAGTGTCAATAGTGATAAAGCACATCTGAAAAATCACCTATAGCCACCTGCCCTCTCTGAGCATCAAGAGTTGCCAACTCCTTTACAGTATTTGCTGAGCCTTTGAAATGCTGGCAATGGGTTCTCATCCTGGGAGAATATTAACAGTAGGGAGAAAAAAAAAATCTAATTTTCTATAAGAAAAATACTGGCTTTGTGCCAGACATTGAGGTGCTTCACACTGAAGATCAGCAGTCATTCGTCACAGTGGGTGGTAACAAAGATTTGTAATTGCTAATTAATTGTTTTGGCAGGATTACAGTAGGTCTTAGTCTCTGAGAGATAAACCCCCAGCCTTGCAATACACCAAAAAACATGTTGGTTTTGAGGTTTTTTTTCCAAAAATACTCTACGATCTCCCAGTGCCAGGAAGGCATATTTTCCAAGCTCCAAATGATTGGGAACATCAACAAAATCCTCTATGCGCCTCACTTTTAATGATTAATTCATATTACATAATAAGAAGAGTAAATCAACGACAGCTGTGGTTTGAGAGGTGTATTCAAAGCTGTTATAAATAGAGAAGCAAAACTGCCCTCTGTTCTAACATTCATTACAAATTCATGGCTTGACCCGACATCTGTTTATGATAAGCTATGGACAACTTGTTAATTCTTCATAAAGGTCAGAACTAAGTTCATCTTCTTCTACCTTGGAGAAAATAGCTTTTCTTGTTGGATTGAGAAAAAATTCTGCAGCAGGGGTGGTAGCTTAAAACTGCAGTGGCACATCAGAGCTGACAGACCATTCCCTGCCACTGAACAACTTTGTGATTTATGGCTGCTCACATGCCTTCAGCACCACTGGAAGGCTGACCACAGGCCTCACTGATGCACATCAGTTGTTCTCCAGAAGGTGATGGAGCTGGGTGGGACAGGAGAGCATCCAACAAGCTTTAGTAGTCAAATTCCCAGCTTCTGTGGTCCTAGACATGGTCAGGAGCCAGAGCATCTGTCCTAAACCTAAGTCCTGCCCCACAGACTGCTCTGAGTTGTGGTTCCCTGTGGTTTGTGGCTCTGGCACATGATCACTGATGTGCAAACCAGAGCCTTTCTTGCCAACAGCTAAATCTCAAAACACCCCTTGCTACAGGAGATGAGAAGAAATGGCCCACAATTGATTTTACCAGCCAGGGACACTTGAATTTGAACAGGGCTTGTTCAGTAAGATGAATCCCATCCTTTTGCTTTTTGATTGTCTGTCCTCACACCTGTGGAATGTCTTTAGCTGTGGGCAGAGGTGTACATACTGCATAATGGGACTAAAACAAGGTTGAGCCTGTACCTAGGCTTGGGCTAAGAGCCAGCCCCAGTGGATGCAGCTCCAATTGGGAACTATGCATGGAAAGGGAACAGATGCTGACTGCAGTGCTGGCCATGTCATTCCCCTGGGCACTGTCGGCTCCAGAGGCCAAGTCCTGCTTGTGCCTTTCAAACTGGTCCTTGTTTGCACAAGAAATTGCACAGCTCATCTCTGCTGGAGTTTCTGGGAACATCCACGGTACAAATTATTGTGGAGGTTCCCTAGTAAAGGAGAATGTGCTGCAAAAAGATCAGATTAATCAGTGTTTTGTTTGAAGTGGAGCACGCTCTGCCACAGTTTTATTGTCTCATATTCCAGTACAGCCTCCAGTGATCCTATTAACTGGAAGAGCAACTTCTCTTTTTTGATATTTTTATTTAAAAGCCTGGTCCATTAAGTGCATTTTTTTTTGATGGAGAGTTAAAGCCTTCCACCAAGACCAGTGGATTGAAAATGAAATTACATTGTGACTATTTTACTCTTGTTTTTTAAAGTGAAGAAGAACAAAGAGTGAAAGACAAGCCTGTTCAGATATTGGCATTCATTTTCTCTGATTTACTCTGAGATGTTACAGTGTCCAGGATTGTGTTTTTGAACATATGGGGAGTAATAATTTACCATTTAAAGTCTGTAGTACCTATCTGAAGAGGGTTTCCCTTTGAGTCCTTACAGGACACAACATGCATTGCGAGCAGGGACTAATTTTGCAGTCTTGTAATTGTAATTGTGTAATTACATTTAAAAATCTTGTAATTTTGAAGTCTTTCCAATAACCTTTTGAGATTTATAACGACTACCAAGGCATTAAGGTGACAGTCTCCCAGAAGAACTTTAAGGAGCAATTAGGACCAGTCCAACTGACTGTGCAAAGAGATGAAACAGTGTTAGCCAGCATCACACGTCAGAGCTGGGTAACTCCATGTCTAGAAAATGCTCAGGCAGGACTGAATGAGAGATGAGCAGCCTCTTGCTGAAATAAAATAATAATCCCAAAGGAGTCCTTAGTTTAATTACTTTTTTTAATAAATTGCTTTGGGGGAGCATTGATAATTAATTGATGAATAACTAATAGTAACTAATAATGCATTCAGTGGGGCTTCAGTTCCCAGGTTATTCTCTCAGGATAACATAAGGGGCAGGAGTCAGGATGGGAATAGAGCTCCTGTGAGCCCTGAGAGCCTGGCTCAGCACGAGCAGCACACAGTGCTGTAGGAGCAGGGGGATTCTCCAGCATCCAGGCTGACCTGAGTTCTGTGATCCCATAGCTGTCCATTACTACTGAGGTTATTTAAAATTACCTTGATAATGCCTTTTGCATTAGATGTTTTTCACTATCAGGTCCTTGCAGTTTTCCTGGTGGAGTAAGCTCTGGAGTATTTCCACTTTCTGCCACAAATCCAAACACGGCACAAGTGCTACAGGTGACTTGCTAGAATATGGTCCCCTGTGGGCAGCACTGTATCACTTCACAGCTCTGCTTGAGCCTGTTCTTGAAATCCAGTTTGAAACCTCATGAAAAGTAAATTCTGCCTGATTGGAATATTGGATTAAATGGTATTTTCTCATCAGCATCCACCTGGGCTCCACTGCACAAGTACTTAAGGCACTGTCATGACCCAGAATATTCATGTGTTCAGCCTTTAATCTCTGAACTCTCTGTGCACAATGGAACTTTTCAGAATAGCAAAGCCAAGCTTAATTATGCAGTGAGACATGCTGGATGTACTGGTCAGGTCTTGTTCCTTGGGGTCGTGCAGTTTGAAAGTACAGCTGTAGGCAGTTTGCAAAAATTGCTTCTCTTTTCCTGCTAAGATACTGTCACATCAGCCATGAGCATTTGCTGCCGTAATTTATTGTTTCTTCCCATACTGAGTCAGAAGGGTATGCATTTTTTTTCTTCTTGGCTAAATTAAACAAATCAGTCATTTCACAAAAGTTTCCAAATGAAAGATTGTTGTAAGCAAGACCAGATATGTTCTTTTACAGATCTGGGGTTCAAAAAGAAGAAAAAAAAAAGAAAGAAAAGAAAAGAACAAGGAAGCTTGAAAAACAGCTTACAGTTTGCTTTGGGCTAATTAGATCTTATCAGTGAAAAGACAGATATTTCTTTCTTTAGCATGATGCTATGGTGAAAGCTGACCTGGTGTTTATGAAAGCGTATTGCACACTGCTTTTCAGCTAGAACTATGGGGTTTAAATCAGTGATCCTCATAAAAAGCCTGATGTGAAGGTGTGTGGAGCACTGGCTTTCAGAGCACACATGTGTGTGCTATTAAGGTCCCGGGAAGGGAGCAATTACAAGACCTTTGTCATTCATCTCAGATGCTGTGTTAGAATGTTTTTAATAGGAACTTGTCTTGCTTTCTTTCTGACTTTCATAGAGGCAAGAAATAAGACCCCCGAGGGGAAAAACACTCTACCCTAACGCCTTGAATACTTGCACTCTGAAGTCAGTAAAGCATGACTCTATCTCTCAGTATTGGAGCTTTAGCCATGGTGTTATCCTTGGCTTCAGCAACTTCCAGCAAACTGGGGACAAACCAGTATGTTTAAACATCAGATGACTGCAGACTGATGAATAAAGAGAAACCCCATCTTGCCTACAGCTTAGTCATGACAGTCATCTAGAACTGTATCTCCCTGTGACAGATCAGCCCTCTCCATACTGGAGTGTGCTCAGGATTGGCTGGAGGGATGCTGTGACCTTCTGCTGGAAGAAGTCTCTTACGAAAAAAAAGATTTACATCTATCCCTTGGAGGTTAGAAAAGTGACATTTCTAAAGGTGCCCTGGGGTCTGAAGTGTATCCCAGCCTCCCAGGAGCCCTCAGCAATGATCCATTATCCCATTCAGTCCTGAACCTGTCTCTGTCCTGGTAAATCTGTACCTTTTCTGCCCCCATTAAGCCTCAACACTGGGATTCTTTGGACTCCTTTATGTGTTCATGAGCTGCCCAACAGCAGCCCTGCACTGGCTTAATTCATTCTCTTTCCCCTCTCTTTCTCTGGTGATCTTTTGTAGACCAGGAGTTGATGAAGGCCCTGACAGATCTCAGCACTTTCTGTAAATTCGTTCTATTTTAATACCTAATATTCTCCTGAGGCATTTGCTTTCAAAGCAATTAGACATCTGTCAGCACCTTTGCTAGATTTCAAGCTTTCATATCAGTATCCTAAGGTGGAAATAGCATTCCAGTTGAAAAATCATAGCTTGCTCCTAAGGTTAGAGTTTTTCAGTGAGTAAATCTTCTTTAAGCTGATGAATGCAGCTGCTGCCTTGACAATTTGTGAGTTTATTTCCTTCTGGATATCCCCACTGGCTTGTATGTTACTGCCAAAGAATGTGAATGGAGGCATTTTTGTATTCCTTTTGCCTTCCTAAGCAGTGTTTGAACTGGGAGATTCAGGGGCTCTCATTAGGTTCACTTTTTGGAGCTGTTCATTAACCCCCTCTGTTTTACAGTACCGAGCAACCCTTTGGTCTTTGCATGGGGGTGGATTTGCGGTTTACAGTGCCTGTATTGTCAGTTTAAGGCACTATGGTTAAACTGTGGGTTTTGCACATGCGTTTTTGTGATAGTGACACCACTGGCAGTGCCTGGTGGAAGGGAAAATTCGCTTCTTTGTTTGGCACCAGCATCTCTGCTCAACCCCTTGTCCCAGTCCCAGCTTCCCAGAGGAGGCAGATTGCTGGTGAGTCTTCTCTGGTGAACCCAGCCCTGAAAAGTGTTCTGTGGATATGGTTCCTTGCTCCATAAACATTTGGGAACAGAGAGTCCATAGCAGTACATTTAGCTGTCCAGAGAAGGAGAGAAGGTATTTGTGGGAGTTTGATTTTTATGCCTCTTTTAATGATGTCCTCTTTTCATAGTGCAGCATGAGTAACAACTCCCCCTTTGTATGTATTTTGTATCTATTCCTATTTCCTATTGAAATTCCTAGGAAAGAGACTATCCAAGTACTGAGTTGAAAATTTCGTCTTAAAATAAGCCAGATGTCCAACCTTCCTTTAGCTGCCAAGCCCAAAAGAGTTCAAGAAAGATGTTAAAATCTGTCTTCCTGGCTGTGAAAAACTAATTGCATAGCATAGGTGATGATCCTAGTCTCCCAGGAGAAGGAATAAAACTGCTTCGGGCAAAAGCTCTGCTGTTATTTGTCTGAGGAGTGGAGTTGGCAGAGTCTGTGGAAAAAAGTTTCATTGCTTGCCCTCCTTGCTGGTTAACAAATGCAGACACAGGAACACAGACAAAGGTAGGTGAGTATTTGTGTGTTGGTATCTGAAAACCTAATTCACCTTATGAGAAAAATGCTGTTTTCTTCCTTTTTTCACTTTTTCTCCCCAGGTCCCCCCTGTTAAGAGCACAGGGGATGCTTAAAAGCCAGAAACAGAGGTTTCAGACTCAGTATGCTACAAGCATGTGAAGGAAGCTCATGGCCTGAGTTATTTAATGCCCATGTGATAACAGCTATTCTGTTTGTAAAATGGATGTACAGTTCCCTTCCTCAAGCAAAGAGTTTGAGGAGGATTAAGATTAGTAAAGCACTGTGGAGACTAAAAGTGCCACTGAAATCCTGAGGATTAAAGGTTGCATTTGACTGGTGAAGTGAAAGGGCCTAATAGTTGCATTTACCAGGATAAAAATTGCTCACTTTAAATCCAGTGGCCATCACTGAGTCGCTGGGGCAAAGAGCTGAGGAACACACAAAACTAATGAAATGCCCAGATCTCACTGCTTAAATTCAAATTGTGAAGGGGATTTAAATCAGGGACTTTAATTCCTGATTTTTGGAATAGCTCACTGTAGGGCAAGAGAAAGGTTCATTCAGCATAACCCTAAATACCATAACCATTGCTGAGGTATTATTTGACAGTGATCAAATTTTTATGTAAATTCAACACTTGAAAAATCTAAGTGTAAAAATATCTGTCATAAACTGGTGTGTTGAACCTAAATTGAGATAAGAAGATTGTAAAGGAAAAAAAGCCCAAACAGCAGGGGTTTCTTGTAATACTTCCAGACCAAAAAGACCACGGCTTTGCTGTGCTCACCCCCGTGGATGTAGAGGTGGAGCCCTGTGTGCATCCACGTCTTCTGCCCTTGGATCCTGCTCTCACAAGCATTCACACCACACACATGTGGTTTGTACCTGGACTTCAGTCCAACCTCAGTGGTGGCCATCTTCTGAGCCTCTCCAATGTTTGGCATCTCTCTTTTGAGAATTATCTCTCTGAGGTGATGGTGTTTTTCAGGGAGAAAGCTCCAGTTCCCTGACTTTGCTCAGAAACAGCAGAGGACAGAAAACATGACCTTTTTTTACATCATTCCATTGATACTTCCTGGGCTTTCCCTCACCTCCTCCTCTCCCCCATCGTTTGCTTGTGTGTGGCTTTATCAGAAACAGGAATCTTACCCAAGTCTTGCAGCCCATTGTTTCTTTATGTTAAATACAAGGTTCTTTTATTGACTCCAGCTGCTGCACCTCCCTGTGCTCACTGTGTTAGCTTTATTAAAATTGAACAGCGTGCAAGTAGGACATTGTAAATCACAAGTGACTGGGCCAGAGGAAGAGGGAGGGAGAGGGAGAGACTCTGATTGTATGACAACAAAGAGAGTATATGAACAGGCTGGGCCTCCTGGCTAATAGCAGCCAAAACTCGTGAGTACAATTTGCAATTGCTCCCAGGAGGACAGGCAAGTGCCAGACAGTTAGCAGGGCTAGATGGGAGTGAATACTGGAATACCTGATGTGTTCTCTGCTATCCAGAAC
The DNA here is from genome assembly GCA_013397725.1 of Rhagologus leucostigma. Lineage (NCBI taxonomy): Eukaryota > Metazoa > Chordata > Aves > Passeriformes > Rhagologus > Rhagologus leucostigma. The sequence goes on along the minus strand of VZTD01005508.1, from coordinate 5,131,508 downwards.
AGAGCTTCTCAGAGGTCTGGGCACACAGGAGCTGCCAGCCTCTGCTGTAATCCTGGGGTTTATCTCATGTCAGTGCCTGGCTGTGGTCATCCTGTCTGTGGAGAAAGCCTTGTTAGACCATCCAAGTCTTGGAGAGGGCTTTTAAACCAAGTACTACTGGGTCCCTCACAGAGAGGGAGGTGGAAGCTGCTGGTCCATAATTAAGCATTACATATTTTTCAGTTTTGTCTCTTCATGACTGAAGGTGGGGAGAACTGCGTTTTTGTCTGCTTGAACCCCATGGACATCCACATGGGACAGTCAGAGTAGGTGAACTCAGGGCAGAAAGACAACAGGTTCCTTTTCTGTGCCGGGAGAGTTCCTCTGCTCACAGCACTCCCTGAAGGTGCAAAACCATCAAGGACAACACAGCAGCCACATGGAGGGTCCCTGGCTGCCACGATGACCCTGCTGTTGAGCCCTCAGCACCACAGGGGCTGCACACTCTGCTCTGGCAGTGATTTGTGCTGTGCATGTGACATGGAAACCTCTGAGCTCAGTGTGTTCTCTCCTGCAGTGCTCCTCGACGTGCGGCAAGGGGCTGCAGTCGCGCGTGGTGCAGTGCATGCACAAAGTGACCGGGCGCCACGGCAGCGAGTGCCCAGCCCTGGCCAAGCCGGCGGCCTACAGGCAGTGCCACCAGGAGGTCTGCAACGACAAGATCAACGTCAACACCATCACCTCGCCCAGGCTCGGTGAGTTGGGGGCCTGGGGGGAAGGTGCCACCTGCCCAAGGTGTTCAGTGTGATAAAAGTGGGGCTGCAGGGACTGTCCGGGGCCAGAAACTGGGAGAGGCTCAGCCAGACTCCAGACTAAAGGTCTGGTGTGGGTAGGTCCTGTCTAATCCCTGCCTCGGGCTGTGCCCAAGTGGAGCGCTCAGCAGAGGATGGAGCTGAGAGAGCAACAGGAGCACAGAAATGGTACGTGACTGATTGATTGATCGATTGATCACAGAGGTGGGGGAGCTGACAGGCGCTTCTTTCTCCATTACAAACTCCTCCACACCCTGCCTGTGCTGCAGTGAGTGTAAAGTATGATCATTTATTCATCGTGCCCCAAGAAAAAGTACATGACCTTGACAGGTGGTTTGATGGATTGATTTGCCCAGGGGGCGAGAGAGCATCCAGCCTCTTCCTGTAAACCCTGTGATTTTCTGTCACTGTCCTCCTCCTCACCTTCCCTGCATTCCCTGTGTCCGTGGCTGAGATGGGAATATGGTGATAACCATCTGTTTCCTGAAACACCTTAACACTGTATTTGAGACGTGCCACTAGTTAAGAATGCCTCTGTTAATACAAATTTGTAGGGGTGTCATGATTTTCCTCATTGTATTTCCTTGGTTTATAAGGGAGTAAAAATATAAATATACTAAAAATATATTTTTCCAAACTTCAGCCCTGTGTGCTCAGTCACAGCTCCAAGAACCAAGTGGGTTTCTTTACTATTTGCACATCATCACCAGTAAGATGAAGCTAAGTTAAGGCATCGGGTACGCTGACACAGCCTCATAGGTTCCTCCTGTCCCATTCTGGTACAAGAGGCTGGGTTGTAAACGAGAAGAGGTTACCAAAAAGAGCAGCCTCCTCCCTCACAGCTGAGGTTATCTTATAGGCTAAGAAACCTCTAACACACATGAAAACACAGATCTGCTAAATAATAGAAAAACATTTTCTAATAGCGCTGTCCAGTATTAAATAACACTTAAACTAGGACTGGACTTGAAGCTTGTGGACTGAAATTTGTTCCCCAAAAGTTTACCAGATGTTTTAAAGAGAAAATGGGGACTTTCATTCTTGCAAATGCACTCATGCTGGGGTGCTTCTAACCTCTTGTGTAAAGAACATATGAGAGTACTTCCCAGATACTTTAGCACTAAGAGCATAGTGAAAGGAAAACATTTCATTTGAAAAGTAAGCCCTTGATACACTGATGAGACAAGAAATCCATTCTAATTCGCATTTTAGGACAAAGCAATAAAATGCTCATGTGTTTAGAAGACTGAGGAGGCTCAAGTCCCTGCTGAAAGTAATCTGCAAGTAATTTGGGATGCTTTTGTTTCTAAACCAGGCTTGGAATCACCAGGGCCAGAAACAATGATATTTGATATTAGGAGAAAGACATATCATTGAGTGTTTTGCTCTTCTTGCTTATAAACAATTCAAATTGGATTATCTTTAAACAGAATTTTCTGTTTTCTGCAATGGAAGCATCAGCCAGAAAAAAACCAGGAAAAAATTTCAGTAGTCTGCAGAACCCATGCTGCCTTGTCCCTGCTTCAGAATGGTTTTTTGTCCTGGATAACATTTGCAGAAGTATCTAAGTGTGGAGCTTACCTCACCTGACTTATGTCCATGTCCAGTGTCTCTCAGTGACACATTCAGAGGGGTTTATTCTGTCACTTCTTTCCTGTCTTCCTTCACAACCTGTGAGGGACAGTGGACCTCTAAAATATTAGTCCTAGCCTTATTTGTGGCTCGGTTTCTATTATGTGAACTCTCCCATCTCAGATTCATAAGGTCTGTCTCAGGTGTTCTTGCCAGGTGTGTGATTTATTCATCTCCATCCCATTGACTGCAGTGTGGAGTTCATGGCCTTAAATCTGGGCTGAATCTCTGGATGTTTTGTTCATCCAGGCCTGTTTGCCTCTGAGAGAAAATAGGTGCAACATGAGGAGGTTTGCAGTCCCCATTCATGTCCAGGGGAGGAAGGAAGCACTTCCAAGAGCCTGATATTTTGGCAGAGAGAACATCGCCTGCTCTCCAGTGCCGGCAACGAGGGTGGCCCTCCCTCCCCTCAGGTGCAGGGATTTTGGTCGCACCGGCAGTGCTGTTCCCTGGCTAATCTGGTAGTTTCTCCTTTCTTGTCTCCTCCCAAGCTGCCCTCACGTACAAGTGCACAGGGGACCAGTGGACAGTGTACTGCAGGGTGATCCGCGAGAAGAACCTGTGCCAGGACATGCGGTGGTACCAGCGCTGCTGCCAGACTTGCAGAGACTTTTATGCAAACAAGATGCAGCAGAAGAGTTAATGAACCTGTGCCACTCCTTAGAGTCTTCCAGCTGTTTGTATGTAAATCACGGACTAGTAGGTCTGAGTACTGGAACTTCACGAGTTACTACAGTGTGGTGGATCCCGAAGCATACCTAATGAGACTTGAAACTAATTCTACAGACTGGATACCAAAGTCATCTGCTCATCCACCTTAAAAAAAAACACACAGAAAGGGTCATCTCAAGGAGCCAATCATTTCTGAGTATTTTGACATCCTCACATTTTTCATTAATGCTTTTTACTTTAATATATTAAATCACCAGCCACTGGATGGCTTGCTACCATTAAAGGAAAGGACAAGTTGCAAAGTGATTACATTGGATAAGGATATGGGTACCTCCATGGAGGAAGGCCTCTGGCAAAATAATTCAGCAAACGTAGAGACATTACTTAATCTTTTAATCTTGGCTTTTATCTGTTGTTTTCAATTCCCAGCAGTTATCCCACTGCAGAGTGGGCTTGGAGGGACACGAATAAATGAAAGGCTTAGTTTAAAGAGAGAATTTTCTGTAAAAGCTTGTGAAAACTGATAGCAGAGGATGGACATCTCTGAATTTCCTACAGAAAACTCAGTATAATTATATCCAACATTCCAAGTCATATTTTTAGAGCCACTAATAGGGTGTGATTTTCCTTCTAATTTTAAAAAACAATCCTCTCTATCTTTTCCCCAGAATAATAGAGTTTCTTTTATGAAACCTAATTTTTCTCTGAGCTTAATGAAATGGAAGCTTATTAACAGCTGTAGATAGTTACTTTTAAACAAGAACCACTTACATGAGATGGGAGAAGCCAGAAATCATTTCATCCAGTAGAGCTCACTGAGGGATTGCTTGGCCTAAGCTCTCTCCAATTTTTAGAAGTCAATCAGATAATGAGAGTGTTGGTTCTTATAAGAGGACTGTGAAACTGGATAGGGTTGGAACAGAAACTGAATTTGGAACAATCTTTATGAAAAGGATGTAGTGGGGAGCAGAACAGGTGTTTCCTATCTCTGGGCTCTTTTATACAGCTGAGGTTATGTAGCCTTTGGAGTAGCCAGAAGTAGTCAGGGATAGAAAACATTCAAAGTGTAACCTGGAGCTTGTGGAAGCCGGAGGGCTCAGACTTCCATTGCTTTCAGGAAGGGTTGGGAATTCACTCGCTGTATTTGAATGCTCTGTCTCACTTTTGTGGTGCTATCGGGTTTGCTGCCATCAGAGCACTTAGAGGTGCTGCACACACACTACTCTCTGCCATGTCTGTGCACTTTAAACCAGACTCCTCCCTGTGATGTGAGGCTTGAAACAGGAGCTCTGCCCAGGGCAGGGCTTGTTCCCTCTGTTGTCACACACATCAGTGTCTCCCTATCACATCTTGCTCCAACAAGTATCATTTCCCTTGCCAGGGCCCAAGGCCGTGGTTGAGTTTCAGCCCACTCCTCATGACAGAACAGAGCCCTTTGGATAATTGCAGCTTTGTACTCGCTCTAGAACTGTGTGTGACTGTTTGACTCCTTGGAGCTGAGCACAGAACCAAGCCCAGCTACTCCCCCAGCCCCTGGGCCAGGCTGGGTTGCAGCTCACACCTGGCCCCAGGTTGTCTTTGTTGCTGTTGTCTCTTTTTGTCAATGCAAGGAAGGATAAAGACTCTTAGTACCTAACATGTCTTTAAAGCAATTTTTGCTTATTACAGTTCTTTCCATATCCAGTACCTCACTGGAATAACCTACTAGCATTTTATTAAGGGCTAAATTTTTCAAGCAAGGGAGATAATGTTCATCAACAGACTAATCCTGTGTAGGCATCACACTTACGTCTGTGCTTGTTAGTGCAAATGAGTGTGTGTGCACCAGGGCTGGCCTGATGCACAAGGGCACATTTGCACACCATTTTTTCTCTAGTGCCTGTCTCAAACAGATCTGCTTTCCAGCGCCTCAGATGATTTTCTCTATCAGGGAAATGATTCCAACTTGGGTTTTGTTATACTGGATTTTTTTTGGCAATTTATAATCAGGATCAGACCTCCTTTTTCTGTTATTCCCACCCTGTCACCCAGTGCAGAGGTTGTGTAAGTGCTTAGCAAGTAATCAATGGAAAATTGCTGCAGGGGTGACAGGGAAGACTTAGGCAATACCAGGTGATACTCAGTTAGGCGAATCAACAGGCAGAGGAACTGCTGATGAGAAAGTTCCAAGAGATCTGACAGAGTCCAGAGGACCTGGTTGATATTGGTAGTTCATAGTGGTGTTTTCCCCTTTGCCTGCAACTGGGACTGTGACTTTGCCTGTGACACTGGGACTGTCCTTGCTGCCTCCTTGCCCCCACAGCCACCCCTGAGTCCCCCACACTCAGTTTGGAATTTGCTGTTTTTCTTCTCATGGGCAACGTTTTCTCTGTTACCTTGGCAGAATTGTGTGAATTATCATTGCTGGGAATCAAAGGTGCTTCTCCACAGCAGGGAACATTTTCTTCTGGTGCTGATCTGTGACCCTCCCTAGGCAAAAGGTAGGACATAGGAGAGTAAGGATTTTAGGTTTTGTGATTTTAGTAATAATTCCCTCCTGGCCACTGTCCAGAATAGGGTGCTAGGCTGGTTAGACCTGTGGCCTGACCCAATCTGTTGGGTTCTGCACCCAAAGGACACTTGGGTCCAAGTTCTGGAAACAGGAGTTTACAAGGATTTTTTTCAACTGTCTGAGCACTGAGAAAAAACCACCTCTCTTGCTCTCACAGCTCACAGATTACCATGCATCAACCTTTTGTTTTTTTATAATCAAACCCCCCAACATTAATTCAAAACTGATGGCACAACACAGCTCCATTTTATTCAGTTCTCTTACTTCACGTGGTGACAACCTTCCCATCTTACAAGAGCCAGAAAAATAATAATAACCAAAAAAAATTAATTCTGTTCAATATTCCTGCACTTCTGGTTTTCATCACTTTATAGGAGCTTTACAATGAAGTCACAGCTATGCTCTGCCCTCAGTTACCACATTCTGGTGAAAAGAAAAGCTGTTTGTTTCAGTGTATCTATGACAATACTTTTCTTAGTTGTTCATAAGAGATTGATGCTCTTTTGATTACAGTGGTGGTATTTCCATATTGTAAACAATACTCTGTACTAAAGTACTGTACATTTCTAGTTGCACAATTGTGTTATTGAGTGTAGACTCTCACTATCTCATGTATGGTGCTATTTTTTGTCGGTGGAAAAGAATCTTAGCAGTCGATTATTGCTTGATATTTTATTATAATACAGGGATATATTCTCCATGGCAATAATATCATTTAAGTTTTCTCATTACAGAGTGAAATGTATATGTTTTTCCATTAGCTAATTTGCATATGTACTGTATCCATGGTAATTTTCTTCTTGGTGCTGGTTATAAATAGAAAAAGATAAAAACAGTCAAACTGAATGGAACCAGTTGTAAATGAAAGCCAAAAAAAAAAAAAAAGAGAAAAAGAGGATCATTCCATTTTGAACAAATTGAATATGTTGAATAATAAATTTATTTTTTCCATAACAACTTTAATAAGGTTTCTGAACTTGAAACAAAAATACAAAGCAAACCCAACAGCATGAAAATTAAGAGTAAGGAGTGAAGCTGTCAGTGGTACATTATGCATCTGTGTAATACTGGACTGAGACTGGGATTTGGTTAAATACAAGCCAACTGTTTAATTGCTGTGGTTGGTGTAAAAGGTCATTTGGCAGTAAAATTCTGGCACCTCAGAGTTCTCAGTGTGCTAACAAACCAAGAAATGATGGGTCTTGTCCTGGTCAGGTTGCAAAATAAAGCACAGGGATGTTAACACCTGAATAATGTCTTGCCAGGTCTGTGGTCAGTGACACAACAGTAGAAAATTCCTGTCCAGGAAAAGTGCACCAGGCTCTCTTTGGGATATCTCTGTGTGTGCCTGGGCAGGCTGTGAGGAGGGGGAAGCTTCTGCCTGGGGAGAGGGACATTCTGAGAGTGCTTTTGGGGAAGGTTGTTCTTGCTGTGCCGGAGCTGGGGGGGAGCAGCAGCTCGATGTGCGTTCAGTGGCAGCAGCCCCACAGGCACCCTGTGACAATGAACAGTGCTGAGCATGTGGAAATTTATATTAGAGCAAAACAATCCCATCCATTGGGAAGGTATCTGCATAACCTAGCTGCACTCTCCCCTGGTGTGAAATAAATGGAATTACTTCAGTGCCAAGTGTTTTGGATGTCTTTGTTGTAGGCACTAGCCAGAATCTTTGTACTGTTTAGCTCCCGCCCAGCATGGTGAAGGTTTTTTTTGCAGTCAGCTGCGCGCAGGTACACCTGTAGGATCGTCTCCCATCCTGTCTTACAAAGATGCCATCATCTGTATCCCACTCCAGCTCAATTCTTGTTAAAAGGACATTTCTTGGAGATCTTTCTAAAGCAGCCTTAAAAACTCAGGAATATGGTGGAGGAGTGGACTTGGCAGTGCTGGGTTGGACTTGATGAACTTAAAGGTGTTTTCCGACCCAAACGATTCTATGATGTTATACCAAAGTAGAGTTGGTGTGGGAGCCTTCCTTTCAAAATCATTTCCAGAAATGGAGTTTAATAACAGAGCTCATTTACTGATCTCACACCGGATTCGGGGCACAACAGTGATGGGCTTCCGGGTTTTCAGAGGCAGCCTTGGGAGATACCAGCCCAGCTGCCACCCTGCACAGGACCATTCACAGCAGCAAAACTGTAGAAACTCCATCCAAGTGGTGCTGTACATTAACACATCATCGTGTTTGTGCCTTGCCTGGAGTCAACATCTGATTGCAATTGTTGACCTGTTTGAACAATAAAACATAGCTCTAAGCCTGGGGAAGCCAAAGGGCTTTGCATTAAGCTGGGATATGGCAATGGGTGGGAGGGGTGTGAGGAATGCTGTCATACATTTGGCTTGAAATGCTCCTGGTATGTGCCAATATCTCTCATATAACTCCAGTAGGATTACATACTTAGTTTGCCTATTTTGCATGTAGCCATTTGCTGGTTTTCTCTTATTCCTAATCCCCAGTTGTACCCAAGCCATTGCACTTTCCTGTGAGCTCAGTTGGGTTTTTTTATTTAAGACATCTCAGCCAAGGTCACTAAAGGCAGGTGGTCAGATGGCTCTGGTGCTCTGGAACAGAAGGATCAAGAGGAAAGTAGAATCCCTCCTCCCCTCCTTGGAGGTCACTTCTGCCTCCACCGACTCCACCTGCTGCCTTCACTCTCCTGGTGTCCATGGCAGCCTCAGCTGTCTCTTGCAGCAAGCTGGCAGCACCCTGCTTGCTCTGGAAGGAAATTTCCTTCCAAAATGTGGGACATTTTATCCCCACGTCAGCCCCAAGCTCACCAAGTACCACTGCTGGAGGACTCTGCTCTTTGGTAGAGTGAAAACCAGATGTTCGTTTGTGCTTTCCCCAACACCACATGGAGCATTTCCATGGGGAAAGGAATGTTTTCTTCTTGCTGAAAAGTGTCAGTGCAGATACCAGTGTGCTGTGGAGTTCCACAGCAGAGAAGATCCATGCCAGATGTGCTATTCCATGCACTCACACTTCTGATGGTGTCAGGAAGAATGGGATGGGATGCTGCTCTCCATGTGGCCTGGAACAGAGGGAAACGCTCCTTTTTCACCGGGAGAGCACTGGTAGCTCCCCAGTCTGCAGGGCTGGCTCCACCACCCCACAAGCCATCACCTGCTGAAGGATCACTGACAGCTTTCTGTAAGGTCACTGCACACTACACCATCACTGGAGCCTTCCTGGAGACAGGGAGTGAAAGTACTCGGACTGCTGAGGGATTGATGAAAAAGGGGAATCCTCTAAGGGAGTCTTTCGTGTTGCACCAAGATCAGTGCAGCCTGTCCAGCAAAACCAGACAAGCCATTCTTGGGTTGGACTTTTTTAATTTTCTTGGAAAAGACATTATTTGAACGTTTTTCAGCTTCCATTTATTTCTCCAGCTCTGTACTTTTCCCCTTGATTTTGTCTCTGATGACAAAAGGACCCAACCAGACTGCAGCTTTGTTTGGCACCAAACTTCCCTCCTGAGATGATCACACAAGAAGTCTTTTATCATTTTGGGGGCTCTGAGCCAGAGCTGCTTGTGGTGGAAGTGGCTGGGACTGTAACCCCAGGCTGTGGTGGGATGAGAGTCAAGCTCGGGCTGTCAGCAAGGGGACCTGCAGCAGTTCTCTGCCAGGACACAGCAGAACTCCTGAGCCTGCTTCCTCCAGTGCTGCTCTCATTAAGGAAAAGGTATGAAATCCACACCTAGATTGAATTTAAAAATTAGGTGTTGTTTAAAATATAAATCCTGTCCAGAATCATGGTCTGATTCCTTAGAAAATCACTATAAATTGAATCTTGCCTGCTCCCCACTGCTCAATAACAACATTTGGTTTTCTCACAGAGCTGGTGCCACCTGTGCTGTGTTGGCTTCAGCACTGTCAGCTCTGTTCCATGCCCAGGTTTGTGTGGAGGAAGGAGGGCCCTCCTGGAATACTGGAATTGTGCTCTCCTCATCACCCTGGAGCTGCCGGCTGCTCTCGCTCGTGGCTTCTTCCCCCCATCACTTCGCATCACTGGCCAGCAATGCTTTGAGGAGGGGACAGTGACACTGAGCCCAAGAAATGCTGTCAGCCACATTTCCCAGATGGTAAGGAAGATTCCATCTCTTTTTTTTTTTTTCCTCTAACCATGTTTTGCTGAAAAAACAATTTTAAAAGGGAAAAAGAAAAACCACATTATTGTGTAAGCAAGATGGAAAACAACCTTTTGTGGGTCCCCAGGTATTCATGTGCCATTCTCCCTGCAACAACAACTCTGTGGCTGCCTGAGTGTTCAGCACGGGTGGTTTTGGAGCAGCTGTGTGCACAGTACCTTCCATCACAAGCCCTGTTCCCTGGCTGTCCCCATGGCTCCGTTTATTTGTGTGCAAGGCAACTGAGAGGTTATCGAGGCTTCCCATCAGCTGTACAAACTCACAGCAGCACCAGCTCTGTGTGTGTCCCTTTCTGAGAGTTACAGTTTGGGGGTGATGGGCTCTTGGGCAGCTCCTAGGAAAGATCTGGTCTTTCTGATGTGTCTCTCCAGAGGACTTGCTGCCTGTTTCCTTTGCCACAAGCTGTGGGGGATCTGTAGCCATATATGTAAGAAAGAAAAAGCTTATTTACTTGTTTTCAGCCTCCTTGTAGAATGGTTCTAAAAGCAGAAGTATCCGTCACTATGGAAAAAAAAAAGATAAAATTGACAGAAACACCTTCATATTTGTCAAAATTTTTGTAGATGTTTTTTCAGGGTATCACTAAGTCTCGCCAGGCACCTCCCTTTCCTCCCCTGCCTTCCCGAAATGCTTCCATTTTTGGCTAAAAAATCCCAAGTTTGGGATTTTTGGACCAACAATGTCAGCCAAAACCCATGCTCTCTTCTCTAATTTTTCCACTTAATTTTTCAACTATCTTCTGGCAAAGCAGAAACACTGTTTTGATGGAAAGTTTTTCAACCAGCTCTGCTCATTAATTTCTGCCAGCAGTCACAGAACAGTGAATCTTGCAGGAGAGGAGAGTGTCCGAAGGGCCCAGCGTGAGGCAGGAATGAGTAACACTCCTCTCCCAGCTCTGTGCCCCAGCCAGCTCTGTGCTCCTAATGAGAGACATCTTTCTAGAGAGGTTTCCAGCCTAAATCTCTCTTGGCAAGTCAGCTCAGTAATTCAGGTACTTTGCCGGGTTAGAGGAAGATGTGGGTGGGCATAGAAGGAGCAAAGGACCTGCGGACTCGGAGGAGCCACACTGTCCATCTCTTATCTGCTTGGACTAGTTTTGGACTCCTCCAGGCAAGCACCAGTTGGCAGGGAAGGGTGGGGAGGTGGGGCTGGTTCAGCTCTCTTTCAAGGCAAATTTCAGCATGCTTTAATGGTGATGTTCAGATACACCAGCAGCTGAGCCAGGCACAGCCATGAGCTGTCTCTGTGTAACCCTGAGATCTCCAGGGACAAGATCCTAAAGTGGCTTCTGGGCTGAAATGACACCAGTATATCCCTGCTGTGTGTCTGTTATCCATCTGTCCATGAGGAAGGTTTTTTTTAAACTGAGCTCAAGGGAAGCCCAGCTTCTCCCATTTTTGGGTTCCTGTGATGACAGGAACCTGGGAGGCCAAGAAGGAAGATGTTCTTACAGAGTAGCCAAATTTCAGTGTTTGGCCTCGGCAGCCAACGGAGCATCTGCCCATTGGCTACATGGACAGTTTCCACAGGGAAAAGCCATCCCTCAGCAGTCCCTGACATTTGCAAAGCTCTGTGAGATCTTTCAGTGAAAGACGTTTGAGATGTGCAAAGGTTTATGGCCCTTGTCTGACTGTTGCTGATTTTAGAGGGTTAAGTTAGGAACAGGAAATACAGTGACTAGAGGAAAGCCATTAATATTAAATTCTACCCTTTGCCAGATTGTCTTGTGTTATCTTTGCTCTTTCATGAAATATTTTCCAATTTTCCTCGCAGGGCATTCTTTACAGGGGCAGCAGCTAAGGAGCTGTAACTTGGCACATCTCCACCTGCTTTTCTGTAGCAGTGCACATTTGTGCTCTGGGATTTGAAGAATTTCCTTTGCCTCTAGAATTGATATGCAAACAGTCAGCTGTACAGACATCAATCTGTCCAGTAGATTTGCCACGTGACCTAAGGAATAATACAGGTGGTCAGCACCATGCTGGTGACTCCTAAATTTCTGGAGCAAGCAGAATCGTTTTCCTACATCAAGAAGACGGGAGGTCCTGTATACACCCTCGAGTAATCTGCTGTGCTTGACTGATCACAAAACACCCACCAAGATTTCCCTAACAAAATCCTTCATTTCTGCCAAGGAAAGCAAAGATTTGCAGGAAATGAGAGACGTGACCTTACCACCTCACAAACAGCTTGGGGGTCTCTAGATGGTCATCTCAGCAGAGGGATGCTTGTGCCAGAGCAAACGTAGAGCCCTGTGTGGTCAGTGCACAGCTCTTTCAGCATCTCTCTCTTCCTTCATCACCTCTGTTGTGATAAAAACAGAAATGGGCAAACTTTAGTTTTCTCGTGCCTGTTTGCTGTGTTGTTCTAAGTCCCACTGTGTGCAGGTGCTGCTGGGTGAGCAGGTGTGGAATGAGGGATGTTAAGACTGGGAGAAATGAGTGTTGATAGGTGCATAACCCAGCTCAAACCACTTCCCCCACTTGTGATTTCATCACAGCCAAAAGCTGTGCTTGAGCTGCTGGGCACCCTGTGGGAACCTAAAGCGTAAGGGGAATTTTTAAGAGAGAGAGAAATGGCTCCTAAGAGCCCCATAACTCTAAGTAAGTTTTTCTCTAGAACAGTCACCATTTCTGTTAAAAATAAGTCTTTCATTTCCCTTTGATAGTTCTCAGGCTGCAAGGAGAGCCATTCTCCTGCTCCTGGAGGCTCTAGCTGCAGACACAGCCTTGGAAGGGAAGCTTGCTCTCATGGCTACAGCAAAGGAATGGGAAGCACGAGATCTGGCATGAAGTCCTGCTCCCATTGAAGCCAGTGGGATGTTTGCCATTGGCTTCAGGGGAAGCCAAGGTTTCAGTCTGCAGCCAGCTTTGCTGGTGTGCTGTGCGATCCTGAGAGCAGGACCAGAGAGGGTTCTTGGTTTCCTGATAAAGCTCTTGCTGCCTTGGCTCCTCTGCTGGGTTCTCACTTCACACTGGCCACTGCTTGCTTTGGTGCTTTCAAATCTTAGGCCTCTTTCAAATCCTTAATGAAGAGACTGGTGCATGGTTTGTGCCTGTTGTATTGTCCCATGATTGGAGCTCTTGGACATCCTCACCAGCAAAACCATCCTCTCCACTGGGGATTGTGGACAGTGCTAGAGAGGGGCATAAAGCAATTAAAGCAACAGGACGGGCTGGGATAAGAGAATGTAGATGAAGTAACACATATGGGATTTGCTGCAGGTAAATAACTGTGCATTTTTCTCCAGGCAGCAACTTGGATCAGCTCTAGAATTAACTCTGAGTGGTTCAAGAGAGCCTGGAGAGATTGTAAAGATGGTCCAAGATGGGCTTCCCTGCTTCACACCTTCACACCAACACGGACTGTTGGGAACCTTGATAGTCTTTAGCAGCTTTTTTCCTCATCTCCCTCCTTCGAGGTTAGGTGGGAGCCAGATTGTGTTAGTGATGAGCTGTGGTGCAGGTACCCATGAGCCTGTTAGTAAACCTTCTGAAATTACACTGTTCCCCCGGCCGACCCAAAGGCTGCTGTGCTGCTGTAGTGACATAGGGGTTAATCACTGCATTATATAGAGCTCCGCAATGTTTGCACACCCAGCCATGTCTGGGCAGGGTTGGTGCCCTCCTCTCAAAAGCAGCTGAAGGAAGTGATCACAGAGTTGATCAAGATTGTACCAAGCAGCCCCAGTTTGGCCTGTATAGGTCCAAGCTGTTTTTATTTGAGTGGACACATGGTGGAGCCTCTGTATGCCAAGGAAAAGAAACATTGCAAATAATTCTTGCTCTTTATTTGTATTTCTCCCTGATCAGGACGGCTCTTTCTGTTCATCGTGTGGGATTGGTCTCTGCTGCCCCTTTCAGGGAACATCTGTAAGCACATCACATCTGTTAAAAAAGGCAGGAAGGTTTATCTGCTGGACCAAGAAGTTGTCCTGAATTTCCTCACCTCTCCAGATGTCTCGTGTTTGACAGCTTCTGCTCCTGGCCAGCCACAGCTTGGGTTCTCTGGCCACCTGGGACCTGATCTCCCTCCTCTGACACTTCCACAGAGAGCAGCTGGTGGGAGAGACTTTCTGGTAAGTTGAAACCATGGGGATATATTTTATCTCCACAAACAAGGAGCTGTAAATGTAGATGTTTAAAGCTGAGGTAATGATCATATAGAGATCCATAGCTAAGAGTTTTACTATGATTTTCTCTATCAAGTTGAAGCAAAGCTACCCAGAAGTTCAGCTCTGTTGCAGGAGCACACCTTTGTGTTACCTCTTTAGGCACAAAGATTTTTACAGGCAAAAATAACAAAGGAAAACCCAAACAATGCCATGTTCTCTGCTGACTGCTTGGCTTAGCTCGGCAGCACAAGTTCCCATCTCTCTTCCACATCATTCTGAGATTCTTCCCCAAGAGGATCTTATCAGTAGATAAGTGGCTGCCTCTGAACCAACTCTTTTCTTCTGGTTCAGTGGCTGGCACGATGTTTGCATGAACTCTAAACCATCGACTTGTTGCTCTCCTGTTTTCTTTGCTGATACGATCCCCACCAGCTCTCACGTTTCCTATGGCAAGCACAATCAAACAAAATGAATCAGAATAAACAGAATTAGTGCTCATTCTTTCTTAACAACATGCCTGTGGGGTTTTTTTCTCCCTTAGCAAATTCAATCCAGCTCCTTTCTCTCATGTTAATTCACTGTAGCTGCTTCCACGGGCTCTGGGTTACACGTGACAATGAGAGGAGAGGATGGTGCTTTGCTTTGAGCAAGAGCTCAGCATTTGTGTGTTTTGCATTTTAAGGGATAGGGTGAGGTGGGGGTTACTTGATCCACTTCCCACTGATTCTCTGTGGTATTTCCTCTGCTGCTGGTGGAGTCTCACCTGGGAACACAAGAGAAAGATGACACTTTGGACTTTTCATCTTCTCATGTGTCCTTTTAATTCCTCTAATGGTTCCTCTTCCCCTTTTTTTTTTGTCTCATATACAGGCTCTGATTGTAGCACTCCAAGCACAGGGTCCTGGAATGGCTTTCCCAGGATCCTGGCAGATTTAAAGGCCAAGCACCATGGCCAAACTGCTCCCATGCACCCACATACCACATTGAGGGTGTCCTTGTGGGTGTGACTCCGGAGCCAGCTTCTTATGGAGGTGAAACTTTCATGGTGAAACTCCCTTCTGGCATCCAGGCCTTGGACCTAAGAAGTCTTCTCTGTGTGGTTGGTGTCTTTGACCATGCCTTGGGACTGTATCCTGAAGAGAAAGAGCAGCATTTGGCCCTTGGCTTTTAGGAGAGTTTCTTAACAGCAGCCTCAAAACAAATGGGAACACTTTCCTCCCCCTTCAGACCAGAACCCTGTGCCAGGACGAAGGCTGAGGGTGAAGTTTTAGTGCTAATGAAGCTTTTGGTGTGCCTTTTTTTCCCTCCTGTCATCTGAGGAGGTCCCTGGCACTATGATAAAAGCACCCACTGCCCACTGAGGCTCCTCTCCTTGTGGTGAATGTGGTCCAGAGGGACACAAAGGTTTCCCCAGAAGCACATACCCATTCTGTGGCTCCAGTTAGAGAAGATTATCTGTGTTTGTTGCTAACATTGTTCTTCCTTGCCTTTGGTTCGGCAGGAGCCTGATTAGTGACTTCCCATGGTCCTTGAAACCCAAGAGAATTAAATTGTCTTTAATTTTGTCCAAGCTGATACTCAGAGGAACAGCGGGGAATATTGTAAAGCAGCTTCTGGCAGTGAAGAGTCCCAGCAAAGGATTTCATGGACGCCTGGTAGTGGTGCTCGGCCTGTCCATCTGAAGCCAGTCCCTGCAGGGAGGTGCAGCATTAACCAGTGAAAGACATGGCCCTTCTCCTTTTCCTTTTCCTTGCAACAGCTGGATTTGGCCAGTTGTGCTTTGGTGGTACCTGGTGATCACACTGTGTTTGTGTCACTTCGCTGCTATTCACAGCTTTTTTCAGTGTTTATTGACAACCAGACACATCCTTCATTTCTTGATGGATGCTCATCCCAGCTTCCCAGGATCTGGGCTGTGCTGACATTCCAACATGTCGTGCAGCTTTGGGTGAAGCAGTTCACTGCCTTGTAACTCAGGGAACCACTGTGCGATAGCACAGGAACCACGATAGCACTGCTTGGCTGGGGATTTTTAAAGCACTTTGAGCTCCCTGGAAGGATGAGGGTAAGTGCAAACCTGTTCTGTTACTCTGTGGTTAAAGGTTGTCTGAAATGATGGTTTGAAGTGAAGAGAAAACAGCAGCCAGCAGAGGAGCTCATACATCCCTAGAGGTGGTCACTTTGTGGTTTGGGGCATTTTCAGGGGTTACTTCACATCCCTGGTACTGGAAAGGCCGAGCCAGCTTGGAGCTGGGATCCCTCTGCAGGGCTATGTGCAGGACACAGGAATTCCATCAGGGCCATGCGTAACCTTAGCTTTTGCTGTAACAATTACAAGTGATGAAATATCAATTTTCTCAATTTGCCTCCCCACAAGTTGGTTTAAAGGGAATGAAGGCAGATCCTGCTATAGCTTAGTGCATTACAAGCCAACTCAAATGACTCCCCACTGTCTTTTCATCTCCATGAGACTTCTAATGCCCTAAGTCTTTGCATGTCCTGGCTCATAGCCCAATTGAAGCATGAGCTCCAACAGAAGTTTTACATTTAAAGCTGTTCTTTTGGCTTCAGAAATTTGCAGATTGAGGCTGAGAGAAGCAATTCAGCTGTTTACTTGTAGATCTGCACCAGCCCTGCTGTGCTCTTGCCCTCGCCTCGGTCAGAGTTGTGTTAACAGCATTTTCCAGTTAAAGTAGCAGCCTCAGTTACAGAAAATGCTTTTCCTATCTGGGAATTTATCTGATTTTGCTCTTTTTAAATTACTCATGGAGCACAGGGCTGTTTTGTTTCTCACCCCTTATTATAATTAATCCGCCATCATTTCTGGTGACAAGGCTGGCTTTTGCTGGATTTTTGTTTTTTGGTATTTCTATCAGCTTGTGCCACGTTACTGATGATGGGGAGACTGATGTGAGCAATCAGGCAAATATCAAGTGGACGAGCAATTCCTGAAGTTCTGCTCACTCAGCAGGAAAAATGACACCTATTCTGGAGATAGCCCTGCCAGAAAATCTTAGAGCCATACTGTGTAAATTATAGCCACTTCCCTGTCTGAAATATTCCTACTCTGAACACTTGGCTTTTAAGACCTTCACAGCCAAGATCAAGGCTTTTTCCTGTTACCTGAAAATTCCAAGTCTGCAAGAGAATAAATGGTAGCAGTTGAAGCCTTCATCTTTCTTCACAGTGATGAGGTAAGGGTTTCTTTTTTTCACTTCACCTCACTGAAAGGGACGTGCTGGGCTCCATCCTGCCTGTGGTGCAACAAGCTCAGCTAGGCTTGTCCTGCGGGATGCAGTGGGATCTGACTCTGGGATTTTCACTCCAGCCAGTTTTCCATTGTGGACAACACTCTCACTGTCTTCTGCTTGAAAGTGCTTTGAACATGAGCGTGGAAGTGCTTGGGCTGGGCCTGCAGGAACTGCGGCAGGACGAGATGTGGTGACAAAAACCCAGGATTCAGAGCTGACATCCTGTCCCAGGAAGCCACAAAAGCCCTCTGTCCTACAGCATCCTTCTCCCAGAGTCTGAGCAGCTGCAGCTTGTGCCCACCACAGTGACCCTCAAACCTGGGAGCACCTCAGTTCTTCAGGACCCTTGCAAGGATGCTCCAACCACAGAGTCCAGACAAGGAAGCAAAGCCTTCTGCTGCCCCCACGTGTTACTTGCTCATTATTGTTGCCACACACCAGTGAAGACCTGGGAACCCTGTTGGGAAGCATGAAGAGCAGCCAGTACAGCCACGCAGCTACGGAGGTCAAAGATCTTGCTTTGGAAGACTCTTTTGTTCCTTGTGTTCTTCCCTCAAGCTCAGGGTGTTCCTTATACTCAAAAAATTGCAAAATCAAATTGGACCTGTTTGGAAGTGAGACGAGCTGGAGGCAGCAAAGCACAGAGGTGTCCTGGTCCCACCCAGGACGTGCGTGAGCCTTGGGAGCCTGCCAGTGATGCCGAGCGATATCGGATACGGCACAGAGCATTCAGGAGTCTTGGCTCCGGCCACGCAGAGCACAGAGTGAGAGACAGCTCTTGGCAGGCTCAGCTCACATGATAAGGTCATTGGAAAGACAAGTGATGCTTTCATCAACCTGCCTTTCCCCAGTACCAGCACCAGCTTGAGCAAGGGCTCGCTCTGTGCTCCTGTAGTATCCCGTGCTCTGTGTAGTGCCAAGGACAAAAGCTTACTCGCAAATACGATGAAGCTGCTTTTTCCAACCAGTGTCCCAGCCCCCAACTCCAATCCTTCCTGGCCCTGTCAGGTTCCAGTTTTGAACCACTGAACAGCACTCCTTGGAAGAGTAATTTTCTCTCTGGATCAGTGGCACCTCTCAAGCTGAAGGGAGAACAGGCTGTAGTTGCTGGCTCTCTACTGCTTCCCAGCAGTTACAATTAGGGATCTTGTGGTTTTGTCCTTTATTAGGGTAGCGCATGCTAAGTATTCTGGAGAGCATCAATCCCAAAAGCTGCCTGAAGCCTGGGCTGGCAGGTTGGTAGTAGCAGCCCAGCTCTCTCATGGAACCAGTTTTTGGCTCGGGGAGGTCCCAGACCAGCGTTTCTGACCATCCCTAACACATCTCCTTGGAATGGTAGGGCTGGCTCTTTGCCCTCCTTTCACCAAGAACCTTTTTGGCCTGGAACCATGAACAGATGGACCAAGGAGCAATTCCTCGGCTCAGATTGTCACAGGCTGCCCTAGACACTGCCTAGAGCTCTCTGAGAACATCTGAAGGGAACAGCACTCGCTGGCAGGGCTTACGTGCTCTGGCAGTTGGGGATTGCAAACACATGCTTCAGCTATGCAAGAAATCTTTGACTTGTTCTGAATGCAATTCTGCCTGGGTTTCTTCCCAGGAACGTTCCTGTTCTTCACAATTTACCAGTTGCAGGAAGGGAGAAGAGGAGGAGGGATTTTAGGAGTAAGGGAGAGGAAGGGGAACAAATCTCATGGTGCTTTCCCTTGCCAAATTCCTCCAGAAGGACAGGGTGTGGAGCATGGACTCCAGAGTCTGGGGCAATCCCAAGAAAATATGAACTACAAAATTAAAACCACTTTTAATTAGTCATTTGTTTTTATAAAAAGAATAAGTCTCTGTTTTTCTGAAGTAATTTAGTACCTGCTATCACACACGCCAGGCAGCCCCTGCCAAATGGAGCTGTGTGATAGAAGGCAAGCCCAGAATGAGGGCTCTGAGCAGACACGTTATCTCCTCCAGGAGACAGCAGTGCCGTTCAGATCTGCATTCTGCTTCCCGAGATAAAAGTCCGACTCCTGAGTCACAGCATACGTGAGGGAGTTGCAAATGTCGTCCCCATAGGTGGGAGTAATTTGATGTCTGAGATGAATGATGAAGCTGGGCCTTTACTGGCACACCTGCTCTGTTACAGACATGAGAGGAAGCGTACAAGGGCGGAAGCAGGAGCTGTGCTCCTGCCCTGGGAGAAGCCAGAGGTGCAGGGTACCCAGCTCCTCACACCCTGACTCCAGAGTGACAAATCCCTCTTCTTTTGGAGGGACACAGGCCACGGTGTCTGTCACCTGGTGGAGTGGGCTGGAGTCACACTGCAGTGGGTGGAGGAAGGCTGTATCCAGGCTATGTCCCTGCAGGGAAGGTGTGCAGCTGGCTCTCAGCCTGCTCTCAGTGCTGCTGTCACATGGGCTCTGTGCTTCTTTCCAGATGTGACCACCTGAAGCATCAGCTCCTTCCTGAGAGTGCTGACCTGCAGTCCGAGACCCTCCCAGGGCAGTCAACGACGGGACTCGTGCTCCATGGCAAGGTCTGGAACCTGCTGAGCTACACAAGCTCCAAGGGGAGAAACCCTTGAAAGAGACAAGGTATAACCTGATGCTACCAAACATGCACTCTGCGTAACCTCCATAGCTCAAATAACTATATTAAGTGTATACACCTATAATTAATTTAATTTAGCTGAGGTTTTCTCCCCTATGTTGGGTGCCTACTGTATCAACCTCTTAAAATTATGGCTGTGTGCATAATTCAATCAAATGTACATGCAGTACCCACATAAGCTGAGTCACTCCAGGTACCAGGGAGAGGTTAATTTTGTTGTATTTGGCTCATGCTTCTGACTTAACACAGGGGTAACTCCACTGAAATTGGTTGTGCTGCATTAATCCAAAGCCAAAGCAAAGCCCAGCTTTTATTCATTATTTGCAGTAGAGGCATCATAATTTCTATAATGCCATGTCCAGAGGATGGGTGGAGTTTGCTGCAGCTGCCTTCCCGGTCTCCCACTAGGAAACAATGAAATGAAGGTAGAAAGGAATACGCATCTTTTTCTCTTTTTATATGTTTAATTCAGAAATACCAGCAGATTCCTATTGCCTCACTGTGCTGTGTAGGAGCCTTTCCCGTATATCTGTTAAACTAAACAGGAATGATTGGTTGATATTAAGGAGATGCTCAAGAAGTTTTTCTTGAATTTGTGCTGTACATGGTGTCAGGATGGGAGCCTGTGAGAATCCCCTCCCTCATCTTTTATTGACTGCATATTCTACATTTGTACTCTTAATGGCCCCTGTGGTGTAGGAAACAGGTGGCTGATTTCACTCTGCCTTGCTTTTATTAATCCCAAATTGTGGATCAGGTCACCAGTAATGATGGCCCTGGTGATCTATGAATGGCAATTGTTATTCCTGCTACTCCTCAGCAGCTGGGGACTGTCAGATGCCAGCCTGAGCAGCTGCAGCCTGGGCAGCAGATGGCACTCGTGACGAAGTGTGCAGGGATGTGTGAAATGCCCCATCTCCGCTCAGGTGAGGTCACTGAACGCCCGGGCACGAGGGGTAGTAGCTGCTCTCTGCCACTCACATGTGAAGTTATTCATTTCCCAAGGGTGGAGAGCAGCCTGTCACTGAGTGATCCGAAATCCAAACAAGAGATTTTATTGCACAGCTTAGAATGCAGCTGAAAGAGAAGCAAAGAATGACACAGGGAATATGTGTCTGACGCTTCTCACACTTCTGAAGTGAGCCTGAAAAAAGAGGGACAAATCCCAAGAGATGAGGAAAACTGCAATTCTGGGTCTGAGCAAGAGCTCCCAGGAATCGCAGGGACACAAGAGAGGAGCCCTGTTCTAGATTATTTGGAAAGCCCCAGCCAAGACCTTCATGAAAGTTTTGATTGTTTATCACAGGGATTAACTCTGGGAAGCAGCTGGCATGGATGTGAATTGCAGCTGGTACCCAGCAGCATGGACACACTGCTCTTTGGATTGAGTGAAAATGAGCAGACTCTCAGCTCTGTTGCCCTCTGCATTGATCTAAGTCAGGGCAGGAGGATGTCTTCCTGAAATTCAGGGCACAAATGACCTTTATGTTGGCTGAATGTAGGTAATGACTGAACCATTGAGCTCTCAGACAGTCTCTGTTTGTTTGGGGCTTTGCAGCTCTCACAATCTATCTGCTAACTACAAAAATATTCCAATTATTTGGAATGATGACATCATCCATGCAATTGACCCAGATCCAACATCAACACTCCTACAAAACAGTTATTTCTTGTTAAACACTATCGAGGACAAGTAATCCAGCCCAGACTGAGTCCTGTTAGCAAAGCCTGGTTGATTCCCCCACATTTCTAGCATTTCCTGAGCAGTTTATTTTCCAGGTTCGAGCAGGTCACCCTGAGTAACCTGGATCTGTTTGGCAAAACCTGATTATTGCTTGTAACCTTTGAACCTCAATAGTCACAGAGAGGCTGTAAGTGGCTCAGGAAAGGTATTTTGGTACCTTTCATCTACTGCCCATGCTTGTAGAGCCCTCTCCAGCACACTAAATCCGTCGTCTCTTGGGTCAGAAAACTGCCTAAGCTGCCTGAGCCCCAAAGTCATCTGCTCCTGAGATAATCTGGCCCAGGGATGGAGGGAAGGAAATCCTGTGACCTGCTGGGAAATGGCGTGCTGGCTCAGTCACAGTCCTGCCTGGCCACTCTGCCACCACTCTTCCATCCCTGCCAAAATCCCTCAGTCCCACAAAGGTATGTGGGCAGGTAACAGCTGTGAAGAACAGCTGTTACTTAAGGATTGATGCTTGTGGAGTCTTCCTTCCTCTTAGTGGGTCACATCTAGCAGCTGATGTTGTATCTAATCCAGTGGTAGCCTGAGCTGGAGAGGAAATACCCTCCCCTCTTTCCTCCAGCAGTGGAGTTGCACAGGGAAAGGCAAAGGGATGGCCAACGACTGCACTCAGTTTTAATTTAACTTAACAGCAGGTTTGTCCATCACCTTTAGGACACAGAGCAGCCAGCAGCCAAGCCCAGGCTGTCCCTTCAAGGGATCTTCACCCCGTGGGCACCCGAAGGCGTGCCTGGCTGATTCTGACAGCTGGCAAGGAGGGCATTATTTCTCCTGTCCCTGCGCCCCAGAAAAGCTTTGAATGTGGGACTTGCTAACAGTGTATCCTGAGCTTGTTTTTTAAACATAAGCCACGAGTCAGGGTGGGCCAAGGCAAACACGGCAGTGTGGAGCACAGCTGGTCAGCTCTGCCGGCTGCTCCGCAGGCACCACCGAGTGGAGACAATATTGACATAATGTAAAGTTGACATATTGTAATATTGACATACTGTAATCTGTTATTACATATTGACAATGTAATAACTGAAATGTTACTGTAACACAGGGCTGTGCAGGTGTGTGACGTGTCCCAGGGCAGCGACACCCACGGTTGTACAGGTGTATGCTATGACCCGTTGCACAGGTGTTTCACATCACCCGTTGATCAGGCGTGTGACGTGTCCCAGGGCAGCGACACCTCACCCGGGGCTGTGCAGGTGTGCGACGTGTCCCACTGTGCAGGTGTGTGACATGTGCCCTGTTCAGGAGTGTGACATCACCCGTTGTTCAGGTGTGTGACCCGGTCCCCCCGAGCGCTCCGGGCTCCGTTCCCGCCCGGCCGGGACATGGGGCGCGGGCTCTTTAAGTCACGCCCCGCCCCCGCCGCCCGTCCCGGCCCCGCCCTCTCAGTCTCTTCTGCCCTACAGCCCTTCCCGGTCTCCCATTGGCTGGGTGGCGCTGAAGTCCCGCCCTTCGGCGCCGCCAGCCAATGGGAGGAGTGCTGGGCGAGACCGTGGCCAGGTCGGTGCGGGGCCGATGGCGGCGGGTCCGTGAGGGGGGCGCGGGGAGAGGGGCGGGAACCGGGACCGCGACGTCCTGAGGGGAGCGGGGCCCCTGGGGGAAGCAGGACACTCTAAGGGGAGCGGGGCCGCTGGGGGGGAGCGGGATCCCATGAAGCGCTGAGGAGAGCGGGGCCCCTGGGGGGAGCGGGACACTCAGGGGATCGGGACGCTCCTCAAGTGCTGAGGGATTTGGGGTCACCTGAAGCGCTGAGGGCAGCGAGACCCTCTGAGGGGAGCGGGGAACCCTGAGGGGAGCGAGAGCTGAGGAGATCGAGACCCCCGAGGTGCCATGGGGAGCGGGGCACCCTGAGGGGAGGGGGACCCTCCTGAAATGCTGAGGACATCGGGGTCCCTTGAGGGCATCGGGATCCCCCTGAAGTGCTGACGGGGTCGGGGTCCCCAGAGGAGCTTGGGGAAGAGTTCGGCACTCCCGAAGGAGGGAGCTGGGTCGGGGGAGGCCGAGGTGTCCCATAGTAGCGTCCAGCCTGGTCCTGGATGTTGAGCTCTCCCGGAACAGCTGAGCCCAGCCCGCAGCTGTGGGTGCCGTGCCCGGGGCCTAGGAAATGTCATTAAATCGTAGTGGTTTCAGCTGAAGAATCTCTTAGAGGTAGATGGAGAACGTTAAGGTCAAGGTTCCGTAACAGTGTGGGGTTTTCTTACCTATGCCTGACCCTGACAACAAATTGTTTGTGGAGCTGAGGATTGAAGGAAAAAAAAACAAAAGCCTTGCAGGTGTAGGCTGAGCAATAATTAAAGTGCTCAGGCAGGTTCTAGTCTTTGTGCAGCAAAATGAAGGCTCGTTATTCAGGTTGAAGTTAAGTGTAGCTTGAGCTGTGCTTATTTAAAAAAAAAAAAGAGTGCACTTCCAAGAACTTAAAATGTAGATTTTTAAATTGTGGAGAACTAAGGACTTATGAAAAGGATAACTTTGCTCAGTTTTTGATGTCTCTTGGTAGACCTGATGTATGTTTTGACCATAATTAAAGACAGTTCTCTCAAGTGACTGTGTTGCTTTTTAAATGAAATTGTAGAATGGAGCATTTAAAATGTGCAGCAGCATAGTGTTATAAGGTGGTCTGTCCACAGGCAGACCAAAAAAAAAAAAGCTCGGAAAATAATTACTGATTGCTGCCGTTGGAGTGTATAACTTTTCTAATATTGCTGTTAGAGTGGCACTTCTGGATTTGCCCCTGGGTGCAAGAAGCCTTTGTGTGTGCGAGTGTTCACACGTGCCAACTTTTTGTGCATTCTCTGAATCTGTCATGCTAAGAACTAAACACTGGTATTAAGGAAACTAAAACTGTCTGGGTTTTGTTCCAGGTACTGCTGGTGTAAAAGATGAGGCTGAATGAGAGCCGAACAAGATCCTTCCAGGCTCCTGTCACTGTCCACAATTTCCCAGGCAGGCAGGTGTTTGTGTTTCCCAATGGTCGACCCGAGTCGGACGAGTCCTCAGAGGAGGAGCTCAACGTGATGGAATTGCGGCCCAGGGGCAAGGAGCAGCAGCGGGGCAGCGCTGCCCGGGACAGGCTGGGGGACGTGGTGCTTCTGGAGCGGGAGGTCACCGAGGGGGATAACCTCAACAAGCTGGCCCTGCAGTATGGCTGTAAGGTAAGGGCTGCCTCTGCTTGGGGCTAATCACCTCAGAGAGCTTTTGTGTGCAGCTGTTTCCAGTCCTGTGGTCTGGTAGTTTTGACACTGGAAAGTGTTGGCCGTGTGTGTTTTATGAATGATCAGTGTCTGGATAAAACTGGAGAAAGGCAAAAAAAACCCCAAACAAACAGAAAAAAGAGTTGTTCAGCCAACAGCCTAGGAAGATGTTGTCAGCCTCACACTCTGCCTGACCTGCTTTCCTGTTTAATTTCAGTGACTAAGTGCAGGTTGTACTAAGTTATTTCAGTGAGGGCAAACATTAGGAAGCTGAGTGTAGAAATGAAGGTCAGGGCTCTGCTCTCAAGGAACATTGGAGTTTTTTAAGCAAATTTAGCAGTACAAAGAAACACCACGGTTATGGATGAGGCTTTTTGTTTATTTTTTGAAAGGTATCAGCTTACATTTTGCAAGGAAGGTCTGAATCTAAGAGGGGTGGATGTGGAGAGGTGCCAAAGTTCAGTCCCAGAGTCCAGGTGGCATCTGTGTGTGGGTTTTGACTGTTTGCTGTCATCCCAAAGCGT
This sequence comes from Rhagologus leucostigma, assembly GCA_013397725.1. Lineage (NCBI taxonomy): Eukaryota > Metazoa > Chordata > Aves > Passeriformes > Rhagologus > Rhagologus leucostigma. The sequence goes on along the minus strand of VZTD01005508.1, from coordinate 5,106,286 downwards.
GCACAGTTCAGGTGCCTGTGGACAGGAGGGAGGGCGTGTGCACAGTCTGAGTTGGAACACATTACACAACACGTTTTCTTTGTTCCAAAGCAGAGCAAAACTGCTGAAAAGTTTAGTTACCTGGTCTGAACATTAGAAGCCCTCCATTGTTTAGCAGTTTGAGCTGTATTTTTAGAGCCTCCTTTTTCTGCAAGCTGGACTGTGATTTCAGAGTTCCGTGACGCAAACAATTGGCCAGTGACCACAGTGGGGATAATGATAGGGCTCTGGCTCCACTGCTGTAATGCAATTGCAGTCTGTCTTGCTTAACCATACAGCAACTGTGTGGTGCAGCTGAGGCAAGAGGCCTTAGAGGGATTGCAGCAATTCCTCCCCTCCCATGCCCTTAGAAACCAAAACAAAAAAGGCACCCTTGTAGGTTCTGCTGATGAGCCTGATGGGTGTGGAGAAGCAAGTCTGGTGGGACTTGAATAGGCCTTGATTGGCCACAGGAGAGCCTGAGAAGGCAGAGCTGAGCTTTGGTTGGGTTTGGAGCTGTGGCTGTGTGCTGCTCTCAGCAGCACTTGGGCAGACTCAAAGCAGTTGGGTGAATTCAGAGGAGGGAGATTCTGGACCGTTCTTTGGTTTATGGTGTGAAAAGTCCTGCTGTGCCTCTGCACTGTCACTCAGAGGGCCCAGTCCTGTCCCTGCCATTGCTGCTTCTCTGCTGCCCCGCTCCCAGAGCCTTTCAGCCCCTCTGAAGGCTGCTGGGCCTGCCCAGGGGAAGAGCAAGCTGATGGAAGGGACCATGTAGTTAGTGTTCTCCTCCCACAGGAAAAAAACTGTCCTGCTGCCTCTGTCTCTTCCAGAAGGGGCATTTTTGACTTGTTCCAGTTAAATTGAACAGATACAGAAATCCTTATTGTAGGAGATTTGTGTATTTGTCTTTTCGAAGACTGGCATGACAGTTTTCATGTGTTTTGTTTTATTTGCACAATTAAACAGCTCCTGAAAGGTCACCAGGACAGTAGTGAGAACTGTAACCACAAATATATAGGCAAATATGTGTAAAAATCCAGGATGAACTTCTCCTTGAAATCAAGGAGTACTTGACATGGGTTTCAGAATCTGCTTGGGGAGGGGGTATTAAGACAGTGCAACAAATAGCTCTGTGTGTGTGCCACAGATAACTTGGCAGAGATGCAAAGCACTTCAAAATTTTCATTTTCACTCTTGACCATTTATAGTCCTGGCTTGCTTTTGGCATTGTTCTTAGCTGGGACAAGAGGAGCTCACTGCAGCCAAAAAAATGAGTACAGAAAATAAGCCTAAATGCTTGTGCAGCCCAATCTCTCGCATGCTTCCCATCAGCTTTGTTTGTTGTTTCTGTGTGAGTGCTGCTCCACTTTCTGTTTCTAGAGCCTTAGCACCACACTGCAGTATTTGATTGCAGACACCACGGGGGATATTTACTGTCCCAGTAATTTGTTTTCGTTGGAACAAATCCAGAAATTGAAGCAGTACCTCAGTTAGGAGGCTCTGGGTGAGATTTTTATTTCATAACTAAGAAATTTTGCAGGGTTTGAGTCCAGAGGTTACGCTGGGGCCGGCTGTGAGGAGCCTGGACCAGCGACTGAGGATTCCTTTTGCCTCAGGGTCCTCAGGTCAGGTCTTGGATTAAATGTGCCATTTTCAGAGTTCTCAAGCTTTGCAGAGTAAACATGAGGTTCAGGCATCCATCTCCTCTCTACCTTTGAGCAGAGTGCTTAGGAAGTAAAGTGGGTTTTTTGTTTTAGCTCCCCAGTTTCCTTGGCAGCCTCAAGCGTGTGAGTATGCAGTGAACACAGGTCATGCTGTAATTTCTGAAAGAGCAAAACACAGTCCCTGTACTGTGTCTCTTTGGTGTGATGTATGGGAGGTGGTTTACCTGTTTGTGTAGTCTTTTTCTTTGGTTTGGCTCTTGCTGTTTTGTTTTGTGTCCTCCAGCCTTTTCCTCAAGGTTCTTTTGCATCTCCTTGGCTGCTGTGGAGAGCTCCTGGCACACACACTGACATCCTATTCCTTTTCTTTGACAGAGGGTTTAGTGCAACTGAGGAGTTACTGTACTTACTGGGTGGCTGTGAGTGGCCACTGTATTAAGCATCTTCTCTTATTTAATGTTAAATGAAAGACACTGCCTTGCCTTTGTCTTTGCATTGATTCTGCCTGTCCCTGTGCGTGATGCACATGTGGCTTGTTCTTCCTGCTCTGGATGGGGATATAGGTCACAGACAGGAACCCTACACAGGAACCAGCAAAAGTGGTGACAGGAGCACAGAGGTGACTGTTGTTCAGCAGGAGCACTAAGCAGCTCAGGAGGAATGAGCTGGATGAGATGCTGTCCTGCAGAAGAGAGGTACTGCTTGAGCAAAGGATGCTCGTGCCTGTGTGGCAGATGCTTGCCTGCTCTCCAGGCTCTGCCCTTGCTTTCAGAACTGGTGTGCCCCCAAGATGGAGCTCTGATCACTCCAAAATCATTTCCTGAGCAGGAGGGGGGTTTTGCCTGCTCACACTGGTGTTGTGCTCTCACCTGAAGCACTTGTGTGTAAGGTACGAAAACTGTTTTAAAAAAGATCTGTTACAAAGATTCTTCTTGCCTAAACTAAGTGAGAGAAGAGCAAAGAAAGCAAAGGGAAGGAAAAGCGGTATGGAGCAAAATATAGCAGGTACAAGAGCACTAGAGGAGGTTGTAGACTGGTTTAACACAGGACTGGCTCTATCCAGCAGGACCTAGAGCACCCCTGGCACAGCTGGAGGATCTCTGCAGAACACCAAGCCACTTGCATCCTGGCCTGCTTTTATTCCCTGACAGCTCCTTGCACACTGGTTTTGTAGCTGCTTCCTGCCTCACTCCTGGGTTGTCCTGCACTCACAGTCTGTGTCATTTCTGGATTCTGTAGGTTGCAGATATCAAACGTGTCAACAACTTCATCCGGGAGCAGGACCTGTACGCGCTGAAGTCCATCAAGATCCCGGTGCGGCCGTACGGGCTGCTCACGGAGAGCGCCGGGGCCCTGCGGCCGCCCCCAGCAGGGTGTGCCCAGCCCGGCCTGACGCGCGTGGAGCTGCCGGAGCCCGACCCCGGCGCGGGCAGCTCCGCTGGCGGCCGGCGCCTCAGCGAGTACTTCAGGGGCATCGACCAGAGCATCCAGGACGCCGTGCAGGTGGAGGTGCAGCTGAACGCGGAGTACGGCGTGGGGGCGCTGGAGAGGCCCCTGCCCGAGGCAGGGAAGCAGGAGACTGGTAACGGTGCGGACTGTGGAATCCAGTGGTGGAATGCCGTTTTTATTATGCTCCTGATAGGAATTGTCCTGCCAGTATTTTATATCATCTATTTTAAAACACAAGGCCTGGTGACCCCCACCTTTAACATAACCTCAAATTTTTCAACAGCTGGATTGGAAGGGAAATTACCACAAGACTCAGTTGTAGGAAAAAAATCCTAAGGGGAAAGGGCAGCCACCCTGGCCGCTCCAGCAGTGATGCCCATGTGCTCATGACTGACTCAAGTGCATCTAAGGGGATACAACACTACAGATTATTTTTGTAAGTAGCTGATGATGTAATCCTGAATTTGACTGAAAATGAGGTGATGTGATTTTGATGGAAAAATAAGGATGCTTTGTTGCTTACAGAGATCATCACCCAAGTGGCTCAAGAGTTGGGAACTCTGTTGAGGGAAAGTGTTTTGTAGCAATTTAGTCATTATGGGTGCTTCAGGTATTTCTTAATGATGTGTCTAGAAGCAAATCCTTTGCTGCTGAGCTAGAGAGTGCAGTATTAATGTGGTTGGAAAGTTGGGGGTTGTTCATATTTTAAGGAAACACTTTTTGCTGGAATGGAAGGGGGGAACGCTTTTTCTCGGAAGTGTCATTTTTGTCTCTTGCAGACCGTGGTGGTTTTGGCCTGCTTGACCCTAATGATGCCTTTTGGGTCTCCTAAGCTGGGTGTGCCAGGGCACGAGGACACTGCCAGCACCCCACCTTGTCAGCCCCCTGAGCAAACCTTTGAGCTGTGTTCCATTAAGGTGCGTCAGGCCCACCCCTGGGAAGGGTGAGCCCAGACCTCTTCAAGAGATGGCTCTTGAGATCTGGAGATCCCAGTGCAGGATCTGTGCTGTCCCAGGGTACTGCTCAGCCCTGCATGGCCTCAGGTGGGCAGAGGGTGTTGGAAGAGGACAGGAGAGCAGGAGAGAGGAGTCACACGCACTTCTCAAGGGCTTGTTTGCTGGCATGAGGTCTAGTCAGTATTATTTGCTTAAAAAAACTAGTAATAGTCTACAGTGGTGCTTCTCAGACACCAGGGCTCAGTCATGGAATTACTTCTTTGTGTGCAGTCTGGGCAGGAGTGAAGTGGTGAGCTGGGTGCAGGTTGCAAGGTCCAGGACAGAAGTCCAAGAAGAAAGAAGGGTTTATAGGAGAGGTCTGTGGAGCTGCTGATTGTGACAGGTTTCTGTGAACTGACAACGTGCATTAAAAAGCTTCGGAGGTGTCAGTCAGCCTGAGGGCTGTGCTCTTCAGGGCCGGTCAGCAAACACTACCTGCTGCAAGGGAGCAGCAAGGGAGCCCTTGGGAGCTTTGCTAAAGTGAAGAATTTGCCTCAGAAATTTGATTTAGCAAATTCCAGGCCTGTGGGCAGAAGTGAAGGCTTTCCTGGAACCAACACTAAAGGATTTTGCGTGGACAGGTGCCAGTGGTGCTGAGGGTGAGGGCAGAGCTGGTGGGCAGGTGCAGGAAGCACTGTCCTCCCCACCTCGGCCCAGCTTCCCAGCTGCCAGCAGGACTACAGGGCTTTTCCAGCTTCCCATGGCAGCCCAAGGCCTGCTGGGGCTGGAGAGCACCTGTTGTACAGGTGTAACCTCATCCTGGCCTGAGGAAGAGCAGCCTGGCAGTGTCTGCCTGGACGGGGAGGACTGAAGCTTCTCCAGCAAGGTGAGGACCCCACACCACACAAGCAGAACCATGTGCCGTTACAATGAGAACCCGTGTTTCCTGCAGCTCTCAAAAGTGGAAACCTAATTTTGTAAACAAGCACTCCAAAGTATCTTATACTGAACAAAAACTTGTATTTTTCTTCTGTGAAGAGCTGTATCTCTTTGTTCTGGGGAGGGGGGGGGGATTTGTACATTTTTAAATAAAGCCACCTGAAATAAAAGCACAAGGGGAACAGCTTGTGCTTTTTTTGCTACCACACAGCTGAGCACCTGCCTTAGAAAGAGGGGTCCCTTGCAGCCTCACCTCAGCCCCTGCAGTGAGAATCAGGAGTGGGAGCAGCAGGAGGAACCGGGGCTGGAGAGGCAGGACTGGCCTTGGGCTCTCCACTCTGAATGGACCCTGGTTGATCTGCCAGTTTTTCTTGTGTTTTGTAAAAAGGTTCTTAGCAAGCATCAGTCCTTGAGTGTAGGAACAAGCACGTGTGTGTTCCTGTTGATGAAAGTGCTCATGGCTGCAGTGTCAAACCAACACCTCGCACCTGAACTGGACACCTCGAGGGGACAAGGACACGCCAGACAGGACGATGTGCTCTGCAAACACGAGAGAGGCCGGAGTACACAGTAAAAGCCAGTATCTTTACTTTAGTGAATGCAGGATACAAATATTTTACAACAACCTCTAGCATTTTCTTAACCATTTGATAAAAAGTTCACTAGAATATTTATTGTATATTGAAGAAAAAACAACACATTCAGGGAAAAAATTGAGATTAACTTATTTTTTTTCTTAAAAGATTCGTCTCAAGGATGGCAACAAAGTCCAGCTTGTGCCGCCAAACGGCTTATCAGCATTAAACCGTGAACAGCTTCTTGTGAACTGTTGACTACAAACATTTACCAAATACATAAATCTCTTTTAAAAAAGCCATTTTAAATATAGCAAAGCAGTGTTCTCTTGCACAGCAAAGTGAAGAAAGGTTCTACTAAGATTTAAATGTTTACATTGGTTAAGTCTTTCTTTCACATTCGGATTTAACTTCTGCCCAGGATCAATTGTTAGGAGTTGTTTTGTTCCTTATTTACTATGTATTTCTTGTGCGCACAGTAACTCGCAAGTTTCTGATGCATTAGTGTCCTTGGAGGGAAGGCAAGGCTAAAGCAGTTCTCTCTGATGAGTCCCTGACACCGTGGCGTTCTCAAAACTATCGTGAGAGCTCGAGGATGGAGGTGATTTGTCACAACAGAGATAAAAATCTTAAATCATTCAGACCTGACTGGGTTCAGCCCAGGATTAGATCCACTTGCACTTCAGTCAGCAGAGATAATTTTAAAAAGTTTTTTTTTTTTTTAAACCTGTTGAAATATCTGTGCTATGTCATTTTTTTTTTATAAAACATTTTTACAATTTCTAAAAAAGTATGTTTCAAAGTGAGTTACCTGTTATTAAAAACCAGGATTCCCATGTCCTCGGTGGCAGGAGGTGCTCCCCGAGACCAGAGGGCTGTGGAAGGACGTTTCTGCTGGGGCTGGGGCAGCATGGGGCCACTCCCTGGCCCAGCTCTTTAGAACTGATTCTTTTTATTATTTTCTTGTAATTCATTGGTGCAATTTCAATACAAACTCTAACCCTTGTGTAGCTTTGTCTTTAAGAAAACAGTAGTTAAGTACTGTTTAAAAACCTGCATAGAAATAAAGACTATTGAGATACAGTCAGCAAAGCCATCTGATAAGGCACACAAGAAAATAGACAGTAAATGTGAATGCAGAACTCCCACTCGGATGTACAGCAAAGTTCATACAGGTGCATAAATCATGGAACTCACATCACTGGTCAGAGCAGCAAAAGGTTCCAGGGTGCAGCAAGTGAATTCGGTCACTGGGGAACACAGCAGCCATTGGAACGTGTCCCATCTGCCTCCATGCTCCTGCCAGCCAGGATGAAGCCACGGAAATGGGAAGCAGTGCCACGGGAAGGGCTGGAAGGGACTGGAGCCCCTGCGGGTTTTGACGTTGCCAGGACAACAGGGGACAGGGCTGGAGGCCGCAGGTACCACACAGGGCAGCCGGTCCCACTGCACTGCCCTTCTCACCCCTCCTTTACAGCATCAAGGGATTTTCTTAACTGCAAAAAATAATAAAGCCCAAGCAAAAATGTAATAAATATCAGGGCTAACTCTGAAGACTTTGGGCAATCCCATGGCACTGCAGCTTCCATCCAGAACTAGCACTGCCAGCCTGGAGGTGGCCGGGAGCACCGGTGGGATCACAGCCCCGCATCCAACACCAAACCTGCTCCCAGCCTTGTCTCACAGCACAAGGGGGCTCTGCATTCCTCCCTCTTTCTTGGAAGCAGCAAATTTTTCCCAAACCACTTGCTAACTCACAAAACCTTTTGTGCTCCTCTGATATGTGTCATTTCCCTATCATGAGAAATTAGGTCAAGTTTTTCCACTGTTTTTTTTTCCTCCTCGGAAGAGGCAGCTTTAAAATGATGCCTTAAAATGTGTTGTAACAGATTTTTTATATTTATGCAGGATGAACTTAACACCGGATTTTTTTTTTGCCACTTTGCTATTTATATACATATATATAAAATGTATAATGAAGCTTAACCATACAGCACAGAGATTACAATTGAACGGCACACATTCACCACCAGTGAGGGGGCCAACCCCTTTATACACCCTCTGAAAAATCTGGATAATAATATTAATAATAATTAAAATCCAAAGAAAGTACAGTATATTTAACAAAATAGTAAATATTAAACAGTGAATACTCTACTTAATAAGGACCTCGCCTTGTTTCAAGTTGGCGTCAATCCACAAAAATATACTTTTTAATCTGGTGACCGTACAATACATAGGTACTTACACCAAAGGTGATAATATATTTAGGATGCTATATACACAAAGAGTTTGGCTCAAATTTAAATTTACATATAAGTGTTCATGGCTTATTTTTCCCCCAAGGTTCCGCCTGCAAGTTTTTCCTTTTCATCTTTGAAAGCAAAAACTAGAAAGTCAAAATAAGATAAAACTATACTCTACAAAAAAGCTACAACATACAGCTTTGGCTTATATAAATAATTCATAGCAGAATGTGTTCAAAAGTACTGTATATAACTTTATATATAGTCTTCAATTCATTAGGGTATTGTTTTCTTTAATATAAAATATACATGAGCTAAAATCCGTTTCTATATTTTTCAAAGGTATGAACGTAAAAACAAATTTGTCAAACATATTCCAATTATAACTTAATATATTAATTTTATTTTGTTAATGTTCTATTTTCTAGGCTAATATTTTCTGAATATTTCATGCGAGTTCTCTATGTCTCTCTTTCACTCATTAAAAAAATCACTTCTTTGACCCAATACACTATTTTTTTTTTTTTTGCACGTGCAAAACAGGGTTTTTGTTTTTTTTTTCATTTCTTATAGCATCAGCCCTTCTCCATGCACCCTCTGCAATAGAGACCCATGCCAGGTTGGGTAATAGAAAGGTCAGTTTATGTACAGTATTGCTTTCTTCTTCCTGCTTTTCTACTGCTCTGCTGCTACAAAGCAATTATTTCTTAACTACGAGTAACCATAGAGCTGACTACACACAGGGACAGTACTACAGGCGAGCCCTCGCTCGGGCGGGTGTGGAGGAGGAGGAGACGCTGCGGGGACACCGCTCTGCCATGGAGCTGGGCTGGGGTTACACACGAGTCCAGGTAAGTGCCAGACTAGAGATCAAACCTACGGGATTGTTCTGTTACGTTTTACCAAGGGACATCTGCAGCTATACAAGAGTTTGTCGTAAGTGCCTGATGATTGGTGTATGCTACACACACTAGCACATATATATGCATGTGAAGATATATATATGCACGTATGTATATACATATAAATATACTTATTCATGTCCTTATTTATAAATTTAGATATGTCAGGACAGTTCATTTTGAGAACACAAAACTGAAAGGGCGACACCGCGGGTTTATGTCACCCACGTGTCCATCCTCATTCGTTTTACCGAGGGACTCTCCCGATCTTCTGTGTTGGGCGGCCGTCCCAGCACGACGGGCGAGTGGAAATCGCTGCGGGGATCCTCGCGGTCGCTGCCATCGTAGGAGCTGCTGGAGCTGCTCAGGCTGTCGACCGGGGAGCGCCCCAGCTCCTGGCGCGACGGCGGCGGCGGCGGCTGCGGCTGCTGCGGCGGGAACCCGGAGGGGGTGACGCGGTCCCGGGGAGGGGAGATCGGTTCAGATTTGATGTTGATGTTTTGGTTGGTGTTAATGGAGAGATTTGAACCCTGAGATAGCTGGCTGCCAGTGCTGGGGAAAGAAAACAGAAAGGCGCAAATAAGAAAACACAAAAAGTGAAAACCAAGTGACAATTCACGTGTTTGTGATGGTGAGGCCTTGGGGCTCAGCACAGAAATCAATGCACCTTACTGAGAAGAGCAAAGGTGAAAAAAGCATTAATTAAAGGTCTGAGCTGCATTTACAGAAGTTCAGAACAAACAAATATTTCCTATTGCCAAACATTTCAGTCATCACACAGGTGCCTCCTTGGTGAGAAGCTGAGCCTGTGGGGATACGGCTCATTAGCTGGAGGTGACTGCAGGGACAAACACCCCGACACACGAACGCTTTGCAGCACAGACAAGAGGTTAAAATGTGCTCAGTGTTCCCTTGGTGCAGCTGATCCCGCAGCAGAGGCAGAAGCCCCCCCAGTGCTGCCCCGCACCTGTACCCTGGGTACTTACACAAGAGAGCTGAGGGCCGCGGGACCGAGGTGGTGCTGCTGCCAGGCAGACACCTGCCCCAAGGACAGCATTCCTGGGGAGTTAAATCCCTGCAGGGCAGACAGGTCTGCGCTAGTCAAGGAGTAATCTAAGAGGGAAAAACAAATAAACAATAAAGTAATGTATAGGAGGGTTTATAAATGTAACATATATATATATATATATAAATACGAAGGCTTTCTGCCCAAAACGAATAAAGGCAGCTGATTCAAAGGAATCCAAATGTGAAAACTCTGAAGTCTGGGAGCAATCCTGCCAACCTCACAGGGAGCTTAACACTACAGATGCCTCCAAATGAAATTTTTTTTTGCATTCTGCTTTCAGTTCCTCCATGTTGCTGTCTTGGAGCTTCTTCCAAACCCTCAGGTACAACACATGAATGCATTGTATATATGGAAGTGTGCACCTTACAGTAAGAGTTGGCATTTTTGAAGAGTTTTGCCTACATGGACATTTCAAAATGAAACAAAAAGGGAAGAGTCCATATGAGTCAGGGTGGATCTTGCCCTGAATTCACTGCAGACACCTGGGCTGTGGTTCAGTCCCAGGTGGGAGGTGGCAGCTCCTCAGACAAGACACAGGTACCATTTGGGTTGCTCACGATGCCACAGAGCTCCTGGTCCTACAACCTCCATCCAAACCCAAGCCACAAATGGCACTGGCTGCCCAGGCAGGCACAGGGACTCTGGAAAGGCAGGGCAGGGGCTGGGTACCCAAACCCCAGTGACCCCTCAGTGCAGTCCCACTGTACCACATCACATCCTCCCCCTCCCATCCTGTCTGCTGTGGATAAATTCTAAATCTCCCTAAAACAGCTCATCTTGGGAGGAGAATCCAGGGCCAGTAGGGCCCTGTGCTGTCAGAGACCCACACACATCCCCGCCAGAACCTTCCTGAAGGCCTCAGGAGTCCCAGCTGCTCCCAGCAGGTGAAGCTTCTTAGGCTGCCTTTCTGTTTCATTTCTTCTCAGTTGACACTTCTACTAAACTCTGAAAACTCTCATACGTATTTCTGCACAGCTTCAGAAAGGCGTGTCCCAAGATGACTGACCCAAAAAGCCCCTTATGCAAGACTAAAATTGAATCTAAAAAATAAAGAAAAAATAAAAACTGTGCAGTCCCTCCAGTGACCCAGACACGCACTGAGCCTTCAAAGCAGCCAGGCCTCCAACAACAGCCAAGTGCAGCTCGTGCAAGCACTGGGGATGGAAGTGCCAGGCCGATGGGATTTGTCAGAGCAGACCTGAAGGAAACACTAATAGGAATTCAGTTCCCACGTCATTTTTTTCCATTTCAATTACAGCTTTTATGACCATGGACAATTAACTTCTGACACTTCAGACACATCCTGTCTGGTGACAGGGCTTTGAGGAGGTATTTCTCTGAAGAGTACATATGTCACTACACAATTAGCTGCACTGTGAATTCCCTAAATAATCCCATATCTGCTGGCAGTGACAGGAGGACACCCCTGCTGCACGAGTGACCTGATGTGAGATGAAGTCGTACACACACAAGTGTCTCCTGCACCACAGAAACCGTCACTGCTGTGACCCCCACAAGCAGCACTGGGAAGTTTGTGCCTTTGCAAAACAACTGACCTGAAGCCAGGAATTTATTTATGGCTTGGTGTGCTCTGCTCAGGTGTCAATTACTGATTAACTGATTGCTGGGAGTTTTAGTATTTTTTTTAATGCCTGGACTGTTTTAGAACCAGTAACTCATTTGGTTCTGGCCCTTCCTCCAGCAACCTGCAGAATACCACAACAGATTATATAAAATAGGGTATTTGTGGAAAACTGATATCCAACATTTTAATTAAGAATCCAAGAGCTGAAGCTATCCCTTCCAGCCCTGAAGAAAACAACCCCTATCAATCCAGAAAAACAATTAAGGTATTTAAATTTTATCTTAGTCCTTGAACTGCAAAACTGAAATTGTGCTGTAAGTGGTGACTATCCTGAGAATCCCCAGGCAACAATTTGGTTTCAACATCAAATTTCTTCCTGCAAATCCCCTGAAAGGTTCAATCTAATAGTAACAATTCTAAAGTGTGTGAAAACCACTAAAGGCTAAAAGCTTTGCACAAATTATTTGCATTATCAAAGGAAATGGGCTGGAGTTTAAAATCACACCCCAGTGATACCAGCATTTGTCCATTGCGTACGACACCAGTTCCCATTGCCTTTGCTGCTTACTGAGATTCCCACTGCAGCCCCTCTCAGCTTTTGGATGTTTCAGCCAGCAGCTTACAGGTTATTCTGGGTGAGGGATGCACCCAGCACTGCTTCCTGAAACAGCATCCAACTGGACAGAAGGGATGTGTCAGGTGAAACTCAGCATGGCTCTCTGAGCAGGGACCAGAACGGTTTGCTTTGAACGGCCATTGAACACAAGAGCTGAACCACCTCTGGGGCAAGAGTCAAACCAAGGTCTGCATGTCCACCTAACTCACACTGCAACTGATCACCCACGCAAGTTACTGCTCTGCCCATGACACTGCCCCTGCAGCCCAACTTCTGCACTCCCTGCTTCAGAATTCACCCCCTCAGGGCAGCTGTGTGCTGGTGCTTCTGCAGGGCAAATACAGCCCCTGGCTGAGGGGTGTGAGGAGTGCACGGTCCCAGTACAGCCCCCACAGCTGATGGGTGCACAGTCCCTCTCCCTGCACCTTCCCGGCTGTGGCACCGCCCAGGGCACAGAAAGGGGCTCGGGGCACTGCCAGCTAATGAGCTCATTAACACAAGATACAAGAGGATGTGACGTGCTTGGCTGGCTAAACTAAAAACTGCAGTGAAAACTTTCAAAGCTAAGAGTGGAGAAAATGTATAAAATCCCATCTTTGGCAGGGGGTGGAATTCCACCACTGCCCTGGTGGATGTCGACAACCCTTTTGGTGAAGAAATTCTCCTCAATATCCAACCTAAAACTCCTCTTGTGCAACTTGAGACCGCCGTTGCCTCATGTTCCATCACTTATTACTTGACTTTCATGAACTACTTTCCCAACCAGCAAACCACTCATCACTTTACCAAATGCCTTACATCACACCCAGCTTGGATAAAAAGTAGTTTTAAGGTCCTGCAGACAATCAAAGTATCTGAACAGAACTACCGAAGGATCAGCTACTGACTAAACGTGAGGCACTCACGGGAGGGAGTAGCTACAGGCTCAGTTTTGATGAGTAGGAACTCATTTGAACTGAAGAGGAAAATAAAGTCAGGTGTCACAGAAATGCTAATTTCCTGGACTTCTGACTCACGTGGGTCCAAGTCCCAGCCCCTGACCCCAGCAGGGCTTACCAGTGTTGTAGGCAGTGGGCATGGCCGAGTACACGAGTCCCTGCGGGGGCAGGCTCGGAGTCGTCACCGACACCACGGGGGTGGCCAGGGGCTGCGTGGACTGAGAACTGCTTATCCTTTGGGTATTCTGCAAGGGATGGAAATAACAAACCTTGTGAGACCAGAGAGAACAGTGGGAAATGCAGTGCTAGGATAACAGGACATTGCATTCAAATGTGCTGCTTTGCTGTGTCTTTGAGTTAGGAACACATCCTTTTTGTCAGGATTGGTTTTCTAAACAAGCTAAAATATTTCAAGACAACCCAAACGATCTTGGCAAACTGAAATGAAAAATTAATTGAAGGCTCACTGGGCCACTTCCCAAGCATGCAGATTTCAACTGTGTTAGAGTTGTAAGACACACAAAAATAAACGCAATTTCTTAGGATACACACAACAATTCTCAGAAGTTCTTAAGTGATTTTAAGAGTTTTTAGTCTTATTTTTAAAGAGGTTTTAGTGCAGATGGTGAGGTACAGTTCCACCAGAAGAGATTCTCCCACTTCACAGTTGTTTATCCAATTTTCCAAATTTCAGCTGCCAGTTTTGACACTGTGCTGACTACACCTGTCCTGAAAGGAACACAGAGATCTTCTAAATTTGTGTTGATAAGACTTCAGTGATAAAATAATCTTGCTGTTCCCATGGTTCCTGAGAAACTGAGAGAGTACTTGTTATAATGCAGATATGTTTCCAAGCAAATGACACTGGAGTTCACAAAGAGCAACTGTGCTTTTCTGACAGGGAAAACAGCTAAACTAGATTGTCTCAGATAATCTAACTGTGGGCACAATTTGGCTTTTTAATATCAGTCTTTCTTTCCCATATACTGGAACGAACATCTGCAGCAAACATATCACTCAAAATAAGCTCTAACCAAATTTGCTGGTTAGAAAATTAATTAAACACTGTGGTGAACAGCACCAGACAGCAAAGCTGCTGCCACAGAACGTTCCGCTCTCCATGGTGGCAACTGCAAATCTTCCTTCAAAATATGAGGTTCAACACCATTTGCCCAGATACTGTCAAGAACAGAAAATGCTACGGTTTTTTATTTTTCAAAAACAGATATTTTCTTTTATCTGCAGAATTCTTAGAAATAGCAGCAGTTTCTACACCCTCTATTTCTACAAGGAGCTGGGTTTCAATCTGCTGGAAATATGTTTTTAAAGAGAACCTCTATCTCTGAAAAAATATTTGCTACAAGAGGAGCAGTTTCTCATCTCTTTGGTAGGGATCCATTTCATAGCTTTACAAGACTGAAGTTACTACTCCTTTCCCTTATTTCAGACACAGGTATTTCAGGATCTGCACCCCTTAACTTTTTTCTCCACTCTAATCTTGAGAGAACGAGCAGCATTAAAAATGCATCATTCTCTTAAAAATATCAGAATGAGCAGGTACAGAAATGGGGCTGTATTCAATTTTAAGCTTAAATTTATGAAGATGAATTGAGGGTTATCAATCTTGTATCTTTCCCATTTAAAGAAAGAAATATGTATCACAGCTTCCATATTAAAATCAGCCACAGCTTTCACTGGCTGCCAGCTTCTGATCTTTCTTGTGTCTGGCTGCTCTTCCAATTCCCACCTTTGAGCTTCCCAAGGATTTGGGGGCTCTTTGGCATTTGTTACCAAACACACACATTGGCGGTGTGCTCTCCTTGCTTCAGAGCACCCAGGTTTCAAAGCTCCAAGTCCTAGAGAAAGTCCCTCTGATTTGCTGTAATTGATCCCTTTAAATCACTTACGTACTTCTGAAAATCTCCCCTAGACCAAGTTTATCTGGCATAAAGAGATGTTATTAGAGCAGATTTTTGTGTCTGTCAGGAACTGACCTTTCTCCAAAGCTTTCTTGGATGGCTGCCTATAAAGTTGGGATTACTGCATAATGGAAAAGTAAAGAGGAATATACTGGGAAACAATCCAGACCAGAGGATTTCTTCATGGGATTTTTTTTTTTTTTTGAGTGGCTAATAAAGGTGGTTTTCTGATGTAAACTCTTTCTGAATATAATTCCTGGAACACTCAGCCACACAAAGACACTAAGCAATATTTAGCTGTGCCCAATGTTTGTTGTCCTTGGAGATTCATGACACATTTCAGGATTTCTTTTTTTAATCTTTTTAACTGGTGCAAATGTAGCAGGAAGAATTCAGTATCTTTATTTCATGCTACACTACTGTTGGTAGCTGCTTTTCATATTCAGTGCTCAGCTCCAACCACACAGAGTGTGTGTTCACAGATGGGATTTGGAACTGCTTCCCAACACTGGAATCAGCATCAGACAGAATCCTGCAGGTGTAGCTCGTATTTCTTTGCCAGGTTTGAGGCAGACACTGCACCTTTCCTTTGTGTGAGTGCTGCTCCTGTCAGAGCTGGTCCCAGTTTCTGGAGCCACTAGATGGCCCACGCCGCACACGGGATCCACGTGCGGCTCCATGCGCCCATCCGGCACGGGGCAGGGGGAATCCCTCAGTCCAAGGGCTTTGGCTTTAATTCCAATTGCAATGACATTTGATTAAGTGTTTTTACACTGAGCTTTTGTTCTTGCACTGAAAACCAGACGCTCCCCTGAAGGTGAGAGGAATGTGGGAGAGCTCTAACTGCTCGACCAGCAAGACATCCCAGTAACTCTTAAAAACTTCACTATTGACTTTCAAAAACCATTTTCCCTTACTTTTTAAATCTATTTCTCATGTTTAAGGTAAAAATCAACCAGCAGCATGCATTCATCAAGAAATTTATCTAAATCACTACATTTTCCATGCTTTCATGCAATTAGAGCCTCATATTAGCAACAGGTCCATGTTCAACAACAAATCAAGGTCTGCAATAGGTCGATTTATTTCTCTGTGAATCTGACACAGCATCTTCTGCCTGGTTTGTGCCACAGCAGCCAAACAGTTTGCAAATCGCTCTAAAAATAAGTTACGAATTATTTTAGCCTTACGTTAATTTTCCAGACAGAATGCCAAATGTTGAAACCTTTGGGGAAAAAAAAATTGAAAACATACAAATCCCAAGAGTTTCCTTTTCAAAGCAGAATAGCTTTCCACTGGAAAAAAGGTAGAATTATTCATTTGCAATTCTCTGTTCCTTTTGGTAAACAGGGAACACCCCTGTGGTTTGATAATCTCACGCAGGATGAAATAATTCTAACCTCCAAAAAGGTGACCTCACCAGCAATGATGTCATCTCCTTGAAAGGAAGAGAAGTAACACAGGGCTGGTGTTACAATCTGAAGAACTTCACAAGTGAAGCCACTTTCTAAAAATATTGCAATAATTTAGGGGATGAGAAGTGATTATTTGTATTTCATATAGAAGGCAGTAAAAATCCTATATACATGGACAGTTACTTCGTAAGGCTCTTTTCCAATGTTCCCTCCAAGAAAAACAGAAACATTTTCAGGAAAAAAAAATAGAAGTTTACAAATGGCAAGCGCTGACTTTGGATGTGTTTTCAACTTGAAATGGTTGGGTTTTGAGTTTGATAAAACAAATGTATTTTTGTCTGCTACCAAGGGAACACTGGAATTATTTAAAATATGTAATGAAACTACAGTTAAAAAGCTGTAGTGAAAGACATTTCCAGCATCTTGCTGTCGCTCAGCAAACAGCAGCCCAAACTCACCAACTCCAATTCATCCTCCTCCGACTGTACTCAGCAAACAAGAGGGATAACACAGTTACTAAAAATAGCATTGCTTTCAAATGAAAGAAAAAGTCACGTCTGTGCTTCAGGATTTTGATTAATTTTAATTAATAATGTGGATTTGCCACCTGATTCTGTAGATAATACTGCTAGAAATGTAGTACTTCATGAAACTTGTGTCACATAAAACCTGCTGTACAAAACACTGGCTTTGAGGAAATTGGTGCAGTAAGAGCTTGGTGACCCCAAGGACACGGCTGCACACGTGGATGTGCAGCACAGCAGTCTCTGGCTGCACGGACCCAATGAACCAGCTCAGCAACAAAATACTTTTCACATACAACCATCATTTCATGCCAGCATCTACTCTGAAATCTCCTAACTCCCCCAAAAACACAGACAAGCCCAAAGCTGAATATGATGATGTTCTTCACAACACAACAGTAAACAGGTGCTGTGCACCACTAACATCAGAACTGCATTACTGTTTCTATTTCTAATTAAAAGGGCAATTTGCACTGTAATAATCAGCCAGTATACTTCCTATCTCTCCTACACTTCAGTATTCCTAGAAAAACCTTTTTTTTTCAAGAATCATTACTCTGAGGCTAATTATAGCTTTTGTTACTTGGATTAATTTGGTATTATTCATCATGAGTACCAGTAACAAATGTAAGCACTTGTGGTACCTTAAAAACAAATAGGAATTATAAAGAGAGTACTTGTGATGTTTATATCCTGCTCCTCCTGGTTATGGCCCATTCTTCCACACACAGAAAACATCCACAGAGACGTTGAAAATTTCTACATGGCAGCAAAAGACTAAGACCAAAGGATTTGGCCAAGTAAATTAAAGGAAAAACAGAGTAACACTTCCTGCAAGACCTGTTCTGGGCTTGAGGCCGTGGTTGCCTCATGGCTGACACGAAACCTGTGTGCTATTCCCAGCCTGGGTGGACAAACATTGCTGCCCAGATGCCAAAGCGCAGAGCAGCACTGCAGAGCACCTCAGTGCTCTTTGATGGCCTCGCTGAACACACGACAGCCCCGCAGGACAGCCAAGGTCACGTTCCACGGTGCCACATCAAACCAGTGCTGCTCTCAGCCCTTCCTCACCACGGAAGCTGCACTTCACATCCCACAGCCATTACGACCCAGGAAAAACAGGAACAAAATGTGCTTTAGGGCACCTTAATAGAGTTCACATCACCAATAAGATCGGCTGTTCCTCCACAGAATAATGGATAACCCTTTTTAAAATCCACATCCTCCAAACCACCGGAGTTCTCGGTACCAAGTCAGAGGGATGTCAGATCAAAACACCAAAGTCCCTGGCCCTGTCTCTAGGATTGTGCTCTTATCACGTTTAGGTCAGGCTGCTATTTTACACCTGTAAAAATTCCTTACAAATTGAACTTCTCCCCAGGTCACAATTCATACTTTTGATTTTCATCAGTGGCATTTCAGAATACAAACACCCCTCTATTACTACACCCTATGATAAGCAGGTGAGACAGTTTCTCCCTGTGCATGTGGGCAGAACACCCATTTTCACACAGTCAGACCCAGAACAGATGTTTTAACTCACCAGTGGTGGCATCATGCCCTTGCTGGAGGGTGGGATGACGACACGGAGGTCAGGTTTGCGGTTGTTCATGCCAAGATTTCCTCCTCCTGGTGGAGGTGGGGACTTTGTAGGCATGACTTTGCCTAGGCCATTCCCACCACCACTAGTACCAAGTAGACTTGGTGAAGCTCGGGAATTCACAAACCCATTTCCTGAAAGAGGAAAAACAAATGGACTGTAAGACGGAGGAGAAGGACAATACAAAATTTTGGTGCTCATGTACCAGTTATGAAATATTTATTTCGTAAAACTTCCGATAACAAACTTCCCACAAGGGGCTGTGTATTGAACAGTCGAACGAGCACAAACCACTCTCACCAGAGGATCAATATGTAAAGGGAATATCACTTCAAGGGCACACTGTGGCAGCTTAAATGCTGAGAAGAGCAAATTGCCAAAGAACTATTTCTAATAACATCCGTTGTGTTTATTTTGCCCTTTGAAGCTCCTCCAGGCTGAGCCTGCAGAAAAGTGAGGGTTTTGCACAACTCCACTTGGTCCCCACCCCCACAGAGCATGGACTACACTGAATTGCTGCCTGTGAGAATAAAAGACCAGCTCTTAAAGTCTCTGTTTCTAAAATTTACTCTTCATATACATCCAAGATCTGTAGGACTCATTTCAGCATCAATATTTACTGTCTGATTATCATATTTAGCAACAATGAGGGGAACAAATTCTTTCCCTTCAAATTCATTCCAGAGATACACATTGCTTATGTCCATAGGTTTATTTACAAAGTCTTTCTCTACCTTACTCCTGGTACTCATTTTAAGTGGAATTAGACAAGCCAAAGCCTACAGGTCCAGGATTCAGCACTGAAATCTCCAAAAGCTGAATATGCTCAAGGTAGAGGCCTCAGCTTACACTCAGAACTGATCAGAAAACAGTACCAAGGCAGCAAATCAGCAAAGTGCCTAGTATTTTATTTTCCCATCTTGACAGAAGCACCAATCATGTTAACAAAATATATTTCTCAGAAAAAATGTTAAAGCCACATTCCAATCACAGAATCATATTTATAGCAACAATTCCCAAAATACACAAACCTTATTCAGCTGCAAACAGAAGAAAAGTTGTTAAGGAGAATTTTGCAACATGGAACCCCATCGTTCACCCTACAGAACCTGTGTGTGTGTGTGTATAAATAAACACAATTCATAGTAAGATTCTGTTTGCTCTAACACTGCAGCTTTTATAGGCACAATCAGGGAAAAGTCTATGAGACAAAGTTCACTGTGTGGGAAATTCTCTCCTAATCGCCCATAGCGCCACACCGGCATGAATTTTGCATTATTCTTCTAATTTGAATAGGCCCCTATGCCCAATCCAATTTTATTGCATTAAATACATATTAATCTAAAAGCAATTAAAATAAGAAAGTTGTCAGTGTCACATTCTACCTTCTTTAGCAACATTTTTAATGTCCTTAGAATCACAGCAAGAAGAAAGAACAGCAACATGTATGAGCAAGGGCACAAAGCTTCATGAAGGTGTCTGGTACTACCAAGATATCAGCCAGGGCACACTGAGAACCTCGATGGGAATTCACCAGGATGCTGGTGAAGAAGCGTCCTCTGGATTTACTCCCTGTGTGCATTTCCCACTGTGCCAAAAGCCTGACCATACATGGACGATCTGATATGTCCCTTGAGTTTTCCAAGGTTAACAGAGCAAGGAGGAGTTATTCTAATTTAGTACTTTCCTGAAGCATTTGTATAGGACGTATGGGAATATGACTTTTAACTCCAAAGTTATGGGGAAAGAAGAAACACAGCAGAAAATAAAGTTTTTAATGTCAGCATTCTTCTTTCTGTATTAAAAACCACAGCAAAAACTCATTTTGTGATTAAAGGATCTACATTCCTCAGCAGATAACAGCAGAATTTATTTGGATACTTCTACGTTAGTGATAAAATTTAGGTGGAGCGGTTGAAAAGTTGGGCTGGAGCTGAGAATACACACTAGAGCTAAATATACCCTTGACTGTTAGGAGAAAACTCTCCACAGCTGGGTCACATGGAAAAACCAACAAGCCAAAAGGAGGAATTAAGTTCCGTGCTATCCTTAAGGTTCCTGAAATGGAGACAGTTTTCGCAGAATCATGATTTTGTTAACACACTTATGCATCAATTCCTATCCATTATAAATGAGTGCAGCGTGAGGTACAGCCAGCCTGCAGAGCATCAGATTGCCAGAGACATCCTACACAATGGGCAGGGTAAAAACTAAATGGATTTGGAAAGAGATGCTAGGAAGGAAAAATATTAGAAAATGGCATAATTTTCACCAAATTATATCTGAAACTCTGTTATGGTACCTCCCATTTTCAGCAAAAATGCCAGAACAATTAAAGAACTTACTGTTATAACAGAAGTTAAGTGTGGGCATTTTATTACTCACTGGGGCTGTCAGTGTTACCTTTCCATGGCAGGGCTGGGGAGTTCTGAGCAGAGTTTAAGCTGCACAGCAATCCCACTCTGTACAAACAGTGGGGCTCTGTACAGCACTCTGGGCCATCCTATGATACCATTTCCTGTCCTCTGGTTCAAGTATTTCGGTAGCCCGTGTGTTAAATCTGGACAGTGTCTTTCTTCCACACCCAATCCAGTCATTTCCTGAGCCCTATTCCAGGGCTCTGCCAATCCTTCAGAAACATTTCATGCTTTTAGTGGTGCTCTCAAAAACAACAAACTCCCTGCCACTGCCTGCT
Organism: Rhagologus leucostigma; assembly: GCA_013397725.1. Classification (NCBI taxonomy): domain Eukaryota; kingdom Metazoa; phylum Chordata; class Aves; order Passeriformes; genus Rhagologus; species Rhagologus leucostigma. The sequence continues at coordinate 5,085,200 of VZTD01005508.1, read as the reverse complement.
CTGCGCAGTATCAGGCAGCAGCAGGGCAGAGTCAAAGCATTTCTTCTGACAAAAGTCTGAGCACTTCTTAAAAGGAATGTTTAGAATATATTAAAAATGGGAGAAACAACAACAAAAAATATCTTAAGTGTGCAATACTCTGGGTATGAATCCAATAGCAGCCCTTTGTGATAAAGAGCTGGCACCGAACACTGAGCAAACACTGGAGTGTCTGTATCGATCGTCTGAAGGATCATATGCTGGGGCTGCAATAAGAGTGCAGAATATTCATTTTTAGTATGAAACTTCAAGCCTTTTTCCTTTTAATAATCTAATAAGAAAATCAAATTACCAGTTAAGAGTGAAAGGATAACTAAATGCGTGGTATTTCTTAGAGCAAGGTCAGGAGACAGAAAAAGATAATGAGCACAGGATGATGCAACTACACGGCCCTTTGCCAAACCAAGGCCTTAATAACCCCATAAATTCTACTTACTATTTCATATAATACAGAAATAGTTTTTACCCTACCCACTATAGATCTTCCCCAAAGACAATACTTTACGTTTAAAAATGTTTTCAAACTGAAAATAGAAACAGAATATAAAATCCTACATATGTGTAAAATTACAACCGTTTTTACTCCCGAAGGAAGAGTTTTATTTAATTCCTTAAAACAGACGTGAAAGCATTTTCAAAACAGTCCTTTGGAAAACAGACACCAATGCAAATATAAGCTCTCAATTATATGAATCATAATTTAATTAGATTTGATGATAACAAATCCTGCCAACGTACATTAGACTCCTTCTTGTTTAGTCAGAAAGTGTTTACTTTTGAAGCAACTTCTTTTCTGAAGTGAAATGTTACAACCCACCCATGATACCAACTGGATATTCTGCCTTCAGAGACATAATACAGCCTAATCTCATTTACTGTCCTGCAGCCCAAGACACAGCATTCAATTACATGAGCCAGACTCATATTTCACTATATAAATCACATCAGCTGAAACAATGAACACACGTGGCTGGAAAGTACTCCATGTACTTATTACTACTCAAGGAATAAATTATAGGCATTGATGCCATTAATCTTTTTTTTTTTTTTTGTGGTTCTCTTTGGAGAACTGAACCACCAAAATACAAATATCATTGAAATAACTGAACAGTTATACACAGTTTTGGAATAATTGTGGGCAAGCAGCTAGGCCATGTAAGATTAAGCAAATATCAGGATTGTAGTAAATAAATATTTATGCCTCAAGTGACATCATAAAACCCAACAGATGTCACACAATTAGAAGTAAACTGAAAATTGTGTTTGCAACAAGCCATTGATTCACGAGGCATCAGAAGGCCAGATAAAATCTACGGAAGGCAAACATTTACATGAAGAACCTTGGGCAAGGGGACATATTGCAAGTAAACCCAACGATAGCATTTCTGTGTGCATTAGTTGCTCAATTTGTTTACTTTGGGGTTTAGTATGACAGATTCAAGTGGAAATTAAAAACAGCATATGCCATTCCTACCATTTTCAGCTTTGCACAGCAATCACTGCTGATTCTACCACCATTTCAAAAAGCTCAAGTTCTATATTAGCTTTGGAAAGAATTTACTGTAATATTTCCAGGAATCTGAAATAAATGTATTTTTACTGATCTTTACAAATCAGTATGTCAGATAATACTATAATCAGAATTAAAATATACCTTTGATAGTAATATAAGGTCTTGAACCATGTCTAACATGTAAGATTTATGCTTCTAAAGCAGTACTTTAGATATTAAAGGCAGCAAAAAAGAAACACATGACTAAATGTCAAAGGAATGCTTAGTCATGTTAGACAGAACTTAAAAAAAAGGTTATTTCCCAGGTTGTTGGAAATTTTGTTTTGCCTACAGCTACATAAAAGGAGAAAGAATTTTCAAGGATATTTAGAATTTAAAAGGGTGGTTATTATTCAGAATGCAATAGCAAACCTAAATAAAGGCATATTGCTCTTGTATCTGAGTGAAACATCAGCAACAGCAACTGGATGTCTTTTAGGTCTTTTGTCAATTAACAGATTACAGTCAATTACATCAGTTTACTTCCTCAACTTGCTGATGTCTATGTGTCTATACAAAGCCAATGTAAAGAATGGCAAAGAAAGGAGAGAAACTGTATGTTTAGAACAACTGGAGATGTGGCAGTGTATCCTGGGCAAGGGGACATTATATAAATGTTGAGACTTACTTTAACCCAGCTGGGAAACTAGTAATTTGTTTTCTGCATGGCAAGTTCTAACCACAATTGTCATGTACCTCTCAGTAAATCAGAAATTACGGTAAGATAACAAACACACATAGCAAGATATGAAATTTCAGCTAAAACCTAATGGTAGTTCAGGGACTGAACTGACCTCATGTCATGCAGATGGGTGGTTTCCAAGGAGAAAGAGCTACAGTGAAAAAAAAAATCAAATACTTTCTTTCTTCGACCAGCATGTTTTTTATGCTGATTTCAGCCAATCATTTCTTGTGAGCTGATTTAATCAGAGAGCGATGAACGGATCAGCCTTTGTTACGTGCTGACAACGTCCAGCAAAGGAAAAGGGTTCAGCTCACACCCTGTGAAACAGCTGCTCTGCAGCCCACTCCCTGAGCTCCTTTTCCTTCAGGAGAGCCTGGAAGCTGTAGGAGTAAATAGGCTGGTCTTGTGTTCCTCAAGAATCCTTCGGCCCATTCCTTGGAGAAGGGTGAAACCCTGACTGTTGTACTGACCTGTGTCCTCTCAAAGATCAGAGCAAGGCGAGCCATGACGCCTTGACGCTACTGACAGCACAGAGCAGGAACCTTCATGTGCTGCACTTAGCAGCAGGTGAGCAAACATTCTGAAGTCACACCCCTTCCATACAGCTGGGAAGTGAGGAGCTCTGACTACTGGAAGACTACCTGGGACAGATCATACCTGTCACACTGAAGAGGAAGCACAGACCAGAAATAGCACCAGGAGAGCACAGCCGTAAGTAGGAACATGCTCAGTGTTTATTTACAGCTGCTTTCCTAAGGTGGTCCTCTCCCACAGGGCCAAGCCTTGTAGCTGACGCAGGTGAAACAGGCTGGCAAGGGGACATTACATAAATGTCAGAGTGGGGTAGAGGCAGAAGAAATCTGCGTTCTTAAGGAAGAGGCTGACAGCAGCAATGCAGAACATTTGACTGAAACTGCAAGAGGTGTTTTTCAGGAGTTATTCGGATACTCCTCACTGGGGTGTCTCTCATTTCACAAACAAACACGACCAGAAAGGTGTGCACAGAGAGCATTTCTGTTACTGAAGCCTCTGGTGCACTCTGGAATTGCAGCATATTCAGACTTGTGCAAGACCAAGCTCAAAGATTCTTTTATCCTCAGACACACACAAAAAGCTCCCTCCATTGGCCAAGCCCTCAAGACAAAGGGAATCATTTACAGGTGTGGCTTTTCATAGTCCTGTCTTGATCCCTTTCTGGCAACTCCAAGCAGTTTACAGGTGTGTGCAAGCTGTCAGTGGCACCTCTGCAAAATTCCTCCTCGGGCCAGGATAAAAGACCACACATGATCTAGACTGACTCTCAGTAGAGATCCAGCAGCTCACAAGACACAGCTTTTTGAGCAGGTATATCCTTCACTTCTACTCCAAAGAAAATACATATTCCTGAGGATACTTCACATTCTCAGAACCAGAAGATTAGTGAGGACATTAGAGAAGATACAGCTCTGGAACAAAGAGGAGAACTTCAGTACCCAAGCAGACCAGGTCTTTTTTTATCCATTCTCTTGATGGTAGAAACGTAAGAGGAAAGACAGCTCCTTTTTCTTTTTTCTCCTTTTCCAAAAGATTAACTGTGTCCATAATCCGCCTTACTGACCAGAAGGGCTACTTCACTGACACAGGAATGTACAGACAGACTGTGTCTTTGTGAAATCATGAAGAGCCTCCACTTCCAAAAGTTCCTCAAGAATCACCTGGAACTAGGAAGAACTTAGGTCTCAGGGTTTATGCTTTTCATGCAGCCGTGGCAATGAAAACCAGCTCAGATTCTTGGCATGGTTCTGGCTCAATGCCACATGTGAAAGGTGTGGAAGAAAATTAAAGACTGAATAACTGTGGTGGCACTTCTGAGCTGTTCTGATTCTCAGAGTCCTCAAGGATGGGACAAGGTCACTGAAGTGCATTTCACTGGCAACCTGCGGATGATTCACGGGATGATACCAATCTACTGGAACACAGCAAAGCGGAACTCATGGCAAACTGGAACATCATCCATGGATCCATCCATCCATCCATCTGCCAGAGAAACTCTCCCTGGGGCACGTGAGGCTGTACTCTGCCTAAAGCGTTCCCCACATCCTGGTGACATGAGACTCCTGGAGCACATTTGATGCCCCTCACAAATTGAACAGGGTTTAACACTGACCAGGAGCAACAGGATCATCACAGTGTTCTAGCTCAGAAACATTTGATCTAATTAACAGAAAAAATAAATTAGCTCTAGAGCAAACTCTGTTATAATGCTGGACATTTTTCCCCTCTCAAAACTGGTATATTTGCCAAGCAAAAATTTTCATCAAATGTTTTTTATGTGGTGGGTAGAATTTTAAAAATATTACAAAATGAAAATGCTTTTTCAGAGTTATGACAGCTGCATGTGAAGCAAGCTCTCAGTATTATAAAGTGATCACAAAATTTTCTGTTCTGGATATAAAAAACCACCTACCAATCTTTGCTACAACACGCAGATATTTTTACTCAAAGTTATTTTCCACAGAAAAACTGTTAAGTTGGCAGATTGACTGCTAAAGCAAATCATTTCCATTCCAATCAAGTTACACAGGACTTGAGAAAAAGACTCGTGTGAACTCAATATGAGCCATTTTATGCAACATCTTTGTTTGAACTGGGTCCCAAATAAGCAAGATAACCTTTACTTGCTTGTTACTAAGAGATAAAGGCAGATAAGTGTCTTTCAAGGAAATGAGAACAAAATCTCAGATGCTCAAGAACTTCGTAACACCAGAGAAGATGGGTTTTTCCGTCATTTATTTATAAGAGAATATCTGGGAATATGGATATGCCAGTACTCTATCTTTACCTCTGACATCACTCCTATAAATTGTGAGCTGCAAATTTGGCACATGACCTTTCACTACATCCATAGGAGAATTCTCCATTCCTGAGAAGTTTAAAAAAAAATGGAAGCTAAAAGAAGAAAATAGATTTTTTAAAAGTGAATTCTAAAATAAATGCAGCAAGAAACTAAAACCATTATTGTCTGCAGACATAATTAACATGAGATACATTTCAACAGCAGCTGTCAAGCTCAAGTTGACAGCAGATTTAGTCAATCTGGTTACGTACGATTTCTTGATTGTGGTTGTAACTGAGAAGGTTTCTGTGCACCTGTCAGTAGTTAAAAAGTTGTTATGCCATAACTTACAGCAAGTGGAGCTCTGACAACTCAGGGTACCCCTCAGATTTAGCATTCTAGTGTTAACCAGGTATTTGAGTTTCACTAGAGGTACTTAAAGATGTTCCCCTGTTCTTGTAGAGTCACAACTCTCACTTGTATGACAAACCTTTCTAGAAGTGAGTGGGTACATGTATAACATCTTGGGTGTGATGTTCTGCAAAGTAAGAGATAAGTGATGCATTTTGACTTTTTACATAAACTATTAATAAATGCAAGGAGGAAAACATTTTACTGCATTAAATATGTTCCCCAAGCTGCTGTAACTGGGCACTTCTAGAGTCTGATACCCTATAGCAAGCACTGTAACCACTGTTTTATTTGCTTATTGAAGGAAGGAGTCTTAAATCTGAAGCTGCTGTTACTAAAGCCTGATTTTGGAAAAGAGGCCTGAAACAGCCTGATAATAAACTTATTTAGTCTGACTCAAAAAATTCTATGGAAATCAACATCTGACCTCTACAGTTTCTAAAAATAGTCATCTTTTTTCAACTGAGGAAGTTTCCTCCATTTAAAATCTTGCTTACCTGATGGAAACCACTCTTTAATATTTCATATCTTTGCTGCACATAGCCAAGGAATGGATAAAGAGTGGAAAGTCAGTCCTGTGCTTTCAGCCTTGGAGAGTTGCAGCATTTTTTATTCATCAACTCAATTGCCTGACTTGATGTTCAAAGAACTTTTTCCCAGCTGCCACACTAAGTAGCCAGTGGGCAAACACTGAAAGGTCAACAGTTGCTTCTCTAATTCCATGCTACGAACACTTCCCAAGGGGAGTTAGGTGTGTTTGCAAAACTGACCTTCAGCCAGCACAACTTCCAATGGCACAGGAGGAACGTGACCAAAGTGGGTGAACTGCCATTTGTTTTGTCTGTCTGCGGCACGACACATTTCAGTGGCTGCCTGCCCCTCTATCAGAGTGCTAAATTTTGTTTAGGGGAGACAAATGTGCTATCATATATTTTTACTGAAGACCAAAAAATACTGTGGATTTGATTTTTGGCAAGATCTCGAATTTGTTTCCAAAAGAAATTCTGATCATCATCCAAAATTAAGACAGACCCTAGCTATCAGTTTCCAAGATTTATTGCTTTCTTCACGTAATTGCTAGAAAATGATTAGTAAGATACACATGGAAATACAAACAATAGTCTGTATTTGCTTCATTCTGATTGGCACCACAAACAGCATCAAACATTCAGGTCCTGCAAATACTAAAGTTGAGAACTGAGCTGAGTTGCCTTTAGTGCAATAGTTCAGATTTGGCAAACATAAGGTGTTTTTAGAATGCTGTAATTACACCTGTAGAGAAACACAAAAGCAGGAGCAGCATGCTACTACTGAAAACCACTAAAATAAAAAGGCAAATATTACTGAAGTGGAAAGGGCACAGCAGTAAAAAGTTAAACGGCTGATAATAATTTATAAAACTTGACAATAACAGTGTAGCTAAAAAAATTATGACCTTTGTTCTTTCACAGCCACTTTTTCAAAAGAGTCAAAATAAAAAATTGCTTTTGAATAACTGAGAAACTGAAACCACAATACTACTTTTTATAACAAAGACACGATACTGCACTTACCCACTGGACTGGTACCAGCTCCATTTGGCACTGAGAGATCAGTTGTCCCCAGCATTCCACCTAATTAAAATAAGCCAGAGCATTAAACTGCTTTGCCCCATTACAGTATCGTGTAATTCTGTACATCAAAACTTAAGCTGTGAAAATGCACTGAAACCACTGGGAACTTGTTACTTGGGAGGGTTTTTGTGGGTTCTGATAAAAAATGCCCAGGGGGTGTGGAAGGAAGGCACAGCAGCAGCGCGAGCTCACCTGCATTGCCGGTGCTGGGCGGTCTCTGCGGGGCCCCGGGGGACACGTTGCGGTGCAGGGTGCTCTGGGGCGGGGACAGCATGGTCGTGTCCGTGAGCGAGGAGCTGGCGGCCAGGGATGGGGACACCAGGGAGCTCCCTGGGTTGCTGTAGGTTAAAGTGTTGGGATTGGACACTGGAACAGTCACCGACATGGAGAAGTTCTGGGCAGGCAAGCCGGGCTGCGGGAGAGAAGACGAGGAACAAGACAACACCATTAGCATTAACTGTGTTTGCAGAAACAACACATTATAAAAATTCACAGTTACATCAGTTTGTTGGTTTTTATTAAAAGAAAGTTAATTCGGTTAGTTTCTAAACTCTATTAAGCATACAATTTTAAAACATCCATTTGTGGTAAAGTACGGTGTTAAATTCTTTTACATCACGTAATTACAGTTCCAAAGAATTATTCAAACTTCTCAAATATGTAAAGTTCAAACAGAGAAAACTGAAAATATTCATATGAATTCACAAGATCATAAATACAACAAATTTAACCGTTAATTTGGATTATTACAAAGCAATGACAAGCTAAACACGTCTACAAATCAATGAATTGTTGTACCTTCAGAATGTAAGCATAAACATGCACGTTACAAACAGTTATCACACAAAAAAGAACAAGTTAGTAATAACATTTTCTAGTAATAACTTTGCCAAAATATTGCTACTAATCTCTAAGACTTTGTTTTTCAACAGACTAAAAAAATAAACAGATCTTTAGAAAGTCACAAAGTTTAATAATTTGAATTTAAACATTTCAGGTTCCACAAACCCCTGCTTGAATAACCACTCCATCTTTTTTGCAAATCTCGTTTTTTAAATGCTAGTTTTTACAGCATTATTTAAAAGGCAACTGTTTTTCTGTAGTATATATGTTTGTTATTCAACAGCTATTGAATCAAAAGCTGAGCTGCCTGCCCATCTATGGTACTCATTTGGTCGTGACTAACTTCTTTGGCCTTTGTCTCATTCCTATCCTTTGACAGTGATGGGTTTCTGAAACAAAAGGGACTATTTTCTTTCACAACTCTCATAATTACTGGAAACAAAACCATGACAGGTAAAATTTAAGGGCAAAATCCCAGCAGTATTTATTGACAGAATAGAGAGATGATAGTTGTGATTAAGAGGTCAAAGCCAGATGACCAACACACATGACCTAGCAAGTATACTTAAAAAAATGCAATTTCATCACGTGTAGCTTAAAAATCACTTAGAATGATACTTCTGCATGAAAAGTTAGATAATACAAGAAATGTAACAATAACTATACTAATTAGAAGAGCAGAATATATTCTCTACAAGAAACAAAATCTCTTACTAACGAGAGCCAGCGACAATGTCCCTACTGAAGCATTCTAAGAATAATCATCAATTTTTGGCGCAGATGGAAGGAAAAAGTAATGAAGCAGAACAAGGTAATGCTAGCAAAACATTCACTGTATCCAACCAATGACAAGCCCTACCGGTGCTTATTTTCAGGGGAAACTACTTGAAACCTCTCAGTATCTACCAAAACCAGGGTGTTTTTACACAGCATGCTGTCAAGCAGCTCAAACTAAACTGGAAATACCTGAAAGTATGCTGAACACACTGCTAGGAAGTAACAGCTGGAACATTTTTTCTGTAGTTTTCTCAATACAGAAGCAATAAGTGACAGCCTCCCCCCACACCTTACAATAAAGGCTGTCTCTGCCCATCTATGGTGCTCATTTGGTTATGACAGAATTCTTCACGCTTTGCCTCATTCCTATCCTTTGACAGCAATGAGAGCACAAGAACAAGAGAAACTGTGTTCTTATACAGCGCCAGAAGTACTGGAAACAGAAACATAACTGGTCAAATTTAAGTTACAAATACAGAGCCGTAGCACTAAAAAATAATGTTGCCTTTTTCATTTACACTGATGTCCACACAGACATGTAGGCTCTCCACCAGAAACCCACTTAGCTGTAACATACTGAGAGATGAGGCCTGAAGATGTCTCAACACAAAAGAGCTGGATAGCAAAATCTTCAAAACAAAGCAAAACCCAAAAGATATTGACTTTATTCAAGCATAAAGTGCTAACAGAAGTGATGCTGGGTGTCATGACTGTCAGTTTGCTGTTCAGTCCCCAGAGATCTCTTATGCTCTGAACAATGAAATGATTTCCAATATCAGCAAGTCATTTGGAGACACTACTCCAGTGCCCCAGGGTCTGCGCAGATTAACCCACCCAGTCCATCTCCTTTAATTGCTACAAGATTTGCCATCTTCAAATATTCAAAGGCAGTGGCAAAGCCCTGTATTAGTTTTCTTAGAAAATACTTAGTAATACTCAACACTAACAGGGTTTTGTAGGTGGAAATTAAATGTCATCGGGAACACCTCCACAAAAAACATGCAACATTTCCACTCCTTTTATCCTCAAACTGAAGTTCTGGAGCCAAGTGACTTATGGCTGCACACTGGATTGGCACTTGGGAGAAAATTTTCAAATATCTTTCAGTGTCCAAGGAAGTATCTGTTAGAATTTCAGCAGGAGCAACCAGCAATCTTTAGAGGCTCTCACTGTGCAGCAGACTTGATTTTAAATATCTAAGTAACTTTCTACATCCAGACTCCAGCAAAATAAATTCTACTGGTTAGATGACAAAATTAATCCCGTTCTATTTGCCTGCTTGTCACATACTGTAAAGTCTTGATCAACAGACAGATGAAGACCTACAAGATGTAAATAAATGATCCTACATCCCACAACAAAAATCTATCTTGGTAAATATATTTTAGGTAGGATTAGGTAATGCAGTGGGCTCCTGAAATTTTGAAATGTTATCTTGTGTTCCAAAGGTAGGAAAAACCGTGAGTGCGAAACCAAAGCTAGAAATGACTCTTCTTACTCTTTAAGATAAAATTTATTTTAACAAGACCAAGTATCAGAATCTCATTTTTCCTCAGAAATATTTTTCCCTTCTCAAGCCATTACATCCTCTTGTCTTTGAAGTGGTTTTCAGTGGTAAGCAAACACCATGAAAATTCTCATGCATGTAAGAGAAGCACAAACCATACTTTAGTACTCACTGCGATTTTATGATTCCGCATCATATTATCAAATTCTTCATTAATTTTTTTATATTTTTCTTCTGTATGTGGCGTGAGCACATATGAAGTGTCAGGGTCCGGGCTGTCGCACCCTCTGTGTTCCTTCTTGTTCAGAGCCTAAATAATGAAGTTAATAAAAAGGATCAACAAATAAAAAGTAGAGATAAAATAAAAGTACTTACAGGGCCTCGCTTGAAAATAAAATCACTATCTTCATTTAGTTTGCTGAATCTGTCCTCCGATAGTGGACTGTGCTCAAAGTAATCGTCAGCATCAGGGCTCTCACAACCATTAAGGCCTTTCTTTCTTAAGGTCTGAAATACAATTGGAAAATTCACATACAAATCATACTAACTCGCCAAGAAGTTTTGTACACTACTGAATCATTCAGAGCCCCTGCATCTACATCAAACTTTCACAGACAAAACTCACTGCAACAGACAGGATCAGTCTTTCAAGATAGTGGCAAAGTACACAAAGAGAAAAGGTTCATCCAGGTGCCATCTCACAGGTAACTTCCCCCTACAACCACTTCACCTCCCCAGCATTTCATGCAAAATCATTTTTAGACATTGGCTGATGGAGTGAAGTTGCCTGACAAGGAACACTCAAGCCTGTGGCAAAGGAGTTCATGTATTCGCCAGTAATTAAAAGCCAGTTTACTGGACCTTTAATGAATTCATTTTAGCATCTCAATTTTAATATTCAAATTTTAAAAAGCATACAGTTATATTCTGACAAACACAGTGGCTAAAATTTTTGATCCAATTAAACAACTGCAGGATATTAACACATGTAACACTCGGTCTCAGTAGTTGATAAAGGCAGGATCTTCCTGCACTTCTGTCATCCTGCACAATAACAAGATACCTGAAAAAGAAATTACATAATCCCTCTCTAAAATGACTTAGTTTGCTAAATATAAGCTTTTTCAGAGTCCTTTAGACTAACTTTATGGAGCTACTTCCTGTTTTCTGATGGAGAGCTCACATCAACATCCCCTGGAAAAAAAAAGCAAGCTTGTCTACAATCCAGGCATTAAAGAAAGGATGTGAAACTGCAGGTCTCGTGACCAAATTACAAGGTATATTTGTATTTCTTGTTTTTCTTTTTCACCTTATTACACAGCCAGAAATTTTTCTCTGCAAATTCTAGTTTATAACAAAACAATATTTAAAACATTTCCTGTGGAAAAATCCTTAATGTTTTTAGAAAAGTCTCAAAAGGAAAGCAAATTTTAAACAGATAAATGTTATCTGTACATAAGGCAGCAGTAGGACTATACAGGCATGAGGGAGTTGCGTACTTCCTTTTTGTCAGAAATTATCTATATTCCATGAATTTTACATTAAAACTCCTAAAGATCAGAAATCTGCAAGCTGACGTTTCCAGCACCATAAAAAAACCCCCCATGTTTTCCTGTAGAAGCAATTTCCATAACGCACTGAAATTCTGACTTATAAAACAAAATATTTTAGCTCATAGTATTCGCCAGCGTTTTTTTACTGTCAACTGATTTTTAGTACAATAAGAAGTACACACAACTTCCTCGGTATTCATATATATGCAAAATCCCGCTTATTTCTACCACTGTTTTAAAGCAGGAATTGAAAATCCAACTCTCCGCCTGAAATTCTTTAATATCACAGTTCACCATGAGCTGCAATTCCTTCTCAAGTTTCCTGGCTTGCTCCATGTATCCCACACAGTATCTGGAACTCCCACAAAAATGTAATCACTAAATCAGCATATGGGGAAAACAGGTGTAGGCTCCTCCAGCACCTGTCACAGCTCCGATCCCGCTCCTCCAACCAATCAGCTGGACACGTATATGGACTTGGCCATACAAGGGCCGGCTGCTCGGCCTCTCAAGGTCGGAGCCTGTTATCCCTCTCCCAGCCCTTCCTAACAAGTCAGCCTGCCAGCCTGCTACACTTTGATATCAGCAGGGAAAATGTTAACACTGTATAATCTGGATTACACTTAACCCCTGCAGCCCACGGCGCTCTGGAAATAGAACCCAAACGTCTTTACGCGGCGCTCGGCGTCAGCGCGCAGTGCCCGGGACACGATTACAGAGCTGCACTGAGGCTCTGCAAAGAAAGGGCTTGCAACACATGCACACACAGAGTCCAGCTCCTGGGATAAACACGCCGAAGCAATTGAAGTCTTGCAGCAAGGGAGTTTCATTAGAGCTCCTTTCAATAGTCTAAAGTGATCCAGTGAAAGCTTTTAAGTGTAATGCTGCCAGTTCATCCCCCTGGAACGGTCTGAAAATTATCCTCCAAGTTAAACAAAAAGGAAGAGTTTTAAATATAAAAACGCCTCCTTCCTCTCGGTGACTGCGTGTCATTTTTGCTAACAATGGGGTTAACTCTGCTTTGACTCATGAGGAAGGAAAATGCCTCAGTATCTCCCGTTTCAGGCTCTGGAAACCGTCACTCCAGATGGGGTTCCTGTCATTGTGGAGGGATTTAAGCCACGGTTCCCTGTCACAGATAATAAAGCCGGGTCCGACAGCCAGAGCTCTGCCTCCTTATCACCAAAACACCAAGTGCCACTTTGAGGACCTGACCATAAAAAGCCTGCGAACTTTTATCAGTGCCCAGTAACACAATAGTAAAACATTCCTGCTCCGTGGCCGGGGCTGCCCACGGAATGCTGCGAGCTGTTCACACGGGCAGGCGAAGCCAACGCGAGCCAGTCCCGCCAGACACCGACACAGGCCCCTGCTCCAGGGAAAACAAGGAGGGACACGGCTACTGGGAATCTGGGAATCGCTCCGTGGGGACGCAGGAAACCCAAACTCCATAAACAAGGGCTGACTGCGCCCTGCAGATTCTCCAGTGCCAAAATTTGAAATTTCTCCAAATAATGTAAATAACTCGGCTCTCTGAGCTATTTCCAAGATGTTATCACAGAGATCAAAATTTTCTTAACTCTGAGGTTGTTCTGAGGAAAAAATGCCAGTTGGTGAGACCAAGTAATTTGTGTAACTTGAAGAGAGTTTTATTTCTCTCCTGTGATACACAAGCTTGTTTAGAAAAAAAATCATAGTTTTTGCAGTGGAGACTAATAAATATAAGGCATAACTTTTTCTTACTCCAGCAAGAGGGGAAAAGAACATTAAATTTCAGATTTTGTTATTGGATGCTCACTGCAATTACCTTCTGGTGTGAAGTCTTGTTTTCCAGATCATGTAAGGGAATGTGTAGCCCTTTCAGTAAATCTATGTTACTTTCCACTTCCTCTAAGACTTAGCCAAAATTACTGGAAATTGTTCCAACATGTTTGCCAATGCACTGTTATTGTGCCCCAGTAAATGAAATTGTGCAGCTTTAATCTCAGACTGTACTAACTGATGAGAGAAAAGTACTGGTTTTACTCAGAAAATACTGCTAAGCATTTACAAGGAACCAATGCAGGTGTGAAATCTTTTTTTAGAAGAATGAACACAACAATACATTTATGTGACACACAAAGTCACTACACAAGTGTTCCAGACAGCTCTGGTCATCCTGATATTGCAGAATGACCCAGGAGCTTTAAACTGCTTCTGTTCAGTACTAGTTTAGTATTGATTTATTTTGATTTGAATGGCAGAGCTTAGAAAACATCGTATGAGAACGGCTGGACCAGCTATGACGGGTCTAAATATTGCAGTCAAGCACATGGTATAAGAGCCCCAATATTTTCCTGAACTTCCCCACACATATGCAAAGTAGTTTTTAATTGCACTGCATTTTGCTAATTTAAGAAAAGAATCACGCCTTGGCAAGAAGCATCTAAGGAACAGAAGAAGGGCTTCTTGCAAAACAACAGAAAGGAATAATTGGCTTCTCTCTACGATTCAATATAAATTTTACTGAAACCAATAATACAGATACCAAAGAGTATAAAAACACAATAAAGTCATTTATTGTTTGATCCTCGATGAAGCAAAGATGATATTCAACCATCTCACTGTAATTATCCTAGTACAATCTTCCTTCCACAAAATCCAACAGAGACACTTGAAACGCAGGAGCCTGAAGCCTGCTGAGCCCCCACAGCATGAGATCAAGTCACCTTCTCCAGGCTTATTCCAGCCCTGCTGCAGAGCTGCTCCCACATGGCTCCCAGGGGCTCCAGACACTGCTCAGGGGCAGCTCTGGGAATCAGGAACTCTGAACCAATAAACACAGAGAGGTCACTGCTTCCAGGGATGAAGTGACAACCCCCAACTGGCCTCCTCCCATCAAGACCCGGGGCTTTATATCCCACTCCAAAAGGACATGTTGCTAATGATTAAAGAGCACAATCAGTGTGTTTTGTGCTCTGATCAGTGAGAGTTTGGTTAAAAAGCCAAGACTTCTAATACTGTGATCTGGGCTCCTTACCAGCCCTGGCAGAACTGTAAAGAACTTGATTATGTTCATTGTCACGTCAGGAAACGATATTTTTCTGCCTTAAAGCAAGAATGTAGGATGACCTCATGTGTAAAAAGTGTTATGAAGTGTAAAAAAGTGTCGGGTCATTCAAAACATTCAGTGTTGGGTTTCTTGTAATATTACACAAAAAGGAAATGGCTGTTGCTGTCAAAGCTACCATGTATCATGTTAACAGCTCTATTTTTGCACTTACTATTGGAGCTGGCCAGAGAGGATTTTTGTTGGTATTTCATCCCAAATCGTCGGGAAAACCATGTCCAAAATTTGACTAAGACTGAAACAAAAAGTGATTTCCTTTGGAAAAGGCAAACCTTTCACTTAAATCCTGTGGCTAGTTCTGTTTCTGCTCTTGCAATCAGAGCACGAAAAAGCTGCAAAGCGGCACAAATTTGGAGTAAGTGTGTTTTAAATATCCTAATTTTTTTAAGTGTAAATATTCCTCAGGCTTGAAGTAATGGAAAAGCCCTACTACAACTGCTAAATATTACTGCTGCTCTGGTAGGTACCTACACCATGGACATCAAAAGGATAAACAATTAAAGTTTCCTGATGCTCTAGAGATACCATGCAATAGTGGAGAGTATTTTTTTCTCACTAAAATGAAAAAAAATTCTCCTTGTCCATTCTTTATTTAACTTATTTTTGCTGGGTTTATATTCAGTTGTAGCACAAATAAGTGGGTTGCCAACGTGTGGGCTGAGCACCACAGATAGAGAGGAGGCAGAAGGACCGGCCCGGCCTCGCTGGCAGCAGCAAACCTCAGCCTCAGCCACCACTGATAATCACATCCTACATGAAAAGCCACACCTTTTTTTTCTGACATAGTCACAGAATGAAGGACAAATAAAGCAGTCACAGCACCAGATTCCCCCTCAGTTTTCATTCTTAATACATGAAAGATCAGTGAGACAAAACAGGGCATACTCCTTCACCGCAGTTCAGCTCCCTTCCCACAGCAGGCAAGGACCACATGTATCACCACGGGCTGTACATGCAGCAAAATGTCCTGCTGAAAGCAAGACAATTGTTTTATTATTTGCTTCCTGATACATATTATTGCCAAGAAGTTGAGCCTAAAACCAGGCTGGTTTTCTCTTCTTTTGTAGAACAAAATATTCCACTTTCATCTGCCTGAACAATAGTAAGGTGTCTCATCCCTTAGATATCATTACGTCTCCCTCATTATGTATAAAACATATTCAAGTACCCGAGGAGTATTCTTAGTCACCAAAAGCTATTTTTAGTTTTTAAACTTCCTGCGGGTCAGTTTGGCTACACTAGCATCACCATTCCTGTTTCTTTTCTCTAAATGAACAACACAGCTCTGTAGAGTCAGAGCTTGACCCTACAGTGCCGGGCACACCACTGTCTAAAATCCAAGCAGGAGTGAATCCCAAGCGCAGCATAAACATCAAAAGAGAACAGACGGAGTAAAAACAGATAATTGAACTCAGTAACGGTGTTTTGTCTATTTAAGTGCATCAACATTATTTCTGCAGGCTGAAATGTCTTTTTCCACAGACAGATGTAGTGTATTGTTTTATGTGATGTTTACAAACTTGATCTATTTTCCTCAGGCTCTATTAATATTCTCAACTTCAACCACTGAAGCATCTGCAAATTTCCTTAGGAAGCTGTTTTCCTGTCCTTTGAGTTGGGAGGCTACTTACATTTAGCCCTAATACTATTCCTTTCAGTATCCCTGACACATTTTCAATTACATTTTGCCACGCTATCAGTTCAAATTTCATGTTCTAATTATAGCCACAAACACATCCATCCCAAACCAGCTCAGGGAAGGAGCGGTGCCCAGCTTTCAAAACTTCCCTGAAACGCACAGGAGGCCAAATTAGATTATGACAGACATTTCCATGAGCTAAGCAACTTGGAGAGCTTAACTTCTTAAAGAACAAGACCTTCCCAGTCTTTCTGGCAGGCTCCCCAACCACAATACAGCATGCTAAAGAAAATGTGAACTATTGACATACTCTACTTTCAGCACACTTAAATAATATTTTCCATACTTGTGCTCAATTAGTAGTGATATTTAAAACGTAAATAATTGACATTATGCAAAAATATAGGGACATGAAAAATTCTGAGTGCAGTACTCAAAGTTTGCTACATTTGTTTTATTTCTTGACCAAATATTATAGTCTGCTATGAAAAAAACCCAAGGTTTAGGATTAATTACTTATTCTAGAGTTCTGCAAACAAAAAACTTATACGCCTGCCTCGCACTATCTATTAATACAAAGAAAAAGAAGAGCCCTTTAAGCAATGCTCTGTGTTCAGTTTTAGGCAAAGGTATTCAGCATTTACAGATGAAAAATGTTCATGATTTGAAATTTTATCAGTGTCCCTGCTATAAACCACTCTAAGAAAAGACACCGTCTTGTTTCAAATGTTGGAGCACTTCCAGTATCTGGCAAATTTTAACATGTATCCCTGGCTTGCCAAACATGAAAGCTAGCTGTCAAATTCCTCCCAGATATGATAAAGATGGCACTCAGGATTCAAACTCTCATTTATATAAAATAACACATACAAAAGGTTTTTAGACTTGATATGGCATGAAGCTTAAATTCTAGCCTGAAGCATCTTTGCTGTGAAACATTATTTTAAGTAGATAACCACAAGCAATTACTAAAGAATTAGAACATTATGGGCTATAAAATCCACTCTTCACCCCCAGAATATTACCCAGCTCTGGACTAGAAGGTATGGCAAAGGCAGCTGCGCGCTTGTATTTGTGATTTTAGAGAAACACTATCTGTGAACTGTGGACTTCATAAAGCAGTTGCTGACCTACAAACAAGCTGGATTGCTTGGTCCTAAATGAACTCCTTGAGACTTAAAATGATTAGTAATCCATTAGCACTGATAATGCTGTTTCCACAGTGACAGCTTAGTCAAGCTCTCAAAGTCCGGTATTTGATGCATTTGTCTTTGTTTCACTTTCTACCCAACTCAGTAGATTATTAAATTTTATATCACTGAGCAGGTTTGCATTTTACCTGCTTTACAGAAAGAACCATCAAATAGATTTTCCCATTAAAGACTACTGAAGTGCCAGTTTAACTCGATCTTTCTCAATCCTTTTATTAAAGAACAAGGACAAAATAGACTGATATTCACCTTCAAGAAGCAAAAACTATTCCTTAGCATATAAATTAAATATATTTTCTAGTCCTTTCTAAATTTGCAAATGAACAAAATTAATGGTAAAATGCAGCAAAATACAGTTCTATGTTAGAACATTCAAAGAGATACTTTATGGTACATAAATGCTTTTTTCAGCCCTTATCCAAACAACAACATATAGATGTACAAACACAGCCTCCCAAATACAGATCTTCATGCACTTGCAATGGTTAAATTATAAATCAGCAGCAGCAGTAGCCAACTGAAGGCCTCCTTTCAGCAACAGTGCACTGCAGATAAGCCATATGGAACATGAAAAGTTTCCAAGTGCAGCAATCCATCTGCATAATATCCTTCATAATCTTTTAGAAGTTCTTTAGGAAAAATATTATCTCCTACTCATAGTTTGCCAAGAAAAGAAATGGCTTAACTCCGATTAGAATCCATTTAATAAAAAGAATGGGGTTCTTTAGGTCTACCTGCCCATGTGGCATTGCAATTACGAATATTTCTTGTCCTGAATAGTTCTTTACAGCTTTAAAATTGGAAAGGATAACAGAACTATTTCAGAGTCTTGGTACTCAAGATAACTTGGTGCTATCAAAACAGTAATTACAACACAAATTGCAACCATTCCCAAAGAAAATGTTTAGTAGATTCCAAGGATTTATGCTCTTGTTAAAATACTACTCACATGTAAGATTATGGGAGCTGGCTACATCTCCCCAAACAAGCTCTAATACCTTTAATATTTCTATGGAACTGCCATCTTGTCTCACCAAAAAACCACCCCAAAAATAAGCAAGTTGAATAAGACAACAGAGTGCAGGTATTTGAAAACACCAGCTGAAATCAGTGTGCACAACAGAAGGCAGAGAGCCTCCCCAAAAATAAGGAAATAGGGTACAAGCAATTACATCTCTCTTTTTACTGAGCTAAAATAATGAGAATGTAGGACTTCAAGACAAAGCCCTAATAATGTCACAATTCGTGTTTCAAATACAGAACTTCTCAGCTGTGTGTCAATGGAACACACTTAATATGTTTCTTCCTGCACAGTCTCCATTTAGTGCAAATTATTCAAAAGCCAAAGCACCTCTCTGAAGACTGTCCTGACTTAATGTGAAAACGCGGTGGGAAATCAAAGGTGGGACCTGGAGAGGTACAGAGAAAAGGCTGTACAGGAATCAGGGACAGGGAAATTGAGTACGCTTTATCGTGTAATTCATGTCAACATTGGATAAAGACTGGCTCTGGAATGCTTGAGTTTTTTTTCTTTTTAGAAAGTTACTGTAATAAGCAAGTACTACATTTTAAGTTATTTGCAGGAAAGGGCAGGGCTTTAAATGGTATCAGTTTATTACAGCTACAGAAGAGTTTTCAGTGGGACAATGTGTAACAGCTTTGATCTAACAAATCTTTACAACATTCCCAAAATATTTGGGAGATTTTAATAAAAATACATTATTCACTTCCTGTTGAAATTACCTAGTAAATATTTCCAGTAAAACATAAAATTTGAGTAAAAATTCACACTACTGCCAATTTAACTAACTTGCCCAGCATTCCAGTCTACACTATGAATTACAGAGTTCCCATACGAAATGTCACATCACTGATATGACAGCAATAAGATGCACTATCCCTGGTAAGTCACAGAACGAACTGGATGTGTACTCCTTTACAACTATCGTGAAGAATGATATGCCACATGTTGTATGTGACACGTTGTATGTGCCATGTCATGTGTCACATGGCGGTCACATGACAGGTGCTGCTAGGGTATTCAAAGGTCTGTACCACAAGAACTACCACCATCAGTATTTTCTTTCTTCAGGTGCAGTTAGTCCCCAAACCATCCCAGGAGCAATTACCAACTGAAGTGTTCAGGTGAGTGCTGAGTGTTACAGTCCCAATGGGCCACAGCACCTGCAGTAAAACCCTGCCAGTGAACAAACCACAGACTCCCCGAGCCTTCTGCTGCAGAAGCACCATCAGCTCAAGGCCCAAACATTAAGACTATTCAAAAGCAACTGTAAAAACTGTAAACATGGTGAGGTCCAAAAGGCAGGGAGCAGTGAAGCACTGGAGATGACCCTCCCCTCCTTTGGGCAGTTCATGCTGGAACACTGGCTGAGGAACAGCGATCATCAAGAAGCAGCACTGCTGCTGTCCCTCCTGCAAGGTGGTTAATCCCTGGCAGAAGACACAACCAAACCCACAAGCCTGAAGTCAAAAGCTGGGATTACATTAAGTCTCCACTGACATCAAGCCTATCACAGAAAGAACAGTCCTTTATCTTGCTGTAGTTGCAGGAGGTGCTTTGTTCTGGGTCTATTCTTTCCACACACAGCTTGTGTAAAGTCACTCGCTCTTGATTAACAGATGCCACGGTCCTCGCTTTGAAATTGCAAAGTAAAAATATACTTTTCTGTCACTACAGAATTTCAAAAGCACCAAATTCTGCAGCAACACAAGGGCTGCAGAATACACGAGACCAGCACAGCTTGAAGAACTTGTTCATACAATAATTATGCCTTTGTGTGACTGCCGGCATGAACTCCAGCACTAACAAGCAATGAGCTGTTACAGATTTTCTTGGAGTCAATTTTCAATCCTACTTAACACAACGTCTCCAGAACAGCTAAACCCAGAACTGAACCTCTGACAAGCGTTTCCCGAGCAGTGGGTGTGAGAACTGGACGTTGTGTGTCTGCCCTGTAAATTTAAAAAATAAAAACATTCTCCAAATACAGTGCAGAATCAGTTGGAAAAACATCACTTGCACAGCTGGGAAATAAAACCAAGTTTCAGACAGAGCAGAATCCAATCCCTGCCTATTGCAGGGCTGATTCTGTAGAGATTTTTGGTAGACAGAGCACACAAAAGCTCCCTACTAGTATTTGACATGGATTTAGGATTCTGGCCCTCCCAGCAGGACAGCCTCCAGAGGAGCATCCGATCCAATCTGAGACTGTAATGATGAACAGCCAAGTCAGCTGTCACTCACTGCTCAGTGATCAGCTTTTCCTGGTAGTTTATTAAAAAATGAGAACATCACAGCAAATTTCAGTTCACAGCTTTAAAGTCAAGTCACTGGTGTAACTGTGACAGGGCTGGCAGAGGACAGAGAGCACCCTGAACTGCAGCTACATAAAATCATTGCTGGCAATAGAGCAGCCAAGTACAGTCATTATCAGCAAGACTTCAGAAACTTCTATAAAAAGATGCATTCTAGACAAACTTCAGATATCTACATGCTTTAAGTAGAGACTAAATCTGGAATTCATCAAAATTCAGAATACCAGCAGAGCATGGTAAATTTAAAGCACCAGCACTGTTCTAAGAGACAGAAGAAATAATGTATTCTTAACCCTAAAACACTAAATTTATTCACTGGTTTAGATACAAGGGAAGTACAGCTTTAGATTATTTGCAGGCAAACCAAAACTGCTTCAAAACCAAAAAAATTAGGTCTATCCTACTTCTGGAAATTCTTTATATATCGGCAATGAAGGAATGCAAAACAACATTAACTAGGAACAAAAACTTTTTGCCAGCACTGTCAGCTTGCTTAAAGTCACCAATAATCTGTCATTTTGAATAAATAAATAGGCACATTAGTCATCAGTATGTCCAAAGCTATTTCAGCACAGCCAAAGAATTAAAAGAATACTACAAAGTAAAACAGTATTACCAAATGCAAGATACGGAAAAATTAATAACAGTAAACAGCTCAAAAAAAAATACTGTGGGGATTAAGTGTTGACTTTAATCTCCCAAACTAAAAAGAAAAGAGGAAGGGAGAGAAATAAGAAACAAAGACACCATAATGAGTAGCAGCCGTTCTGTTCAGCACAAAATACTGTTGTCTTCTGTCACTATATTGAAAATAAATATGTGCTACCTTGATCACATTTTAAATTTTTCAAGGTAGTTGTTTCTTCCTAAATCATGAGTGGGAACTGAAACTCCAAGGTATAACCTGTTTATAAGTCAGGTTTATAGCAAACACTTCTACTAGAGAAAGAGTAAAATTCAAACCACTATGTACAGATACATAAAAATACGCGTGTGTGTGTGTATACATATATATAAAAGCTTTTGATGACTCATTCCAGACCACTTCAGTTCTCAAGCACTTTCCCTCATTTTAAGGTAAGCTAAAAGAAAATTTTAGTCCTTAACCATACATAAATCCTCCTCGATCATCTCCTTAAAATGTCTCAAAGGTTATTTGTGTGCCATCTCAAATTATTTGAAATGTTATATGCAGTATAATTACATTTACATAATGATTCAGCAAATCAAGCCCAATAATGCCTACATTTTCTTAGCATCATGGGCAGATTACCAAGTCTTTTCCTTACTTTACTGAAATAATTTTTAAACTTCTTCCTTCCTTTTAAATGCGTACCACTTATTCCCACAGTGTTTGGAGACCAAATCAAGTGGTTTGAACTACAAAAATACATAGTACTACAACCAGTACATGCTGTTCTATCAGCTCAAAGGTTTTTGCTTTTTTCTTTCTTTATTCTCCCAGGTCTTGCCCACTTCTGGCAGTTCTCCATCTATCAAATACACAGGAATGCAAAACAATGTTAACACATCACAGTGTCAGCCTCCCTCCAATCTCCAGTGTGTGTTTAACCATTAGCATTCCTGGTGCTGCCTTGCAGTTCTGTAAAGCTGTTCTGGTATTCCACATAAATTTGGAGACTTTAGTCCCCTACATTTAGCATCAATTTTCATTTTCTTGGTTGCAGGACATTTTCCTCTTAAAAATAAATTTAAAAACTTACAATGTAGCTTGTCTTATAAAACATTTCAAACAAATAAATATTTTTAAGAATTTGACCCAATTTCCACCATCTTACTTTTTAGCTTCGAATAGCAAAATATGGAAGCACAAATTGCTTTTCAAGTCCTTATCTAGATCGGATACACCAGGTATCCACCAAGGAAGGAAATAAGATCAATTAACTGAAGGTCATTCTCATCTAATTTTGTGTGTGTACATCCAAGTATATATTTAGATACAATTCCCAGATCTTCATTTTCATATGAAGTCAACCCAAATTTAAAAAAAAAAGGAAGCAATGAACCAATTCAAGTGCTACCAAAACAAACTACTACACACCAACAACAGTTCAAAATACACATCAGTTATTCTCAGCCTGGAAAAGAAGCAATGCTGGGAGGTGGAGAAAGCTGGATAAAAAACAAAACCAGAGAGCTTTTGGTTTATAAACACAGTGTTTCAACACCAACTTTTCTGTTTATGCTCCCCACACTGTTACACTTGTCTCTTGGCATATGCTCCATCTGGCTGGGGAGATGCATCTGCTTCTTCCTGCTGCAGGCTCTCCACGTGCAGCTGAGCTCTCCGTGCTCACTCAGAGCCAGGAGCCAACAATCCAATCTCTGATCCCAGAGATGTTCCTGACTAAGGAACGTGCACTGCTCCTGTAACAGCTCTTTATTAAAATTTCACGAAAAGGCAGAGATGAAATGTATTTTAGTGCAAGAAAACAGCTGATTACGGCAGAAGATTAAACTGGCTTGTTGACCCTGCTGAAAGCAGCAGCAGGGTCATTTACCTGCTTTGTCTGAACTCTGACAAAACCACTCTCACACCAAGCCATCACAAATGTTACTCCCCATTAGAGTCAGCAAATCCCACGGTAAGATATTTAATATAAACATCCAAATCACTTGCTGGAATTTACACCAGAGCAGTCCTTCCACAAGAATGAATATGATTGCAATAATTATGTGCCATAGTTTAAGAGAGATTTTTATGTACTTTCTAGTTACAATTTTTATTACAGATCATTACCTATTTCAAGGACAGCTGTCAATATCTGGGGTATAACCTAAGCCTTATTCAGCACATTACACTACACTGAAAACAGCATTAAACTACAGAGCACAGGAGAGGCTCATTAACTGACACCCACCCGGAATTCTCCTGGGCACAGATGCCAACTGGGAAAGTAGGTCACATTTTACACAGGCTCCTAAAAATCAAATCACCTCAGTCTGATGAGGTGAGATGAGGAACATGCAAAACCCACCTCGGCCAAGTGTAGGTGAAATAAACCCTGTTTTACCGTAACAGTCAAGGAAAATCAAAACATGGAAAAGGGATGAAAAGCTGAGCTAAACAGGCAAGAAGAGCCATCTTCAGCCCTTGACTCCCAGGAGAAGTGAGGCCGGAAGAGAGGGAAAAACTCTGCAACTGCTGCTTTCTGAGGCCTTCTTGAGGGGCAGAAGTACCCAAAATGGAAGTGATACCTTGTAAATAACTTGCAATAATCTTAACATCCTGCACTAAAGAAAATATACAAGTGCCTGTTCATCTCCCTCTTTTCCTTAGGATTTAAAAACAATGAATGCTCAAGGTCTCAAACTGTCTTTTACATATTAAAACATTTTGTTGACCATATGGATACAGAATTCTGATAAAACCTGAAATTCTTCCCATTTTATCCTGCAGAAATACTTCTTTCTTCAGGAAAAATAATTACTTGTCAAGAATAATATGTTACAGAAAAGAAGTCCATGAACATTAAAGCATCAAATGCTTTAACACCTACAGCAAGTCCTTCAAATCATAGACAGCACTTCAGTGTAACAATCTGCAACTGTGCCATTATGGGTTTGTAAAACTCAACACATGATCCCAGTATTTCAAGAATTTAAAGCACACACTGAATAAAAATTGCACTCTTTTCAATATCTCTATACGGTCCACCTATGCTGTGCAAGAGCACTACCTTACACTCCAGAAACCTCATAAAAGAAAAGGTATAGGACAGCAACAGATCATTCCTATCCACAATAACACGTTCATTGAAAGACCTAAGTGCGCGCATCAAAAAAAATTTCTAATATTCATTTAAGATGCCAGTGCTCTCCCTCCCACTATGTTTTCACAAACATTCCAGCAGCAACAGAAGACACCAAGCTCTGGGCATATAAAAGCAATTCCTGTGCCAAAACCGAGCAGGAGACAACTGCAAGGGGAAGATGTCTCATCGATTTCACTTAATCATTTACAACATTGCCATCTACCCAGTACTGAAAATAAGTACCAGCAGATTTGTTCCCTCCCTTGCCCAGCTTCTGAGCTGTGTGGAGTTACCTTTCCTTCTAGCACAGGAAAACCCACCCTCCTGTCATGCACATCACGACCACAGTGGGTCCAGAATAGTTCCACGGTGAGCTTATGTCACAATAAATGTCATTTATCACATTCAAGGAGGTACGTGAATTACTAAACTAAGATCTATACATCAGGTATAACTCCATAAAATGGAATTACTTCTTATAATTCAGTTTAGTATGAATTTGACAGATTTTAGGCTTTCTTTTTAAGTAATTTACATTTGTTAAAATAGAATTTCAATGTATTTACAATAAAGAGAAGCCATTTTACATAGTTCTTTCAGCATGTTTCCAAAATGCTGGTGATGTAACTAAACATCTCTCACACTCCAAGCACCCATCAATCCAGAAAGAAAAAAACCTGAAAATATTTCACAACAAGACTAAAGAGCACACAGGGCTAATCGGAAGAGACAGGAAGATGCATTCCTAAATTACACTATATTTTAAAAATAAGAATAAAGTCCCAAATCCCACACTAGTATAAAAGAGTAAACACAGAGAGGAAAATTAGAAAGAATCTGCAGATGAGTCCTTGTATGCTCCCCCAGAGCACATCTGCCCTTGGGTACTAAGTGCACTTTTAATGTACTTGTCAGGTGTGAAACACTTGACCCCGGTAAAAAAAAAACCCCACCCACAAGAAGAACCCAAATAAAGCAGCCTTGCAGAGAATTATTCTGGAAGAAGTCCTTAGTCCTCGTGATGTGAAGAGGCACCATTACCACAAGTCACAACACAAAGAGGCCCCTGCGTGCAGAACAAAACCCAGCTGAACTTTCATCCCTGTCTCAAATTCACGTCTGTCACAATCAAAAGCTCATTCTGCAGGAATTAGGTTTTCCCTTCCTCTCCAGTGGCTATCCCCTATTTATGCTAATCCAGTGACTAAGCCTTCAACTCTTCATGGCTTGCATTATCCCTCTCTTTAGAACTCAATGCTGAAGACAGAAGTTGGGGAGGGTTTTTTTCTGATCATAAAAGACAGTTGACAAATTAGCAGAGAATCTTCTCAGAAAGAAATATAAAGCATTTGTCTGTATCTCAGTTTTGTCAATCTGATTTTTTGCTTGCAGACTCATGTACGAGATCAGCTAGTACCATCCCTGTACTCTGATCCCCTTGGCAATAGGCTCTTCAGCTATTCAAGGCTAATCATTATTCTGAAATCATTCCTAAAAAGCAAGGCATTTGTTCAGAAGACAACTTCAGAATTTAAATTAAACCCTTAAGTCAGCCACCTGTTTTGGTCTATTTACAGGACTACTGGAGACATGCTCTGAAATGCAGTTACAGTACATCAAGGCTCCAATTGCCAAGAAAATCCTTGAATTCTACTGCACCTAATTTAGAAATTATGCACTGAAAAGAGTTTCTATTTAAAGCTCAAGCATTATAAAAGTAGATGAAACCAATACCTTGGAGTAAATATATTCATGTTATTCTATTACTGCAGAAACTGCAGTCGTTCTGCTGCTATTTTAATTGACAGTCACTGGACAACAAATTTAATTAAGTTCGTTTATTCCACAGATTCTCTTTTTTTGGCCTTTTTTTTTTTTTGGCTGAACAAGGGGCAGCAGAGGCAGTGGCTAATTTGATCCGTGTTCAAGATATGACTGGTAAAGTGGCTACTACCTTAGAGGAGAAAAAGGGCCAACTATAATTGTCTGTTAGGCTAAGGGCACTCTTTTGACCTTCCTCTCCCACTCAGTCGATTTTTTCTCCCCATTAAAACCTTGAACATTTCTCCCCCTCCTTCCCTAGAAAAACAACAATTTTTCACACCTCTATTTCCATTGCCAAATGTGACTGAAATCAAACATGTTTCCCAGAAACTGGCAGGGGGTGGAGGGCAGATGGGAAAACAACATGGCTGTAAAGACAAGTTATTGCCTTAGAGAAACCAGACTAAAAGCAGTAGTTTACATTTTATAACACGGTACTAAATAACTTTAAAACATTTGGTAAATAAGATAATTTTTAAGATAAAATATCTTAAAATACTCTACATTGCTCTATATTTTAAGTATTAAGGAGATAAGAAGACTGACATGTCTTTTCAAATTGTTACCTCAACGATATCTGAGTTGGTTCTGCTTTCGTGGGGCTCGTTGTATTCTGTGTATTTTAGTAGAACTTTGTCCATGTCAGTGCTGGCATACTGAAAGAGTTTGTTAGAGCTGTTAAAAATGATGAGTGCTATTTCACAGTCACAGAGCACACTCAACTCATAGGCCTTCTTCATTAATCCAAACTTCCTCTTTGTAAAGGTGACCTAGAGAAGAAAGAATAGTGATTTATTTTTTTTAAAACACATGACAAGGGTTTGAAGGAAAATAATCAAGGAATACACCGATTGAGCCTACACTATTTATTCCTACTGTAATGTGCAGCTTAACACAAGAACTACCTATAATATCTGGTCCCGATGCTCTCTATTAGAGTAAGCTAAACAATTACACACCCCCAGCTCTTCCACTGGTAAATAACTACCAAGGAGAGTTAAGTTTTATTAAAGAGTTTTAGTTAGAATAGGATAATTTAGCTTTACTTCCTCTGTTCAACAGACTTTGACTTTCCAGGTATCAGTATTTTCTTCTGTGGTACTTAAAACTGTAATTCTAATAAGATCAAAGAAAACAGAACAATCAATGGAAGTAACACTGTTATTATGCACTATGATTTGTAATTATGCAAAGCTAAGAAATATTGCTATTTTGTTGCTATTAAGTCATCTAGTCAGATTCACTTATAATTTGACTTGTTTTCTGCCACTTGCAAACATCACGAAACAATTGTTCTGTCAAGTTAGAACTGCTGTGGGGAAACAAACCCATTACAGACCATCACAAAGGAGCATTTGCCCATTGGGGAAAGAGGAAACAGTTAAAAAAGTTAACATCAGTTACGACCAAAAAAAAAAATTTAAAAATTATTCCTTTCACAAGACAGCAGCTCAGGATATAAAAGTGTCAATGGATTTGACTGCCCTCTATTACAATTCCAAGCATGAGCCTCTGTGACAGGTGAGTGATCCACATGCCCCATGTTCCACAGACAACAGTCAAGAAGCTTTTGCAAGACAGGAATGAAGTAAGACATAAGAAACAATCAAACCTGTTTTCTGGGTTTCTATAGTTTAATTAACGAGCTGTACATCAAGTTTTTGGAAAATGGATGGGAAACTTCTTCTGTGTATACACACCTGAAGGCTTTTTTCTCCAGAGATGATTATCTCAAACATGCTACTTTCTAAATACTATCAATAGTACAAAATATATCCTATTCTTCCCACCACATAAGCAGTCTCAGAGGATGCACAGATACAGCTGTTGTTCTGACACTTAAAAGGTTATTACCTGAGTATGAGCAGGTATAGAGAGGTACTACTGGTTAGTGTTTGCCAGGAAAAAGACATCATAAACAAGATGTGTGTGTGCTGTGTCACCTGGAGAAGTCCTCAGACAGAAGAATGAAGGTTTACTGCCACTGAGGACCAGCAGGATCCTGGACAAGGGCTCTTAATTTCTTTACTGAAACTTTATCTTTCTCACTTTTTGTAAGGCTGCTTCACTTGTGAGATTCTCAGCTGGCATCAGCTTCTCACTTGGTGCTTGAACAGTGCTTAGCACAAACCCCTCTACCACAGCACTCCAAGCTCATTAATGCACACAGATTAGTTCTGTAAATTTCTCTTTCTTCCTTCCATTTAGGACCACACCAAATCCAAAAATATGTCTCTTTATTGCAGGTAAATGATTTCCCCAGCACTTTTTTAATATTGCTTAGCAAAAAAATGGGTGAGGAGGAGACAGCAAAGGCAGCAAGATTGAGCTCCTTTGATTTCTAATTTACTGCACTGGATTCTCTTCAGCTTAATGAAGATAAATGTCCTACAGCTCATTCAAGCAGATAAGGCTGCTTAATTAATAATACAATGACAGTCTCATGACAATCGTAATCCCCCCGAGGAATGGTCTATATATCCTGTTTTGAGCTCACATACACTCCCATCAGAAATAAGATGCTTCTGACAAAACAGTAGTTTTTTTTCCCACACAAGTTACATGAACTTGCTCTGCAGGCAAAGCTCTATCCCACTCTCCTCATATTTTCAAAGAAAAACACCTAAACCTCAAACTAAACATCCAACCAGGAGATCATAGGCACGTCCATGAGTGCCCTACTCACCAGATATATAGGCCATAGAAAAAAAGACAGGACACAACTGAACTACACTTTCTGTTCAGCACAACAAACCCTAAATGCCCTCCTTATCTGAGTCAATGAAAAAAAATCTCAAATATCTTATAAACACCCAGTGCATCAGGGCATTCTAATATGTTAAAATTCTATATACTGGCTACCAAAACCACAGGACACCAGTGGGGATAAAGGCCATCGATACCGCTACATATAAAAAATAAGATTCCACTAACAAAAACTATTTAATCTCTCTAAAACCTTTTAAAAACAAGATACAGTGTGTTTTCATCTGAATTTCCACAGAAAAGGAATAAGGCAAGCCTAATTCTACTTTTAAGTTAGAGCTTAAATCCTTCTTCATCACTAAATAACCCAAAAAGGTGCTAGGCAAAAACCTGCTCAGAAACAAAACCTAGAATTTAATCTCCCTATTTTGCTTCAGTCACAGCAATGGTCTAAGTGGTCTAAAATTTGATACAAATGCACTGATTCTCTTCCTCTCCATTGTTTCCATCTGAACAATGGGATAGAGATTCAAAAGAAAAAAACAATTCCTCCTGAAAGAAAAAAAGCACCTCACCAAAGTCAGGGTAGAAGTATAATGCTATTTGTATCTCCAGCAGAACAAAACCAAGGGTGCCCAACTTAATCCATATTCATCAAAAAAAAAAGGATAAGGGGGATCAATTTCCACCTCTTCCATGTGCTTTAAGTTGTAGAGCAAGATCTGAAAAGAACTGAAGTTAATTCATCTACTTTTACTACGTGTACTTAAGACATTTATCTACATCAAACATAAAGTCACTGGGTGATTAAAGCTGTTCAAACACAATACTTGGCTCTCTCCCAAACTCCAGTAATACTTTTCTTGCTATATATAGACTTCTCAGAGTTTACATTGCTTTAAAGCGATACAGGGAGAAAAACAATCTTGATTTCACCAACAAAACAATGGGCTCTGAGCTGATGTGTCAGCAGCAAGAGAGTCCCATGGAATTCTGACACTACCCCAACGTCAAGCTGGTGCTCAGAAGTTGAAAAAGGAAATCAAACAGCAGGAAGGGAACAGAACAAAGCAGCAGTACACCACTATATAAGTCCATGTTTTGCCTGCATCCTGAATTCTGGGTCCTTTGGCCACCAAAAGTAATGTAGCAATACTCCACAAGGTTCAGGGAGAAGTAGCAAGAGGTATGGAACAAATTTTGTTTTAAAACAACTAAGTAAGCAAGGCAGCTACAGCCTGAAAAAACTTATTTTAGGAGAAAATAAGCAAATGTGGACAGACTCTAGATAGGGAATCACTGTTGCCTCTCCCATACAAGAGCTAAATAATCGGCAGAACCATGACAAAGGGTAAATAAAATGGTGTTTCTTGAAACAACAGGCAACAGACCTATAGGAAATTCTAGACAAAAGGTTTTGTAAATGCTGCAATGTTATAAGGGCTCAAAGGATGACTGAACAACTTCACTGGTGGGGGGCGGGGAAAACAAACAAAAAAGTCCATTAATGGTTACTAAATATACGGAAACCACATCCAGCTCAGGAAATCCCTGAGCTAAGAATAGTTAAAAGCTGGAAGAGGATTACAGGGTCGTGTAACATGTGCATCTCCAGCCCACACGTATTTGCTCATGACCATCACTGGACAAAAGACGCCGGCCCAGCAGCATCTTCAGCCTCAGCCACCAGCACTGTTCTTAAAGATCTTAAGTCATTCCTGTAATAATTTGCCTTAAAAATGATAGTTTCCAGTTATCCCACTACATATTTCAGTATCCAATTAAAATTTTATTTTTTATCTCATGTAGAAATTTAGAAATTGATAGGAAACATTACTGCAAGACTCATCAACTTTTGGTACTTTTCAAGTTCACAGGGCACAAGCAGCCCAGTGAGCAGGCTTTCCCCAGAACATTCATTTTGAGCACTCTTCCCTTCTAACTGACAGTTTTTAAAGATTATTGTAGCAAACAGCTCTTACAAGAAATATAAATCGATACTTTTAAATAAAATGTTAACAAAATTTGTTACTGTATCCAATGCATTGTAGACACTGCCCACAGCTACCTGAAACTCCTCTGTCAAAGTGCTGCAGCAAATACTTTTACTAGATCCTTCCTGAATTTCTCATCCTTTCTCTGTCTTCAGTAGTAAGCGTTCCTAGCAGTTACCAGATCAAGTGATGTGCCTGTTTAAAAACATCACTCCAGTCTACTCGTAGTACAGGCTAGACTACCATTTAAATAGGAACAGCAATTTTAAATTTGATTTTAAGTAGTAATAGTTATTACTTATAAATAACATTTTTCCTCAAACAGTGATAAAATCATTGAGGTTTCTTATCCATATTCCGGCAAGGGCATCTGTAGACATATGAAGACAAAGCTCAGCTTTAGAATAGTGAATTAGGACGAATGTATTAAAACTTCCCATTAATTTTAAAGATTACTGATGGACCTGTTCATGCAGACTCCTTGTTTCTCACCTGCCTATTCCGTTCATCCATTATTCTCGTGATCTGTATTTTCTTTCTCCCCATTTTCGCCTCTTCTTTCTTTTGCTTAGCAATCCAGAAATAAACTAATCCAAGAAATGTTCCTCTTCAGTGTTCTAACACATGATACAGTTTCTTTTACTTTGTCTTCAGCTTGAGAAACGGTTCCTACTTCTTCTTATAAGCACCTAAAAAAAATGGAAAAAAATTAATGTGCAAATTACTAAAAAGGAAGAATCATTAAAAACCTGTAGAGACAAAACCCACATCCACCATGAAATTTCAGTGACAAATCAAGTATTTTCATTGGCTAAGTATTATACTACACACTCTCTTCGAATTAAACTCCAACTGGTTTGCTGCATTCTACCTATAAATTACAGACTTAAAATGACCAATAATTTCACATACTTTCAATCTAACTCCTTAAAAATATAATTGTCAAAGGGGTGGTGCTCATCACCCTAAGCTTTAGGCCTTTAGTTATCTGAGGTTTCATACATTTATCAAGTTTTGGTAAACTCCATTCAATATTTTAGAAAACCTTATAAAGAAACACTTTGTGTTTCCTGTTTCTCTTGTAAAATTGTCACAAAAATAACAAAAAAAACCCGTGAGAATATCCAGATTCTGTTCCTAAGCCAAATGACCTCTCATTTTGTGAGCCATTACTTGGGGTTCCGTTGGGAAACACGAGGGAGAAGGAAAGAGGGAATCTCTCTACTTAAAAGAGACCATAGAAAACAGTTCTGCAACAAAACTATTCCATGGTTACCAAGACACTAATGAAGACCTGAGACCTGACACAGTTATTTCCTCTCTCTCCAATAACCCCTAAGTGCCACATCTGCCAATACCCATTTGCAGCCCAGAACCTGTTTCATTGTTACATTGTTCACCAAGATAAATGTGCAGGAAACTTGAAAAGCCAGTGTGCCACCACATTTAAATCTGCTCTGAACTGCCTGATATTTAACAAACCTCAAATGTATTTTCAGTAAAAAAAATTGCTAAGCCATATTCCAGACATACTGCTTGAATTGTAGGATAATACTAGTTGAAGAAAACTTGAGGACAATTTAAACTAAATGGCTTCTAGAACATCAAGTGTATACTAGAATGTATAAACATGAAATAAGTACACCTTATTTATCTTATTACCACCTAATACTCATTCAAAGGGGTAAAACCAGCCCCAGTATTATCTGATAACCTCTTTAACTTCCCAACCCAAAATACGTTCTGGAGTCAAGCCTTGCATATTCTAATCTGGGTGTCACCATGCCATATCCTTGAGGCCATGTGTAGAAAGTGGTGCAACCACATCACCATCAGACAGTTAATGAGCAGAGACAGCAAGAGGCGATTAGTCACAGGCTACACTTCAAAATACATTCAATTTACGCCAAGGAAACAGCCAGGATGTTCTTGGGAGAAAAAAAACAGAGGTGGAGGAACATCACAAAATGAAGGGATGCCATTTTCTATTTACCTGGCAGCAACAAAGGACTGCTTTAAAAAAAAAAAATCACAAAATGCCCAAGAGTATTTAGAAATATACTTCAAGAAATTTAAAATCAAATCAACAGTTACACAGTATGATGTCCACTGGTCTGAAGGATATGCACTAAACATCGTCTATAAAGCAAAACACTTGAAAACATGCATCAACATTGCACTACTTTTGTTTTCTTCATGAAAAAGAATTTCTTCCAAGGTGCTGCTAAGAAGGTAATTAACAGCCAGTGAAGACCAGATGAACCAGCCTCTATAAAACCAACAGCACACAGCAGATATCTTCCAGGGAAGCAACAGCTGGCATATAGATTTGTCCCATTTTTGTTTAAAAAAAAAATTCTCAGCTCATGCTATGATCACACATTAAATTTAGTTCTGGAAAAATCTAGTTGCATCCCTTGAACATACCTAATGAAAGGATCTCTAACCAGCTCTTAAAATGTTTTCTCCTTCATGTGTGGTCGAATTTTTTTAAACCTACCATGTACTATTGAAACCATTCTCTGAATACAGAACTACCAGAGTCCTTCCTCTGCTTTTAAAAGCCTCCCGATCATCACTAGTACACAGAAAATTACCACCACACAACACCAAAGATTCATCTGGGCCAGCATTTTATCTGTGGCTACTAGCAGATATCACTCGGATGGTCAAGGAAGAATATAGGAATAGAATAATAAAAATATAAACCACATATTAAGTGATTTTTGAATGAGGAACTTCTGGAGTCATTCTGCCTCCTGCAACACATATTCAAAAGCAAGTCTACGCAGTGAATAAAATAAGGAACTCAAGGGAGAACAGGGAGAGAGAAAGATAAACACGATGTGAGATTATGCACTATATATACTTAAAGATACAAAATAAGAGATGCACAAATGTTTTGTATGAGCTAATGGAAGGCACAGTAGCAGGGAAACGCTCTTATCTGCTCTATGTACCATCACACAAAGGGAAATGGGAAACAGTAATCTCCACCAACATTTTGTTACAGCTCTGGGGTGTCGTTTCAGGTCTTTTACAGTGAGTATGCTCTATTAGGCATACATGCTTCAAGCTATTTCCCATTTATGACAATTCACTGCTTCCTCTCATGCCAGGTCTGACTTTCTTCAACCTTAAATACTTGTATCACTTAGAAACTCCCAATTCCTATTTGCATGTGTGCCCAACCCGGGGCCAGGCTCTCCTCCCTCTCCCACAGGTTGCTATGGACACCAGAACCTGGCTTGGAATCGCATTTGCCAAAGGCAGCCCCGCTCTGAGATGCAGCATCCCTGTCATTCTGAAGTCACACACAAGGTGATTTTCAAGGCTAAGAATTGAAACAGCATTGGCCTTGAGCTCAGGGCAGAAAGGATCTTGACACAGCTGCAAAATCAGAGAAAACTGTTCAGTAAAAAGGCACTTTTCATGCATGCTCAGAACATCCCAATGGGAACTTACTGCCAGTGACAAAGGCATGTCACATTTCTCATGGGAAGAACAACTTTGCCTTTCACTCATCCTTGATCACATCACAGTTGTGGTTTTATTTTCTATCCTGACTAGCAACAAAATCATGCAAGATAAGATGTAAGACTGAGTCCACTATAGGGTTATATCAGAAATGTAACTAGCAAAGTGTTCATTTTGCTAAATCATAGTTGCACTGCAAACACACATCAGTTGAAATTCTTAATTCGCAAAGCCATTTCATCTAGATTATCAACACACTTCTGCCCAAATAAAGGAAAACTCGCAGATATACATATGAAGATCAACCCACATTTATATCTGAGAGTAAATATGAAACTAAGATGAAGTAACCTTGATGAAGGTAAAGTTCTACTTCCTTAAGTTACAGAATCCAATCACAGCCACCAAAGCTGCTTCACATTACTTGCATGGGCACACAGAAGCAAAAATTAGTTTGTCTTAAAGAAGGATTTCAGGCATCTATTAAACAAAATAATTAGAGTAAGAAGAGAAAAAGAAGGAAAAAAATCCCACATGCTTCATGATGAGCTTCAAACAGAAAATAATGTCAGCTTGCAATAAAAGCAAGAAAAATTACATTTGTAGTTGTCCAAGTAATAACCTCTCTTATTGTTTAAAAGCAAACAATTCCAAATTTTCTGGATTTATTCCCTTCCCCAAAACATGTGAAAACAGCACACTAATTACTGACAGACAACAGAACCACATGCAGAAACATACCCTCACAACTGCACATCTTCAGGAGCTCATCTGAGTTTGTTGTCAAGATTGCTTTCAGTTTCATAGATTGTTGAGAGAGATGTAACTTTAAAGCAAGGAAACTGTATTTGACCTATTTAAAAAGATTCTTTCAAGGGTTCAGTGGAAACACATTATATCTGTGCAAAACTGCACAAGGTCTGGAAGCCTCCTGGCAGAACAGGTTAGGAAAAACTGTGTCAGAATCATGCTCCTTCCATTTAATTTCCTTTTATTTCCCTCTGACTCTGTTTTCTTGAAACTTCCATTTCACCACCATGGTTACAGGTTACATCTGACAGTCCTCGTCTCCTCACGGCTCATTTACTGCAATGCACACAAAGGAATGAGTTTCCTGACGTCAGATAATTTGCATGAAAACACAGATCTGCGGAGATGCATCTTACACAAGCCTTGGGTATGGCTTACCAAATAGGAGAAAGTGATCTTTTACTAACCAAGATTAATAGGCCTTTTTCTAGTCTTGAAGGAGCCTGCGCAGATATTTTTGTAGATTTGGCCTCTAAGCATGAGCTGATGGGCACAGACTGATCATGGCTGAACAGCACAGTTGCTGGTTATTCTGACACTTTGCACATTCTCAGGAGCAGAATATAAGAATTCCCATTCACAGCAGCACGGAGATGAGCCCCACCACCACATGTTGGCTGTTGTACACCAAGGCAGATAACACAGAGTATCTCATTTTTCCACAGCACTAATAATGGACATATGTCAGTGTCCTCTCTCCCTGCCCCACAACGCTAAGTAGAAGTAGCTACGAGAAAAAAAAAGGAGTCAAAAAATGTCTTCACCAAAATAATTCATCTAAAGGTTAAAAAGCTGTGTGGAGCAAGGTCAAACATGATTCTCAGACTCCATTTCACTGTCCAAAAGCGAGAGAGAAGATGATTTTCTTCTTCAAAACCTCGAAGAGATGCAAACCCACATAAAGAAAGTATACAGCTCCAAACACCTTTTTTCCTAAATCTCAAACTAATTATACAAAAAACATATACACTCAGATATGACTGCATTGACACATGTTGAGATCCACGAGATGTCGTCACTGCTCTCTAGACATTCCACCAGCCCTGCTCCAGAACTCGTAGCTACCAGTTAGAACCTAAATTTGAAAATCAAAATTTCCAGCATGGGGATTTTACATACCTTTATGTCTGCACTTAACAGAGACTACGCTCAGATCCTTGCTGGGGTTTTTGCAGAGGTGTGCAAAACCAGTAACAAAGCAGTTTCCTCTAGCCACTTTCTATAGCCCTGTCACCACACATTGCTGTAAGTAACGTCAGATACAACTGTTAAACAATCACACGGCTCTCCTTCCAAAACAAGGGTACATGCTGTCATTTATCTCTCCCTGCTTACTGCACCACAATCTTAGGAAATAAATCTTTTTTCCATCCTCAGTTTAGAAGCCATTCTTCTCCATCCAAGCAGAGCCTCCCAGTAAATGAGAGTGGCCTCACAGCTTCAAGGTCCTCAGCCACCAAGTGATACACAAGCATTGTTATAAAACAATAATACAACCCTTAGCCAAAATTTCTTTTTTTTTAAGTGGGACAACATAAAAAACAGGAAGCCATAAACAATTCTTTATTGATATTCTGGTTTTATGCATCATAAAACACTTGTTTCTTTCAGCTGGGAAGAACAACGCACATCTTTGGTACAAGACAATTTAAATAAACTGTACTTTTAAGATTTGTGGAGTTTTGCAACCAAACATGGTCCTCAGCTTCCACGCTAACATCAAATCTTTTTTTGAGCTTCTAGTTAGCAACAGAGCTTTTCAAATTATGTTTTGAAGGCATATTAGAAAAGATCACAAAGTACTTTTGAAAAATATTCTTACTGAAGAACTGCACCTCCCAAGTGCTACTTAAATCTACTGTTGCTCAAAAAGGCCTTTTCTGCCATTCTCCTCCATGCACTCAGTCCTGCCTACAATGAAGTGGAAGAACTCCATTTTCTTGCACACTGAACTACAGAAATCTGAACTGCATGAAAAACAGATTAAGATTCAAATGCCTGTTTTAAAACCAAGTTTTATTACTCCCAGAATGCACTTTTCTTTAAGTTAGATTTTCCTAAGCTGACAAACCAGTTTTCCAGAACTATCAGCATCGCCTATGACAGTGCATGCACTCCTAGATAATATGGCAAATGTGGTCTTGTCCAGGATCAGGGACAGCCAGGAATTCTGCTCTGGTTAGTTACTTTCAATTAAATGGGTTAAGTTTTTAATAATACTCAATACTCTAACTATAAACTTTTTCTTGGCCTACTCTTCAGTCCAAAAAATATGTATCATCCTATTCTGAGCATTTATAACTTATACTCCCTAGAACCAAAACAGCCATTATCAAGCTATCTGTTTAAGCATACATATTTACTACAGATTTTCAAGTAACATAAAATTCTATTTTATTATTCCCATCCATAAATTTGATGCTTTCAAAAATAATTTTCCTTGCATTCTCAAAACCATGTAAGAACACAGAAAGCAACATCTGGAAACTGCTGAGCTAACAGTGGAGAAAGACCACAGAAAGAGAACTAAACTTTCAATACTGGATTAAAATCCAATTTTAGATACAAGCAGAATATAAAATATTAAGTAATCACAAGAATTCTGCTGCCAGACTTCTACAAACAGATTAAGAAAATAACTGCATGACTGAATAGCTGTCTGGAAAACATGCTCCAGAGAGTTTCTCAAGAAACTTGCTCCTAATTTATCATGTAATTTGTTGAAAGAAGTGATTTTTCCATGGTATACAAAAATAGCCACAAACAAAGATGATTCGGGACACTGTTAACAAAACAAAACCCAGTATTTAAAAGCTGAGGCCAAAAGGACTGATTTCCTAGTGAATGAACCAGAGCTTTTACAACAACTATGTCACAGTTTGATCACAATTTTAGAGCTTTTGATCAGATAAATTCTCCCTTTTTTTCCATTTACATCTGTTGAAAAATTAATGAACTAGATGCAGAAATCTAAACTTAAGTTTGGATATGATTGCTCCACAACAAAATAAAACAGCATTTGCAAGTATTTAATTAGCATAAAACTGATGTTTCACAGCTTTCACAACAAGCTCAAAGTGCAACTAAAAGCATTTAAACCCAGGTTTTAACCCCACAGACATCTGTGCATTACAAGCCACAGAAGGAAGGTTTCTCTCCTGAAGCAAAATATACATATAAAACACATTAAATGTTTTTCAAGATCAAAAGCATTTGCCTCATTTTTATCAGGAATTTGTAATGGCTGTGGAACTTAACTACCATGTGGCCAAAAAATGACAGAGCCACGTTTGTGTTATTATGCCTCCTCTCCGGCTCAAATGAAGGGAGCCACCAGATTAACCTTCCAAAATGCTGATAAGAACACGTCTGCCAGAGATGGCTTTAAATTATACACCATTGGACCCACAACAAAAAGCTGCCACAAAACAGCTCTTCTTTGTTACAGGAGACAAAATTCTGTGAAATGGATTTTTTATATTCATCTCGGGATGAGGATCACCAAAACCTTGCTGCTGTTCTCAGCAGGGAAAATAAATTCCGTTCTTTAAAGGCAGTCTAATAATGACTGGGTAAGAGTCAGCTGAACAGACACCTTCACATGCACTGGTGATTAACTAAGCAACAAACAACTAATAGCATGATCAATTAAAAGGTTCATTTTCGTATTTTTCTTCATCTTACAATAAGAGAGAATAAAATACATATACAGGATTGTTCAGTTTCCTATTAATATATTTACCAACCAGAATGGAGCTTTCTGGTTTTGCAACATCTTAATACTTCATTAATCTTCTTCAGGCTCACTGATGCACCTTTAGATAACACTTAACATACCGTTAAGTCATGGCTTTAAGAAAAAATACTATCATTGCGAAATCTCTTTCCAGAAGTCTTCATATTTCATCAGTTACAGCAGTGACACGCAAGCTTTAATTACTGCTACCTTGGCTCATTACTTCTCCCATCTCAACTTAACTTTATCAACAGATCAGAGAATACAGATAATCTTATTTTGCATAGCAACATGCATTTGGCAAAGGTGTAGCTCATTATCTCTGAGTTCTCACAATAGCTCTGGCCCACTTGTCACATCTCTGTTTATCTCTATGGAAATCAGCAGAGCACATGGAGCATTTGCCATTCCCAGACCTACTCACTGTACAGAGACAGCAGATATTTCACAATTATCAGAACAGAATTCAGCTGGAAAGTCCTAAATTCACCTGGTCAAATTTCTGTGAAATTCTAGACAAGAAATTCTGATGCCAAGCAGCATCAATTTTTTTTTTCTGTATATGTGGTCACTCATAATTTTCATCCCTTTACAGATAATTAAGTTTGAAGGTTTTCTCAGTTCCTTTTTTTTAACATGGTCATGCCGGGCTGAATTCAGTGGGAGGAGCATTTTAAACATAAGCACCAATATGTCAAAGTAAACTTTAATTCAGGTTCCTGGCATTTCTATATGGACGTCCTTATCCATACAGAGCACCATTCTTCTTTTTGTCTCTGAGAACATGATTTAAGTAGATCATCCTTTCTGAGGAGTACTGAAGCTTTTTGTGTGCATGTTTTGGAGGGGGAACACTATTTTACAATCACTTAGAATCTCAACCAATAACCTACATGTAAAGAACTGAACATTCATAAACCAAAACTAGACAAAAATATCCATCTGTATAAGTTCTGACTTACCATAACTACATCTTACAGCTAGATTATTTTGCAGAAAAAATCAACATCCAAAAACAACATCAGAAAAGCACAAATACAGTGTACTACTTTTACACACAGTTCAAAATTAAACAAGGTGCCAACTGAGCTAAATCAAGCAGCATCCTGACATAAGACTTAAAATGTATAGAAATGAAGACAGGCAGAAAAAAATATTCAGAACACAGCACATACTGTAGGGCAATGTTATGAGATCTATCACTCTTATCCTTCAAATAGTCTCTTTAAAATTGCATTCAAATTCTGCAGGCTGCACTTCACTTTCCCTGTAGCAATGCCAAAGCAGCAATTTTACAGTCAGGTAAAGCAGTGTCTGTGCTCAGTACATTCAAACTGACTGATGTATAACTGGTACAGTTTCCCAAGGTGAGAGCAGAAAACCACAGCAGATTTCTTCCTAGGAAAGACGCAGATAAAAGGCATTTGCGTCTGTTTTTTACTTTCTCTTACTGGAAAAAAAAACGAGAACATAAATTATGAGGTAATCTTATTTAACACAGTTTACCTAATGTAGAAAATTGTACCAATTTGGTACTTCACCAAACTGATTTTTTGGATTTGCAGCGAGAGTTCGAAAACTCCATGAAGTTCTGAACACTTACTAGTGAGTAAACTTCTAGTAATTCTTTACTTTTTACTCTTTATGAAGAGGGAAACTGTCCCCTGTGCCTGCGAAGTGCAAACCATTGAGGTAATACAACAAACAGCCGCAGGACAGCAACTTCAACGCGTGTTCCTGAACAAACATTACAGCAATCAAAAACATTAACAGCTGACTTCAGGAATGTAATGGGATACGAAGGCAGCCACAGCGTTCTGCAGTTTTGCTTATACCTTATCCTACAGAGAGCTTCCTCAAGTCAGGCCTCGAACCTAACAATGCCAGATTTTGTTGACGTTCTCAGCAATGGACAAATGTGAGTAGATGAGAGAATGGAAAATAGAAGGATTATAAACAAGATTCTTCCTTGCACATTGTGCCCTTGCAAGATGGGTTCTGGCTTCCAAGTTTGGCTTCAGTCAACAGTGGCTTTGTGACACAGAGCGCTGTATGCTCCCATTTTGTACTTGGGAAACATCTTCCCAAGGTTTGGCTCATCCTCAGTTATCTGCCTCTTCCTGATGTTATAGATCAGCTTTTCTTCATGCTCTGCACAAGCCACAGGCTCCAAGCTTCTTGCACAACTCCCATCTGTGTCGGGTTTTTGTTAGGGTTTTTTTTACCTGCTGTGACAGGCAGTCTCTACACCATTTCCCTTTCTTACCAACTACACACTTCCAGTCTTCCAGAGGACTCCACGTGACACACACTCCCTCCTTTTAAAGGGAATAGGACAGGAAACCCAAGAACAAATACAAGAGAGAACACACATCAATGATCTATAAGAAGCTTTAAATCACTGAACAATTATCCAGAAAGCTTTCTTGATAATTTATTCGATGTCTGATTAAATGACAGCATGCAGTCATATTGTTGAAGTGCAACAATTATAAACCAGACAGACACGACAACATAATGCTTCAAGCAGCCTGCATGCCTCAGAAAGACACTCAGCAAACCATAAAGACGCCTACGTGTTTCTAACAAAGATTAGTGGCAAGTTTCTTACTGTGGCTGCCACAGCCTTTGTTCAAAACTCAAATCTCTGCTTTGAAAATTCAAATACATCACCAGTTCAAACTTCTAAATAAAAATTTTAAAAGCTATACCAAGTATACACTATATATTTAGTATTTCTAAGATACTAAAACCACATTTCAAAGGATTATTCCTATCTCTGCATTGTTTTAAGCAAACAGTCCTATCATATTTAAATAAAATAAACCACAATTGCTGTTGGTGGGGGAGCTACAGCAGATCACAGAGCAGGTCCTCTCCAGACATGCATGGAGACAGTTTCTTTGTAATCTAAACATTTCAGAATCCAAGGGAGACAGGTAGCAAATAATAAAATAACATATAAGTGAGGTGAATGCACTCAGCTACACCTCAGCTGTGATAATCTGCAGAAGGAGTACATGCAGGCAGAACTTAGGCGACATCAAAGAAATGAGGAAAATGGTGCTGGGCACCACAGTCAAGAAACTGTCTGACTCCCATGACCTCTCCAATGTCAGCAGCCACTTTTAAAAGCAACCTAGAACAAAATTCCTTACAGTCCAAAACATTTTATCGATCCAGGTACAAGCACTTCATCTTAATGGTGTTACTGCCCTCCATTCGGATGTCCATATTTTTAAAATCAATCACAAACTAAGACTGCCCAAATCAAGTACAGGGCAAGCCATTAAAACAAGAAGTTTAGTA
Source organism: Rhagologus leucostigma (assembly GCA_013397725.1). NCBI lineage: Eukaryota > Metazoa > Chordata > Aves > Passeriformes > Rhagologus > Rhagologus leucostigma. Next base: position 5,042,478 of record VZTD01005508.1, on the reverse strand, counting down.
CATTAAGATCCATACCCCAACACTTAAACTTACTGTAGTAAACTGGTTTTAATCAAGAAAAGCAGCAAGAATATTATTCAAAATTATTCTGCTTCTGCATATAAATAATTTTCTTTTTTGGCAGGTGATGCCTGATAGTCTGGGCACTTGTATGTCATTAACATTAACCCAGCCACTTGGATTCTCTCATAAAAACATCACCTAAACTACACTGATAATACAACATTGACTCTTCAGGTAAGACCTAGTCTATGAATATAAGCTGTTCTCTGAATAGAAACCTAATCCTAAAACTAACTTTGAAACTGTTGTTGCCTTAGCAAGAAACTAGCACACATAGTTAATATGGTTTAGTTGATAAGTTGAAATTCAGGATGCTACAGTAACCCTATTACTTGTTATACCTGCAAGACAGGTGAAATAATTAAGTTTTACCATTTGCTCTTTCTTGCAGATTGCTGCAAATGGAAAAGTTGTTTGACCCTAAGTAACATTACTGCTTCACAGTAAAGCTATGTGATTCAATGGCAGACAGCAACATGTATTCAAATACCTGATTCAACAGCTCCTGGAGTGAAATATTTCATGACTAGAAACAGAAGAGAAAATTCTCATCCATTTCTTCCCATTATTGTATTAAAAACAGAAATCCTCAAAACTTCAAAAATATCTCAATTTCCCTCTTTCTGCCAACAAACCCCGACAAACATCTTACATGAAGAGAGCCACTAAAAAGGTGAATTAGAAGATTCAGCTGACAGAAGTTTAAGAGAAGGGCCAGAAAAACTTTAATCAAGGTCCCAAGCAAGAACCAGTTAAGTGATCCACACGAATATACAAAGTCCTTCTGATAAACTACTACACGAGTAATGTTTTACATCACTAAGGAGCTCAACAGGAGCAAGGAATATTGAGAAAAGAAAGGTATCACAGAAGTTGGATCTTAATGTATTTGAAAGGCAGCTGGTCTATTTTCACAACTGCATTAAGAAGCCAGGAATCTGAAGTAGAAGCTCAGACAGTTTCAGATTATTGTAGACTCCCCTTACTGAAAACCTCTTACATTTAAACAAGTATATTCATTTACCTTTAACATGAAACATCAGATGCAAATGTGAGCTGTTTGAAATTGTAACAGAGACATCTTAATCTTCACCACTTAGTTGGCCAAGCAGTACCTGATGCAATGACTGCCTAGACCCGGCAATAACCGGGGTCCATCAGGAATCAGACTATAAATATAGCTGGCCATCCAGACCTGCAATTATGCATTAAAAATGAAAAACCAGAAACTGCCAGCAACACCAAGAAGCAGCCCTGAAACCATGTCAGAAGAGAAGACTGCACGACCTCTTCCACTATTAGACAGTCTCAGAGTGGACATCTCAGCATTTAATTATTGCATCAATGATTTAAATCTGCTTGGAAAATACACAAAACAGTGCATATTTCACACACACTGCTGGATCGTTTCCATCCATGCTGTTGTCTTCATCTCTGAAAAAATCCTAGCTAAGAGCCCTTAGGAGCCATATTTGAGTTGTAAAGCAAATACAAAGCAGTTAGTTGTGAATGACTTCTTGAAGGTGTGTTGTGGTAAGAACAGTTGCATTCCACCATAAAACTTGGATACTGCCTGTAGCCCTGGTAGCTGAAAGTGTGCCGTGTGTAAGTTCAGACACCTCAGTCAACCAATGAGCTGGGAGAAGTGAGTTAAAGCTGGCGTTGAACTCCTCGTGTGAAGTGATAGACTTACTTAGACACAGAAACGATTTTTATTTATCTACCAGTATCACTAGAGTACTCATGAAAGAATCTGCAATCTTTTCTGTTCCTTTCTCGTATGATAAGGAATTTTGTCTTTCTGAAAATACACTTCTTTATCTAGGAAAAAAACCACTCAGATAGTAGACATTAATATATTTATTGAAGTGGATTCTGTATGCTAAAATCAGATGCTAACTTAATTATTTTACATTATCTTATTTTACTCATTCTACATAAATAACCTGTGAACATGATCATATGGAGTTAAATGAACAAAAAGTGAACCACAGCAAACTGGCACAGTTTATACACCGCTTTCAAGAACCTGCTGAGAAGCATTCTTGCACCTGCAAGAAATCTTAAGTCCTCTTAAAAAAAACTTCATTGTTGAGTACTCTGGGCCTTCAGGACATTAAAGCATTTCTCTCTCACATGCTGACTGGAAGCCTTGGAGCAGCTGAAGCAATAAATATTGACAGCAAGCTGGCAAACAGCAGATAGCAGTGCTCTGCTCTCCAATTTCACCTGCCTCAGCAAAGACACAGCCTAGAAGGGACAGCACACCCAGGGCCTCTTCAGCTCTACTATTGCTGTTCTGGCCTGTATCGAAAATGTGTTTTCCCCTTTCAGTACTGGTGTACCTTTGAACATACCTGCTTTTCTATACCACGCCGAGAACCTGAATTACCTCATTGCAACACAGATACACAGCAACAAAGCTCTAACTCTGGCTACAAATCATACTGCAAGAAACCTTCAGCATCCAGTTCCATCCTGTCGTGCTCCTTCATGACGCTTTGCAAGTCTTGCACATGAGGCCACACATTGCTTAATAAGAACTAAACAGCCAACTGAGAGCAAACACTGGAACAGCTGTATGCCAAAATACAAGATACTCCTGACAGCTCATGAGAATTGGAATTAGTGAAGTGGATTTTAATTAGGAAACTGTATTGATGACTGAGTTCTGCTTTTCCCTCAATTCTCACCTTGTATCTTCTACTTTGAGGTAGGATTACAGAAGTTGTAAGGAAACGCATTCAGACTCGCTTAAAGAAAATTGAAAACAGAACACCGTGACTACAAAATTCTGTCTTCCCACTGGGAGAAAGAGATCTTTCCAGCAATTCACTCCCTGCATTCAGATGAACTACAGATTGCTAGCTGGTTTTTTAGCGGACTCCATCCTGCTGCCAAGTTAACAGATTTTTAAACTGAGATTTGAAACAAAGACTTCTTAGTATAACTCAGAATGTTGAGCACTGAGTTGGATCTAGTTCTCAAAACTTGATCTTATGATTTCATCTGGAGCTCATACACTTTTACCCCTGCACAGACACACCTATGATTATGGGCTATGTTTAGATTTGTAAGAATTCACCAACATCCAGTGTCATCATTTTCTCCAGCACACAGCTTCACTGAGGGAGGGGTGGAGACATCCTCCACACTATAAACATTTGCCTGCTTTCAAAGGAAGATAGGAATCAAAACAAGCTTACCCTGTACTTCTAGCAGACACCACTCTTAACATGTTACATCAACCGACACTTGTGGAGATTCTTCCTTCTAGCTCCTGGTACGTTTCCTTCCTCTTTGTCTACCACTGAATGTACTTCATTTTGATGGTAATATCTGATTAACAATCTCAGCAAGCCTTTAGAGGTGGCAGGCACTCCCCTTTGTAAGCTTCACTTACCCAAAATAACACAAACCTTTTAGTATTCCACAACAGAAACAGCACCACATAAAATCCTAAGGCCACCATCACTGCACGGTTCAGGAAGAGATGTGCATGCATGAACCAGATCCACTGCACAGGAATAACAACATTTAAAGCAGCACTGAGCTTTGGTTTAAACAGAGTAAACCAAGACTTTTGCTCTCACACCCTACTGCTGCCAAATCATGCCATCTGCATTAGCTGCAAGATGTCAGCTTGGGGATGGAAAGGAAGAATTATTTAGTCTATTTAGTGAATCCTCTGATTCAAAAATCTCATTTCAAATGGATGCCCTTGCCTAGGTGGAACAGAAGCCAAAATATCTTGAACAGGATAGTAATAGCCCCTTAAAATTCCCATATAGAGGTGTGATGCTCTCAAGTCTCAGTGCTTTGTTCTTTTTTGAATGAGTGCAGATCCTTCAGGGAAAATGCTCACCATGCACAGCTGGAAGAAAGGCACTAAAGGGAAGAGCAAGTCCTCAAAAGCAGAAGTGTGGCAGAGGACAGCAGCAGAAAGAGTTAACAATAAGTTTATCTGTAGGAAGCTTTACCTGTGACATTTAATCCAATTTGATGCCAGAACAAAGCACAGATAGTACAGAACAAAGACAAAGACCTGGCTTTTTAAATTTAGTAAATTCAAACGGGCATTAAAAAGAAACTGATTTTCATTCACTTTTGAGGATTTCACCTTAAGGGAAGGTCTTTCAAGGATGCACATGATATTCTTTGGCCTTCTGAAAATTAAATCAATTAAGAACCAGACTCAGTTCTCGCAAAAAAATTATTTAGAACAGCCACGAGGAAAGAAAAGTAAATCACAAAACTGAAGTTAAGAAACATTTGTCAGTAGCACTGACTAACCCACTATGAACAGGCTGCAGCTTTTGCTGGAGGTCTGAGTTCCCACTGGTGGTTCTGCAGTGTCTCATCTCCAGGCTGCTATGGAAAAACAAAATGGGAACTCTAAAGGGAACCTGTTGTTTTCATGTGTCATTAACTCAGGAGCTAGTGCAAGAAAATTACTGATATTTTGAAACACTTAAAAAGACCAACCGTAGCTTCCAACACAACTACACCCTGCAGGGCTACAAACAGGACAGGTACATATGCTAAGGTACACAAGTGATGCTTTATGGAATAAATTTCAGTTCTCTCATGTTTAAGACATTTTAATGCTACTTTACTATGTGCATCTTTAAAGTACACAAAATCTACTGTGCTTCCTTGCAATTTTTCTGCAAATGCAGTATCTACCAAAACTACAGAAATCAATAGAAAGTATCTTCAATCTTTGAAAGAGTTCTCTGGTCCATAATGACAATGCATCTAGAATACAATACAAACCCAAAATCCAACAATCCATTACTCAAAAGAAAGTGCCTACACAGACTTCTCAACAGGAAGAGACAGAAAAAGCTGATAGCTGGAAGAGGTACATGTTAAAATTACAGCCAGGGAAAGGTGGAAGCCTTCATTCCTCTCCTTTCACTCAAGCCTCACTGGCAGGACGGGGCACCACCCGACCTGGAAGAGCAAGGAACTCCCAAAGCATTCCGAACCCACTTCAATCTTCCAGCTTAAGGAACACAATCATGCAAGCTTGAGACTAAGGAAATCCTTTAGCAATGTGTTGTTAGAAACACCATGTCCCACATTCAGTGTTAAAGCTGCACTTTGCTACGTAGATCCAGCCCAGGACATTTCTACTCACCTGGGCCCACAGCTGCTGTGCAAGAACCACGCTGCTACCACAGGGAAAATGGGATCGTGCAACAAAACAGGGGATGATGAGTAAATCACCTCACCTTCTGCTCAGCACAAGACATCAAAAACCCCTAAACTGTAAACCAACGTCAACATCACACTTTCTGCAACAAATCAGCAGGGAAGATACCAAATTTTATTAGGATTTTGCATAAGCCAGATTATATTCCATTAAAGAGATTATCCACTTTTTAATGTTGTCTTGATAGAGGACTTATGTGTGCCACTCTTCCCTGCTTATCATCTCCCAAATGGTGTCCTGTTAAATCTGCAGAAGGCATGTGAGTTACACTTTAGCTTTTAAGCACAGATGATACCAAGACATTCTGACAATATCATAGCACTGCCAAAATTTACATTTGTGGGTTTTCTTAACGATTAAGTACCTGAGGATCAGATTGCTATTTTCAGATTTAATTTAAACTTAACCTTTAGTCACCATGGCAGCAGAAAACTGAACCGTAATAGCAAAAAAAACCCAAATAAAACACTCCCAAAATTACGGTGGATTAAAAAATCCAACTACTTTTGAATTCTGTCTCTCTTACATTTCTATGCAGAGACATTGCTGCAGCATTCCAAATTTTGAGTTGGTTACATCCCAGTTACAAACTGAGTCTCTTTAAACAGTTTGGTAACATTTTATTTAACTAACAGAACTCTGAAAACATTCAGAGAAATGTTAACTTTTGAGAGCTTCTCTGTTTTATTCACTTGTGTAAGATCACATGGTTACTAGACACATGCATGCTAAATATATTACATGCTACCATGGCAGCAGGTCAGTTCTGCACAAGCTGCTTGTATTAAATTTCTCCTGTAAGTGACATTAGAGTTTAGCTCTGCTCCAGCACATATAGGAAGAGGCTTCACATTCCAAACTACCATCTGAAGGGGAAAACTATGCCAACACAGAACTAAGTATGCCTGTGCTACTTTAACCCATTTACTATTTTAACACACACATGCAAGCCTTGCATTTATGTTATCTATATTATGAATTTTTCAGATTCAAAACTCCAAAGCTAAAGGCTTTGTCACAGTCTTTTGCTATGAAAATTTAATGAAAAGGTCACACAATTACAGTCTCTAATACGCGACATGTTATGATTGGTGAAATTCTAAACAGTAAGTGTCATTAACTGGGTAGGGCATTCAACTACATTTGAAATCTTTTAGTGATTTATTAAACTGCCTGGGTACACAGTAACTACTAGAACACATTTTAAATAAGCATCATTGCATATTGTTCTAACAATTTCAGAGCAGATGTTCTCCATAAAAGACAGCGACATATTAAAAAATCCCACACATTGTCTCTACATATATATTGACATATCTAGAAATACACACACTGGCATATAAAAAGCACAAACAAATCTGAGTTGTCAAAACTAATGGAGCACACACTAAAAATATTTCATCATCCTCTGTCACGATGCTTTCCTATGTCATAATACAAGAGGACAACCCTGCAGAGAATGCCAGCCTAATGGGGAAAGGAAGGCAAACTCTTCTATAAAAGCTGCCTCTAGACCTGCACACGGGGACGTTTCGAATCATGTGTTTCATGACTTCAGATTGGTGCCTTGGAGAATGCTAAGATGAAAGGGGAATAGACTTGATCACCAGGGTCAAGAGAGGTTATCTGTGTTCTGCTGGAAGAATAGGCATTAATCCTTTTCTTTTCCTAAGCACAGAGGAAAGCCTAACTCAAACACTTATCAGTAAGGGTGTAATCACAATAAGCTTCGGCACTGACGCTGGAGGCAGAGGAAATCATACAGACCTTTGGTAAATATTTAGGCAACTAGCCCACATAAAAATCTCAGACTGTTGCTACTCCAGTGCAACCATATCCACAGGCAGTAGGTGAAAGTTCTCATATATCTACTTTAGCTGCAACTGCGTGTTTGCTGCAATCCAGAAGCACATCCTGACACAGTTCCTCTTAAATAGAAATTTTGTGAGATGGTTCATATATCACTGGTCTTCCTTTTCCAGCAGCTAGGGACACCTGGAAACCAGACAGAACTACCAACAGGTAACCAGCTTATCCACAACAAAGAGCTGCTATGGGCATACCAAGAGAACAAGAAGAGGCAAAGTTAGAGGTACGCTTGGATTTTGAGCAGATGATACTCTAAACTAGCTCATTATTCAGAGTCATCCCTTAATTACTCTGCAGAGCACACCAGCATTTATCAAATAATATACTGACAGAAAGATACAGAATACCACATTTTTACAGAAGGAAAGTATTATAACACTTCTAATTTCAGTCACCCAGAGGTTAAGCACCAAACCATAAAATGTCTGCAGTATGGTCCTGACATATTGCCCAGGTTTCATTTTGACATTAGAACTTCTGCACTAAGGGACCATGTTGGAGGCACAAAATCATCTCTAATATAGGAGAGACTTTTTTTTAATAGGAGAAACACTTCTATTAGCTACACACAGAATATGTACTCATTTAGTGTCACACATCAGCACATGATTGAGATCCTTTATCTGGTCAAGCAGCGTCACATGGACCAAGTGCTAACATACAGCAGAGCTCTGCCTGAAGCTCCAGCATCGAATCTGGGCCATCCTTGCACTTACAGGTTTCTGTGCAGCTGCTGGGAAGAGCTCCCCACCCCCCGACCCAGGGGAGCACAGAAGTTGTCGCTTCGAAGAGGAAAGAAAAAAAATCCTCCTCAAGAACCATTCTTCACCTCTGCAGAGCTGTCACAAACGTGAGCCCGGCTGAATTATCATGTTCCAAAATTGGCATTTGACTTGTTACTGCTCGAATATTTAAGCCATCGCTTTCTTATCTGCACCAGAGCTGAACCCATTTTTTCATTACATTTTATTTGATTTTTTTTCCATATTGATGACTTAAGAGGTGCAAACCATTCTGACCTGTTATGAGCGAAGTCCCAACACTGAAGAACAGCACAAGTCCCAGCACATCAGGATTATTCAATAACTCACACATACATCGGATTCCTTTCGCAAAAAGAACACGCACAGAACTAAAACCAAGAGCTGCACTGATAAAAAATCCCACAGAAAAGTCATGAAATAACTGAACCAGTAAACTTCCATACGAAGACAAAACTAGGAAGTGGAATCTACAAATACAACTTGTCTACAGAAAACATGTTTTTCATCTTTTAAAGAACACGTTTCTGACTGCACAATTAAAAAGCAGCTTCCAAGTTTTATCAATACAGTAAAAACTAAATAAACAGTGTTTCTTCTGTAAGCAAACAATATTAAGGTGCTACAGAGAAGAGTTACAGTCTTACATATCACATGAAACAAGTTTTGACTAAGAATAACAAATGCTCAATATTATACAAAGCACAAAAAAAATCCCACTGACCTTGGTGAAGGACTTGGAATTAAATTATCTGCAGCTGTGATATGCTACAGGTTACTCTTACTTCAGAAGCAAACAAAAACCATCAACAAGCAGAAATCAAAACCTACCCAACATAATTATCAATGAAAGTAGAGAGCGCATAATGTAAAACTATGCAGATGCTCTGACTTTTAGATCAGCTAATGATTGTTTTGTTTCTCCAAAAGTGCTGGTACCTAATCAGTCAGCTTTGGAGCATCTGCTTTTCAAGACCTCAGGTGAAAAGAAGAAACAAAAATCTGTTAATGCAATATACCCAGCTGACAGGAACTGTATTCATGACAACACTAAAAGACAAACCAAAAATGGAAGGAAAGATATTAAGATAAGTAAAAGAAGATATGCTTGCCAAGAGTAGAATCCACAATACTTGCTTCCTCAGGAAAAAATACATGAGCGCTTTAATAGATAAATCTGACCGAAAACTCGCCATCTACCCACCAGGAAGTTAAATGAAAGAAAGCTCAAAAAAAAAGCAGAGAAAGACAGAAGGGAGTGTGGCAGAAATACTTCTTGTTTACTTGCAACTATCTAAATTTAAAAAAATATATAAAGAATAAACAGCTGAAATCTGACATATTCACTCATCCAGATCATCACACCATCATCACAGGCATCACAGCTTCAACTGCTTACGGCACTTGCTTTTAGCCAAGTCACACGTCACACCACACCTCCTCTACACAACACTGTCCTGCCCCGTCACACTGACAGAGGACAAGACAAGAGATTCTTAAACTGCACCCAGTCAGGGAGATGAAGATTAAGGCACTTCCACAGGGTCAGCACGGAATCCATTATTTCAAAGGCAAAGCACCAACCTTAAATTTCCTCAATGGCAAAAATACTCAAAACAAGGCAAGTCTGCCAATAAAGTAACGTGCTGCTAATCTAATGGATTAGCAAGCAAATTTGAGGCCCAAAACTCTTCCAGGTCACAATTTGCACTTTCAATTTAACCTACAGATATCAACTACAGAACTGAAAACATGAAAAAATGCAAAACCACAGCACTTGCACTAGAAAATTATTCCTAATTTTTTATCTTCCATATTCATAAATAGCAAGAGCTGACAGAAATAATACTATAATAAGGGCAAAATACAGTCCTTAGTTAAAGCTGAGGCTTCTCAGAGTCAGGCATCCATTTGGTCAGGTCAAATTACAACAGGTAGAAACTGCCACCATCATCATCCAGCTTTTGTCACACCCCAAGACCCGTATGCTGGGCACTTCAGAAGCCTTTGTCACACATACAGACCAAAATTAAATAAAATTATTACCTCGCCTAGTTTTCCCAATTTGTTAAAAGCCATCTGAGCCAAATCTCTCTTAGAACAGAGACATCAATCTAGACCACAGACAAGTTTTGGAACTGCAAGTTTTACTGAAAGCCACGAACTTAATTGTAGTTTAATCACCTAAATTAAATACATAAACAAGATTTCAATTTTTTGAAGGATGACTGATTTAAATTTGCCACATTAGTCTACTTTTGAAGGCATTTCATGCAGCAACACTTGCTAAATCAAAAAACATTAGTATGTTCTCACAACACAAAAAAAAAATGACCAAAACACATCTAATAAAGAGACAAATGGAAAAAGAATAAAAGTTGGTGGGTGCTGTCATTTGCTTTACTGGAACACATCAAATAACTTCAGCACTGTTCCGCTACAGACGTAAAGAAGAGCTGAGACAGGAATTCACAGCTACAAACCACACAAGACCATGTGAGAAGACATATCCAGCTCAAAATGCAGGTGCACTGCATAAATTGTGCACTGCATAGATTGTGCACATCTTGCTAGTGCACAATCACAACTGAACACATTAACCCAGTTTCCCAAAGCCTTAATGATGACAAATATGACACTGAAAACATGTTCTTCATTAAGAAACAGGTTTGCCCCATTTAGGTGCTACAACTAAAGAGCATTTTGTGAAATGATGGATTTTCAAGCAGTAGGGATAATAAACTAAATGCTTTCTGTGTGCTATCCTAACATGCCACTGACTGGCATAGCTACATTAAATGAGTTTAAAGGTGCCTGTATACATCTACCTATATACATTTACCAAAACAGAGCTTTACTGTCAATGTAAGAGGGGATCTGAGGAATTCTAGCTAAACAGACAAACAGACTGTTTTCCCAAATTTGCACTAATTCAGAAGACAGATCTAATGAACAATATTTTTCCTATTGTATTGCTCTTCAGTATAGTGCCCTAACAAGTCTTTCAAATGACAGTGTTATTAAGATAAGCCCAGGAAGGTACTGCACAAGAAAAATAGGCAAGGCCTACCTATGGGATACACAGACCTAAGATCTGGGTGAAGGATCTTCTGGTTTAGGAGATTTCATACAAAAACTGCTTGAGACTAGCAAAAGAGCACTAGAACTCAGAAACACTTTTTAAAAAAAAATTCTTAAAACTATACAGATATTATCATTCCTCATTATCCAAATGACTCTGAGCATCTCCAGATCCAGTGCATCTCCCCAGAGGCAGAGTATGAACCCCTGGCAGTAAGAAGGCTGAAACCAGGAACTGCAGAACAGCATCTCAACACACTGGAGCACTCTGGAAGTTGAGAGTGGCAATCGAAGTGCAGATCTAAAACTATGTTCATTAGATTGAACAGTGAGACTTCAATATTTATTGTAGCTTTAAAAGAGAAATGTACAGATTCACTAAGAATGACTGCAGACATGTTCTCTAAACAATGATAATCCAATTAGGTATCACTCATTTAGACAGATATATTGCTTTAATTATGCTCAAATGTTCTCCTATTGCTAAAATAAAAGTTAAATGATTTTTATTTTGCATGGGAATACAGCAGAGGAGAAGGAGACAAAGACTTGGATTCAAAAGTTCATGTGATTGCCAAAAGGGGAAAAAATACCCTTCCTTACACACTCAGGAACCATTAAAACCCTTCAGCATTTTTTGCCAAACATGGTTTCACGTGCTTTTTTACAGTGCTTCAAAAAGTTTTGCTAAGGCAACTTGTGTATTGACAATAATACAGCCACCACGCTGTATTATAAAGAAGACAATAGCAAGATCTGAGTAATGTGTATTAAAGAAAACACATTCACTACCATGGGAACCCTGTCAGAATTCACCCCTACTGCAAGTCACCCACAGGAAGCTTTTCTGTGCTAGACTTCCCCTCCTAATAATCTCTCTACTAATACTCCTAAGACATAAACATTAATATTATAGCAGGGAACAAGCACAAAGGCAATGCCTTTGGCCTACAGCATTTTCATCTAACAGACACAAGGAGACAGTAGAAAGAATTCCAGAGTAAGATCTCCACCACTTACGTCATCAGTACAGCCAAAGATTTCACTGGAACATTGACATTAATTCACTGAAAACTCATTGTAAGCACAGTTAATGAATGTGGGAGAAACCAGGAAAAAAAGAAAAGAAAGAAAAGAAAGAAAAGAAAACCAACTCCATACACACAACACAGAGAACCAACCATTACAAGAAACGTCCCAAATCCTACTGAAAGCTGACTTTAGATAAAGTAGCCTAGGAAGTTTCACCGGAATAAATTTTTAGTAACAAACTGCACCATACTAAAATCATGCCTAGACCAAGCTTTTGAGATCCACAGCTCTAACAGGAAGACAGGCAAGTTCCCCCTCCCAACCTCAGTTACAGTGCAACTCCATCTGCATGGGTAACAGCACCGGCAATACCAGCAAAATAAAACCAGAGTTAAACATTAAACTACACACAGGACTTGCCTGGCTACAGCCATTTCCAGGAAAAGCTCAAGGAATCTTACAGCGTATGCAAGACATTAATGTATAGTTAAAACTCCTTTTCTCACTTTCTGCATGGAGGTAGTACATAAAATCCACCTGGAAGCAGAACTCAAACATTACTGGAGAATTTGTTTTTAACTACATCTTGCAGAGTCCAGATTAGTTTTTCAATGAAGGCCTGCAAACTCAAATGCTCTGTAACAAAAGCATCTCTTGCAAGATTTTTTTGCAGGGCTTGAGAGATGAAAATACAGAACCTAAAGGAATAAATGTAGAAGTTTCATTAGACTCCAGAATGAACAGTTATCGATCCAAAAAGAGAACAAACTTTCCTTAAAAAGCATTTTAAACACTGAAATAACAGAACTACATTTTCTTCTCAAAGTCAAGAGCAGCCAGTATTGGAGTGCCCCAGCAGGAGCCACTATTTCAGCAAACAGCGAGTTGTAAACTAAATGCTGAAATCCACTTTTACTCAATAAAAAAAGCATGGTAACGGCACATAACTTTAGGGTTTATGAATTTCAGAAAAAGTACTCTTCTACAAAAGTCCAAACAACGGGACATCTTTCAGAAAATACAAAATAAATCACATCACAAGCAACATCCCAAATGTATCGTATATCAAGTTCCTTTCCCTGCATAGTAACAAGAAACAGAAAGTATTCTAACCCCTTGTTCAAGATTGTAGCAACCACAATAGCAACTGCAGCAGAAGCTTTTCCAAGAAAGGCATTTTAAATGCAGTTTACCCCTCAGAACTGGTGTACCTACAACAACCTTCATTAATACATGCAATTGTCCAAATTTGTATTTGTCTAAAGAGATGGAAATGGAGAAAGAAGACAAGGCAATTATAGAAATTATGAAACCCAGATACACAGTTTCAAGGAAGTATAAACATTAATGGTCGGACACTTCAAGGTTTGAAGGTCTCAGATCTGAAACACTGCTAAGTTTGAAACAAGGTGTTCAAGATTAAGGTGTTCAAGGAGGTAAGATTAAGCATAAAGTTGATAAACAGAGCCAGACACACTAAAGCTACAAATATAAAAAAAAACCCAAGGAAAGGAACATCCTTGGAACTGAATTTTTTGTTTCCATTCCACCTGTATCTTGGTTGAAACCAAGGAGAAGCTCTTTCTAGTTACTTTATCTGGCTGACGTCAAATTCCTGAAGGAAAACATCTGTAAATCCTAGTACAGGTGAGCTGAATCATATTCATGTTCAAGGTCCACTCATATCTTCAAAAAATTTTCACATACTCCTCCCTTCCTGCCAAGTGGCCCAAACACTGACACATCTCTGTGGTTCACTGCATGAAACCCAGGGACTGGGCTGGCTGTCCCATCACTGTCCCAATACTGCCACCAGATCAGACTATTTTAAGATAAGCTAATTATGCCACTGAAAAATCTTATAAGCCACTAAGACTAAGCAGAAGAGACCATGAAGAATTAAAAGCAGAGAAGCATAGGTACGACAGAAGCAAGAATTGTGATCTCAACTCTTCCAGATAAGAAGCCTGGAGGATTCCTTGTTAGATTGCAACTCTGAATTTTAGTCTGTGCTTACTTCCTCCTGCTTCTAACAGTTGTAACAAGCACAAAAGGAACTTCACATGAAAGGCTGTTGTTTCTTACACCTTCAGAAAATTAGTCATTCAAGCCTTAGAGAAACGACACACCAAAATCTTTGTGGCTTCCTTGCAGGCATTATCTACATGCATGCAAGACAGCTACAGAAACCAACTTAGGTGCCTTAAAACAAATGGATCTGAAGGAAAATCCTCAGTTATGAGTTTGTTGCACAGAAAGTTTTCAAGAAGTTTATCAGATCATCTTCCCATTAACATTTCATTAAAGCACTGAATGATTGAAAAACAGGTAAAAACTTCTTTTGAGAACTACTCAGCCAGTACCCAGCATTATTGTCGTAGGTTTTACTACGGAACAATTCAGCCCTTAAAAAAACATGTTTAAAAAAATTGGATCCAGAAAGTCCTACATAAAGCACAGATATGTGCATCACATGGGGGAGGAGGCGAGCAGGGGGCTTTAAATAAATTTATTAATGTATCTTAAGAACAACACAAGGAAGAAATTCCAACTATCTTCCCATACACTTACAAACAGGCCTCATCAAAATGAAGATATATTTATTTTGGTGAATGAATTAATTCCAGCCTAACATGACATTTAGGTCAAATCAAATACATTAAAAGCAAAGCAAATTAGGAAACTGAATGCAGAGTTTTAAATCACCCTAACTTTAAGTTTTATTTCAATAAAATTAAATAAAAACACTTAAGAAAATAAGAATTTGCTGATATTAGATTAGAGCATTATCAATGATGGCATTAAAATCCTGAACACAGAACTGTGTATTCCTGCAGCTTTCTAAACTTATTTTTTTAATAAAATGAGGTTTACTTGACCACAGTCTATTCTCCCTCATTAACAACTTCTGATTATATTGGCCAGTTTCAACCATATGCCATAGCAAATGTGTCAATTATTTTTGAGATTTTCTGAAAGCGCTGCAGAATTTTTGACCTGCCAATTGCAGAGAACCCCTGGGCAGAGCAGTGCCCTGCAGTGACCAAAGGCAGGTCCTGTGGGATGCTTGGGCAGTCAGCAGGCACCTGTGCTCAGCCTGGCCACAGCTGGAAGAGCATTTAGGATACTTGGAGAACTGAAGAGAAATACACTGTGAAGAGGGGATACTCTAAAAGATCAGGGAATAACAGAAGAGTCAAAAAATAAGAAAAATGGAAATTCTCCAGGTTTTATTACTTGCAAACCCACTTTTTTACTATTACTGTTCAGGCTATTTTTAAATTTACTTCCACCATTTCTCCAACCCATATTTTAATATCATAAATAAAATGGGCTACAGAATACAGAATAAAAATTTTCATATATGCACTGTCTTTGTTCTTCCCTCTTGCCCATACCATGCTTCACTTGCTCCTCAGCAACCCAGGCATAGAGCTGGAATCCTTTTATCTCGTGCAATCACACTGGTTATGCTTGCCTAGAGCCAGTGTTAACAGGACAGTCTACAGATCCTTTAATGACTTCCATCTCCTCCGAGACAAAAATTAGACGGTGAAAAGAACAGAACAAAAAGGCAGCAAACCCCAATAGCACCCAAGAGTAACACCAGGTTGGCTGCAGCCTCGGCTTGTTCTGAAGTGTTTCTTCAGTCCTGTGGCCAGACCTGGAAATGGTTTCGCTCATTCGAGGCTCAGCCAAGCCCCCAGTGCTGCACGGGCACGCCGGGATCAGCAGAGGGAGCTGCGGGGGCTCCGAACGGGGCTGCGCGGGGGATCCGGGCTCGGATCACAACCTCCTGGCTCGGGGCAAGTCCTTCCCTCAGCTTTTAAAAAAAAAAACAGTTTTCACTTGAGTCTCTTACTAGCCGGAACCTTTCGATCCCCTCTCCCATCGCAGCTTCTCAAGGGAATGACTCTGCCACTTCCTGGTAGAACCTGGTGCAAGTCTTATATAAGCACCTTGTGCTAACACACGACTCGTTGTAAATACGTGTGTGACGACAACAGGGTGCACGGACTAATTCCAGGGCATCGTCAGGAGAGAACTATAAAACCAAGGATGTCACCACTAGGCTCGACAGGACAGGAGTCAAAGTCCTCAGCAAAAACGCAAGGGGACTCTACAAATAGAGGTACAAGAGACTGCAACGCAGTGAACCAGAGCCGCCTCCCAGCGAGGGCAGGCCGAGGGTATCTGCAGGAAGATTTACTGCAAAGCAGCTTGGGGGATAACTGTGGGATATCAGGTTACATTTCATCCCACTGCGAATCCAAGTCTCCTCTGTAGATAAGCCTAGGAAAAAATTCAACCAGGAGTCACCAGGAGCATCAAAATGCCATGACAGTAACAGCAGTTGAAATTTTCAACCTTCTCGTAACCCTGTGTCACCTCCTGAACAAACCATTAGTCTTTACACGCACTTTCCTCCTATTTTGCATATGGCACCTAAATGACTCCAGTATTCATGAAAATTACGTTTTAAAATCCAGAACTTCCAGTCATTTGAACATCACATTTTACTAGTTTCTTTTAGATACTGAATTAGCAGTGATAAATAGAAACACTGACCATTAGCTTTTTCCTTTTTTTAGGGAAAAAATAATTTAACAATTATCTTGTGATAACTCCTGTTGTTTCTGCCCTCCTCTCAAATTCATCTCATATTAAACCCTGACAAAGCCTGGGGAGGGTCTTCTTAAATTTCCCTGTCCTTCACTGAGAACAAGTGCTTTCTGCACTACTTTGTAATACAGGTTTGACAAAATAAAATTGTTTTTAAATTTCAGTTGATTCAATTGATAGTTTCCCATTACTTTTTTAGACAGCTATTCAGGTTAGCAGGTTTCATAACTGTGACAAAGAAAACAACAAGCACCTACTTAAAACTCAATATTATTCCATGACATCCAAATCCCTACATACTCCTCAGGAATTTTCAGGGCATTTGTGTTAATAATTACAGCTTCTGCAAATACACCCATATTCCATATCTACAATACTCAGCAAATTCTTGCTTCCATCTACTGACCACATCTCTCTTCAGCCATCCACGATTTTTTCTCCTTCCCCTGAAGGAGGAGTTCTAATTTAGCGCTTCCTAATGGAAACCATTAATACTTCTACTGCTGGCACTTTTTTCACAGCCCAACATCTCTCAAAGCAAAGATCTAAGATCTTCACATACGTTTCAGTGACAAAAAGTTAAGACACCACCATTTGGAATGTTATGAACAAAGATAAGGAGAACAACGAGAAGACAAAACATAAAAAAACCCCAACAACACACAAACCACAAAAACCCCAACACTCAAAAGAAACACAGGAGGATATTAAGGAAGCCTCTCAGAGGAAATCCTTCTGCACTCAAAAGCTTCAAATTCCTGAAGCCAAATACTCAAGTAAATACGTGTATTATTAAATTCAGACTAACAAACATCGTTTGACAGCCTATAGGCTCAGAAATTTTAACAGAAAGCACTTTTCCTTTTTGTAGGCATCAAGTGAAACAAATTATCTTGTGCTGTACCTTTGACTTTCCCCTCTTTTACCCTGAAACCACGGGGATTCTGAATATAAATTTAAGACACCTGACTTAATTAAAACCTCATACCATTACACAATAATTTTAACAGCTTCAAGGAAAAATAAAAATTCTGAAAAACTCAGTTTATTACCCTCAGTGCCTGACAAGATAATAAAAGAACAATGATGATGGAACATCCCTTTTTCTCAAATACTCTCAGAAGAGTCATTGCTTTGAAAGCTCACACTGGAAGAAACAACATTTTTAAATTGCTCTATACACCAAATTATTAGCAGTCATTCTTGTCAGCTTACAGCTTTTACAACAGGATGCATGCAGTCATATCAGGAAAAGGCAGTTGCTGTGAAAGAATGATACCAAAACCAAGATGTCCCTCATGCTGATAACCTCACACAATGCTTCTGAGCTATACCATACATGCTTTCCACATGACGGTCAATTAAATACAATTCAAAACATCTGGAGAAAGATGTCCGCTTAAAAACACTGTCACTTTTTCTGCTATCTGAGGGGAAAAGAAATATTTCAACTTTTTTCTCAGCTCTTGGACTCAATTATTGCAGATTTTGTGTGATACAGGGTGTAAAGTCACATTATCCTGACACCTTTCAAAGGTTTCTTTAATGGACACTGCCAAGGCAAGTCTGCTGTGCCCTTTATGACCCCTCATCTTTAGGACACGTGTGTATATCTGAGTCTCTGAAGGTTCAACCTCTTACTTACTCTCTTCTCTCACAACTGTTTTAATTCTTCCATGTCATAAGGGACACTAAAACAATCTCCTCTGAATTCTGTTTCTTAACCCTATACGCCACAATCTTCAAGAAAGAAACATGTAACAGCATCGTCCCAGCACAGCTCATTTACAGACATGCTTACACAACTATATAGCTACAAGTTTAATAATTTAACCTCCTTGCCCTTCCAAACACTAAGTGATCGCAGAAAATGAAAAGATCAGGCTCGTGTATATTGGTACAAAACTTAACACTGATCCCGACCGCAGCCTGCAAGTGTTACTGCAGGTAACAGATGACACAGCTGCCTTACATATTCTCACAAGTCTATGGTCAGCTTTCAAACAATAAAAATAACATCAGTCCAGTCCATGAAATCCTAAATTACAGGGTCAGAAGCAATCTGGTTTTCAAACGAAACTGAGTTACACAAACACTCAAAGGGATTTGAAATAAACGGAAAAAAATCCTTCTTCTCCCCTATTATCATCATAAAAGTATCAGGAGCACAAGCCCATCCATTCTACACTCCCACTCTTAGGTGATCTCAGACCATGACACATTTTTCTCCCAGTCAATTAGCTCTTGATTAGAAAAAAAGTAAAAGATGCTTTGTCATCAGTGCCTGGTACACAGACACTTACAGCAAGCACCTTTCCACAACTCTGCTTGGCTGGTAATTCCCAGCACCTACTTTTTATCTTACTATACTTAAAATAGGCATATGCAACAATTCTCAGTAACTCCTAGTGAAATCACAAAGCAATACAAAATGCGTTTTCAAGTTTCCAGGTTGGCCCATAAGGATTTTGCCAGAATTTAAAAGCTCTCCAGGGACAAAGGCAAATATAACTGGGAGACCTACCTAATTAAGCATCACTAACATTTTGAATATAAAGTAGTTAATTCCCTGAAAAATAATTCAATTAATCACACTCTTATTAAGAGGGATGTATTTTCTTCTGATCATAGAGGCACACTTCTACCGCTACAGCACACAGGGAACAAAAAGCAGACTGCTCTCCACAGAAAAGATTCTATATTCCCCTGCACCGAAATTTTGAAAAACGACTGGTCACAAAATTCAGCCTGCCTTATTCTAATAAAAGCCCTTCCTAATTCTTCACTGTAGACTCGGACTAAGAATAAAAGAGAATGGGAAAGACATATATATATATCATACATACAATTAAAAATATACCAACTAGGTGATTGTTGTGGAGAGGCAGAGGTGAAATCTCAGGAACAGAGTGGTCTTGCAAGATATTAATTTCTCTTTAGTGTCAAATGGAAATGAGAGGATACAGTACAGGGGTTTATGTTCCTAAATAAAGTTATATATTAAATATAAAGAAATCTAGAAAAACTCTTGCAGAACCACTAAACAGAAACCAAAACAATACATTCGATTAAGAAAAAAATTAGCCCCTTAATATGGAGGAAAAATTTCTTCTCTTCTACTCCCTAATCAATAACTTGAAAGATCAAGTGTGAAGGTAAGAATGCAGCATATGAGGGCAGTGGTCGGAGGTAGCAATCTAGATCAGATGCTTACTTTCAAACAAACAAGGCAAAATATATTATTGCAGACTACAAGCTCATTATTTATTAGCTGGTGCTCTACCACAGAACACATGCTGGGGGGGAGGGTAACTGTCATATTACACAGCTGAAGGCTGGTTTGAACTCTCAGTAATACTACTTTGTTCTGTTACACCAGGTATTGCATCAATGACCTAAAATGTATTTTGATCAGCTGTTCAAAAAAATTCCTCAAGTTTTTTACTGGATGGTCAACAAAGCTAATTCGGGGGAGGGGGGAAGTGAAAGAATGCCTTGTGTCATCTCACAAGCTTCCTAAGACACCCAAACCACCTTGCAAACATCCCGGGGAAAAAACAGCTACCTTTAGTTATTTCAGACCTGACTGCACCTTAAACCAAGGGAATTCGAAGTATAAATTTAAGACACCTAAATTAAAACTTCATAGCATTACACACTTCCAAAGTCTTTATTCATTTCACTGACAGGAGCAAGAGTTAAACTAACCCCACATCAGCACCACCTCAGTAACTGACAATTCCATTCAGGTAATCCCTGCATGGGCCTTGCAGGGCACAGGAAGGCACACAAGAAAAAAGGGAGTGCTGTATTTATTTTCCCCAGTTACTTCACCAGAGCTGAAGGAATCAGATCCGAACACAAAGCGCCAAATTCAACCATATTATCACAGACAGAGATTTTGACTTTTGTTCCATTTGATCCATTGAAGAACACATTATTACAAACGCGAAATAATTTCTTTCCAATACAGTAAATGTGAAAACTTAAAGCGATTTGTGCATTAAGAAGCACATACGTCGCCACATGATGTTCCAATTAATTCAAAGGAAGACTTGTTGCAATGAGAAGGAAAAGCAGATCCCAGTGCTTTGCACACATTACCAGGCTGCTGTCAGGACTGAGCAGGCCTAAAGCCCAGGTTCTACACAGAATATTTAATCCTTTAAAAATAAAAAATTAAGAATTTGGTGAGGCAAGTCAAATGGGGTAATGGTAATTTTTAGAAAACATATACTTTTAAAATTCAACTAAACCCCACAGACCTCTCTCAAGCAAGGCATAACAAACCACAGTTACTACTAATTCAAGATATTCTTTATTTAGGAAAGAAAGTTGCCAAGCTAATACAGATTTGCTCATTACACAGCATTAGACTACACTACTTTCAGTAGTGTTGGAGAATTAATCAGCTGTGTTTTGTTAGGAGGGCATGGCTGAGAGCAGGCAAGGTAGCACGGCATTGTTCCCAAAGCAGAGTGGTGCCTCCAGGCCCTCTGAAGCAGCACTTGGGCCCAGAATATACAGAATGACATCAACAAGTTATCTGAGAAACTTGGCCGACATGCTAAAATAAACCCATAAAATCTCTGCTGCCCGCATTAACCAGTTTAAGGTGAACCACACACACTTCAGCTCAAAGGTTTTTAAATAAGATGAGTCTTCTGCCATAATAAGCCATTTTACTCTCCAGAATTATTTCCAGTTTGAATTCAGCCATGTCCTCATCGTGCTAGTCCAACATGACTCAATTTCTCTACCTTCATAAAATTCAATGTTCACTTTCTTCTCCATCTGTGGTTTCACAGAGAAAGAAACTCATGTTGTATTATAGGGATCTAAATCCAGGGATCTGCACATAGGCAAAGCATTCCGTGGGCCCACTCACTCACAGAGGTGAGCAGTGACCACATTGGTTTAAACACACACTGAAAAAATGGAGCTGGACAAGCAAACAGCAAGCTAAAGCTGATGTATTTCCACCATCATCTGTAAATGCCGGCTCACAAATAAATCACAGAAATGCTGGAATGTTAAAACTGGTTTAGATGAGCTCCAGGGGCAGAGAGAAAGAGCTTCATGTACACTAAAGCTGTCCTGGGGTAGAGCCTGTCCCTGACATGGAGGGATTCTTCCCATTTACCGATGATCCTCCTCTGCTACTGCTGGTGGACCACATCAACTACAGATGTAGGAAAGAATTATGGAGGAGAAAAATAACTGACCAGGGCACTGGGTTATTTTCTTTATGAAACTCCAAACTGAATGCCCTCAGTCAGAAAGGGCTCATCCCCAGCTGCCCAGCACCATTATAATCCCTCAATATCATGACAATTTGTTCCATTCTCTTATTTTTGATTTGCTGGCTTAACAAGTATAGAATTTTAAAATACTATTTAATAATTATACCCTTTAGTGAACAAAAGCACCGACATTACATCTTTTATTAGAATTTATTATAATCCTTCTAAATTATGTAATTGAATAACATGTCATTTTGCACATATTCTAACACCTTAATGAAAAAAAATAGTTTAAATGAGGAACTTCACACTTCTCCCCCAAATGCAAATCACTTGTGAGATAAGAGGAAAAAAACCTAAATATTACATTCTTACATGTAAAAGGCACTTTACACAATTTTAAATACCGACAGAATAGATGACAGAAATGTTGCCCTGACATCTTTTGCATGGGTCATTTAAATACTAGATAGCAATAAGAAGACACCAGAATTGTCTAACAAAATATAGCTGGCTNAAAAAAAAAAACCTTGCATAAGGAACAATTGTGTGTAGACAGTTCACATAATTAAGCCTGAAAGCTCATAGCCTTCCTCACGCTACATAAAAATTTCCCAGACTGTGAAAAAGTAAATAAAATTTACTTGTATTAAATGTATTTAAAATAAATACATCTACTTTACCAATTCCATACCAAACCACTTTTTTTTCCTTACTACTGTTTACAAATTATTCCTTTTCCTTCCTCCTTTGTACTTCCCAGAACCCCTTTCCCCCACTGCTCATAATAAATTTAGTCGTTGTATGACTATGGGACACAATGTTTTTACACTAAACAATTAAAAAAACCCTCTTTCTAAATTATCTTTTTTTCCCCCACAGAACTCCAGTTTCTCAACTCTGAAATTAATCACCTGTCAAACAAGGCACTGTGGTCAGTTTTTCTGAACAATTCCACTCTCCTCGCCGCTTAGCATCTCAAAAGCAGATAAAAATTTATTGCAAAATATAGCTGCATAAACTTAAAAAAAATTCAGTCTTTCCAGCCAGAAGCGAACCAGTCCTTTTTCCTCATGACTTTTGTCGCTGAACACAAAATCCTGCTGGCAGCACAACCCCGCTGTACCTTCAGCCTTCTCCCTCTGGACAAAACACCCTCCGGTTCACGCATCAGGAGCAGTTCTCCCCCTGCCATTCCCAGCACACCTTCCTGCGGCGCACAACTCCTTGAACCATTCCCACCTCCCCCTGCCCGACCCCCGGCCGCTCCCGCCGGCGCATTCCACGGACAAGCTCCGGGGAGGCTTTTCCTGTTGGTTCGTTGTTCGCTGCGATGTCGCCTTCCCCAGCGACACCCAGCACAAAGGGTCCTTTCCCCGCACCCCGGGCGCTCCAGGGCCGCGTACCCCACCCTCCTTCGCTCCCTCCCGCCCGGTCCCCGGGGCAGATCTGCCGGCCTGGCTCATAAATGTCCATCCCCTCCCGCAGGAAGTTCTGGGGAGGCCCCGGGAACTCGCCCAGCCCGGGACCCCACCGGCTCCCCCCGCTCCGCTCCCACACAGCGGGATGGGGCCGGCGGGCGGGGGGACCCTCCTTCCTCCTCCCGCCACCCCTTCGGCCGCTGCCCCCGACCCTCGGGGCTGAGGGAACACCCCCCGCCGGCCGCGCGGAGCCGGGACCCCTCGCTCACCGCCGCTCCCCGGCTCGCTCCGCTCCCGCCGCGGCTCCTCCGGAGACACTGACACCCGCGCACGGATACCGCGCCGCGCTATTTTTGGGAAACAAGGCCCGACCGCGGCCGGAACTACAGCGCTGTCACTCTCCCCTCAGTATCCTTCCGCAATTTTCTCCGCGCAGCTCCGGCGGGGCCGAAGGCGCTTAGCGGCGCCGAGCAGGGGCGGAACGGGGCGGGGATGGCGGAGAGGGGCGCGGTGCTCCCGCGGCGGGCAGTGGGGCGGGCACGGGCGCGCTCGGCGCTCGAGGCATCTCCGGATTACTTTGTTGGGCCGGGGAGCGGCCGGGCCTACATCCCTGCCCGCCGACCCGCTCCGGAGTGACGGCGTGCACAGCCAATCGCAGCGCCGGCACGGGACAGGCCGCCAATCAGGGCGCAGTTGGTGGGCCGGGCGTAGAGAAACGTGGAGGCCTTGAGTGACAGAGGAGCGCTCAATCAGAAAGGCGGGAATGGAAGCGACAGCCAATCAGAACCAAGCGAGGGCGGGGTCGTTGCGAAGCGAGCGCCCCGCCTCCCCGGGGCCTGCGGGAGCGCATGCGCAGAGCGCTGGGCCGGGTGCGCCGGGGGTGACGCACCGGGCCTGGGCCGGGCCTGGGCCGACCCGAGCGGCGCCTGCGCCAGCGCGGGGCCTTTGGGGCCAAAGCAGGGCTTTGGGTTAATTTAAACAACTCCTGGTACGGGGTCCCACGTCCTCTTGCAAACCCCCATCCTGAGCGTGCAGCAGGGGACTACAGCAGTTACCCCCACAAACAGCTCAGCTGCCCGTGTGTGTCACCTTTAGAAACCACCACTGCCTCGCCAACACACACACACACAGATACAGTGTGTGTATATGTGTAAATATACAGTCTATACTACGTAGATACATTTTTATATATCGTGTATATATAAACACAGTGTATGTCTAGTATATACAATATATATACACGATATAAAATATATGTACTATGTGTATATACACTAGTATATATTATATAATCGTGAGAAATAGTCACTGATAAAATTGAATGAGGACAAAGTCGCCAAAGCAAAACTTTATTAATATAAATCAGTTATTATACTATTAAATATATGCACAAAATATATAATGTTTTCCATAGTATATATATTATATTTCTATATAGTATATACATTATAAATACATGTATAGTATATAGTACATACACACTCTATAAATTCTATTATTAAAATTATATCTATTTAATTGTATGTATAGGGAATATGTATATACTGTATTGATATATAAAACGACAATTTTTCTGACTGGCTTTCTGTGAAACTCCCAGCTCTGAGGACATGAGCTCTGTCTCCACGTTCAGACAAAGGTGACAGTCCACCTCAGTTCCACCTCCATCCATCCATCCCCACCTCACATTATCTCTGCCAGAGCTCCCATTAATTTTGCTCTAAGTAGAAAAGACTACTCGGGAATACATAATAAAAGACATAAAATGGGCGTCTTTCTCCTTCACAGAAGGCGGCAGCTGAAGAGCGACCCAAAAATAAAATTTTGATGATAAAATGATACTTGCCAAAAATCATCTGCGCTCTACAGCTCTTCCAGATTTATCCTGTGAGATACCCACAGCCTCAGAGTGGAATGACAGGAGCCATTTCACAGCACTAAATCACTGGAAAGGGCACATCTCTAATCAGGACACCAGAACCAAAGGTGCTGTCTCTGAAAAACAGAGATCAGAGGGTGTTCTTTGTATTTTAGAATGGCATCATTAATTGAGCACAAAAAAAGTAGCTCCACAAAAGGTTAGGAAATAGGATGCAGGAAATGATGACAGAAACTCCCATCTGACAGTGTGATGACCACACCATGGGATGGAAAAAGGTAGATGCTCCATGATCATTCCCAAAATGTTAAGGTAAATTTCTGTTGTCTGTTTCCAGAAGTTTAGCTCAAATTGAAGCAGTAATTCACAGCTCTCAGAAATGTTGAAGTCCAGGGTTTATAATGTACAGATTAGTTTAGATTTAAAAGTGCAGCCAGTAAATAAGTTGAACAGCTTCTGAAACATCCACCTTTTGTTCAAAAGAAGTGCAAGAATAGATGCTTCTTGTGGATCTAGGAAAAAGCTTCTAAGTGAGAAAGACAACAAAATATAAATACTTGCCATCTGCAATCATATTTCCAAACTGATTGTTGCTGATCCGTAATAATCAGGAAGATATTTAAATACATGCACCTTTCTTACAAGTCTCAACATGAACAGTCCAAATGTCATTGATTTTTATATGAGTATGATTTATTCTCTTCGTCCTCACTATACCTATCATCCATAAGACCTGTAAGATCTATTACTAGACTCTAATGATTAATACTATGAAATCCTGTCCTGACAGCAATATGCTGAGAAGATGTTAAGATAAAATACTGAATATTTAAGTTATAAAAGTCAGTGGGAATCTGAGTAAGACACTGAAGCAAGGCCTGAGCAAGGACTTCTTGATATACTCATTAATTATTTTCAGTACATATTATTCCAAGCTGGCAAAAAATAGAGCAGGAAGCCAAAGAGATAAATAATTGGTTCTAATCTGTCCTTTTCAGTGGCACTACAAGAATAAGCAGAGCATGTGTTGCTCGAGGGATTTCTCTGTGAGCCTTGCAAACAATACTTCAGGGGTCCCGAGCAGCCTCCTTCCCACTGAAATGCATTCCTCCCCGATGGAAACAGTGCCCTGTGCAACAATCGAGAAAAGGAAGTGCAAAATTCAGGTTCCAGTTGAAATTCCAGATGTTGTTTTTCATGTGTGATGATGTGCTGCCACATCTGCTCCTGCAGAGCCCTCATGAGACTGGTGGGGAACAAGGCTGGGTGGTGGGGAGGTCACAGATGTTCTCACGTGTCACAATGGCTTGAGTGAAAAATATCACCCCTAAGGCTGACACAAATAAAGTCACAGAAGAATTGGTGCATCAAAAATCACTGAAATCACTACCTGACTTGATGGTTCTGCATTTGGTTTAATTTCCAGGACAACCGCAAAGGCTAAACTCACCTGGATAATACAAAGGGTGCAAAGCTGTAGGTGATAGAGAAAAATATGCAGAGAAAAAATTGCAATCTTTCTAAGACTCTAGAAGCAGCAACATAACAAAGCCCCAGAGAACATTGTACTGGAGTGTCAATATGACAAGGGAAAAATTACCACAAGCATCTGCCAGGATCACCCCTGAGAGAGAAGGGAACAACCACTGAATGCATTTCTGCCCATCTTATGTACAACCCAGAGACTAAAAAGAGCCCCCTGAAATCTGCCAAATAGCAGGCACTGCAATTTCCATGATATCCAAAGAGAAATAAACTCAGAGCAATAGCAAATATAAAGAAAGATATGGAAAAAAGATACCAGTGTACCAGTGAAAAAAGATACTAAATAGCCTCAGAGTTGAATAGAGTCATCATCCAGCAGTTGTTATGGTAATAAAGCTTTCCCTTGCATCTCTATTCCAGTGCATTTCCACCCACCCATTCAAGGTATTTTGGAGGCACTACCACCAAAATCATACCTCTCCTAACTTTCAACTTACATTTTAGGACCTTCTTACAAACCATTCCAGAGATGTACCATGGCTTTTCCTCCTTTCAAATACTTCTTCTATTCCAGAAATCAGCTTTTTCATCTTGTGTCCTGGAGAAGAGAATCTGAGCCTCATGCTTCTAGAGGTGAACATGATATAAAACCAAAATGCAGGACTTTTAAAACCACAGCTTAGAGGACTAGGGGATGTTATGTAGCTTTTGCATGTTTGCCAGACAATTAAGTTACCCTTCAAAGGGAAGGGGGGGGTCTAAGAACAAGGTTTTCAGAACAAGGTTCCTACAAATTGCAGGCCAGATTAATTCCTAACATTGTTCCACTTACAATGGGGGAAATACTCTGTGAATGAAGATTTTGTAAAAGACTACTGATTGCAACAAAACCGAATTGTACTCACAGCATTTCAGGATGGGAACTCACATCAGAAACAAAGGGTAGGGGCAGGGGGGACTCCCACCTAGGGAGCAGGAAATCAGAGAGGAGCAGATAATGGTTCCTGGCCATTAACGCTTTGGGTAACCCTGTTAACCCCGTGGTCACCTCAGCACAGACACTGCCTGTCCTCTCAGGGAGCTGGCTGGGAACAAACTCCCTGAGCTCAGGAGTGCTGCTGTTACACTCTTTGGCTCTGGTGTTCCTCTACACACGGATAAAATCAAGATTTCCTTATTTTACTGAAGTCCAAGTTGCCTGACAATGCATGAATTAAATTCACTCAATCCATTCCATAAAGTGCTCTCTGTAAACCACTAGTATTTCCACATCATTATATGGTACATTCAGTAATCTGATTGCCTTGGGAATATTTGTTTTTCCAAAACTTGTGGCCAAGGTACATAAGATTAGATCAGACACAGCTTGTCTAAGAATGCTGCTATGTGGGTGTACAGTATATTTGCTAGTTTTGACTTACAGGTAAAAGTTCTCTTTCAAACTCTTCCAGCCAGGGGTGCGAGCTCCGTTCCCTGAAGTTTTCTGCTGCAGCACTTGGAACTTTTCGTTTTGCTTTGCTCTTGGTGTTCTAAGACTGGAGGATCAACAGGGGAAATGCTGGTATTGCCTCACTGAGGGCACACCCGGCCCATACCTCAGCAAAACTTGTGATATTTTATAGGTCCCCACAAGTCTCTCTGGGATTCACGCTCTTCTGCCGGGATTTTCTCACCATTCTGCATGTTAACATGAACCAACAGCTGGGTTTAGGAGATCTGCTATAAATAGCAACATCATGCTGCGAGCAAGCTTCTTGGAAAGTAAAGAAAATACGTTATTTAATGCACTCTGACATTTGCCTTTCCTCCCCTCATTCCTAAGCTGCACTTCTGTAAACACCCATAATGACGAATGCAAAGGAGTTGACTTGTTCACATCGACATAACAAGTGCTGCCTTGAGCGCAGGAGATGATATCCAGAGCATTTTACCTCTCCCCTCAGCTGGCAAACCCTGCACAGCGGGGAAAGGAGGCAGAGCGTGGATGGAAATTCCTGCTTCCAACAGCATTCAAGATTACAGCCTTTGGTATTTTATTTTCATGGTTGCTCCATGTTGCTTCAGAAACTTCCTGCTTTTGCCATATCTTTCCATTCATTAAAGTTGCAGCTTGCAATTAAACATTCTGACATAACATAGCTGAGATTTTTTGGCAGCAGCCTTAACCAGAGGTTTTCAGAGTTTCCTGCAGACGGCTTTAAATTTTCATATCCTCATGAACACTTGCCACCTTCTTTTAATAACTTGAAAAAATAAGCCTCTCTTAGGAACTTCATTGTTGCTGTATTTCCCCAGCACTCGGTTGCTGCTGTTAGCAATGTGTCGTGCACATGTATATTTATAGAGGGAGCAAAGTGTTCATATGCACTCTATAGTTTGACATCTCATAGGGAACACACAGATTGCTTAGCAGATCTAAAGAAAAATAGTTATGTTCAATATTTTCATTATTAAAATGTAATTTTCTCTTCTGACAGCATTGTGTTATTTCACCCCTCAAAAAGAATCATATTTACTGCATTATTCAAAACTTACAGGCCCTCATCTGTTAATAATTTTGTAGCTTTATACATATTATGAGTGTTATATATTGCAACACTAAACTATTTGTATTATTTGTATGCAACAAAATATTTCTTAGGATAAATCTTGACCTTTTTCCAAGGAGCTGGAAATCACTTAAAAGGACTTTAAAGCTATTTGCATTTTTAAGGTGTAGAATACATTTTATAATTTGGAGAGCTGTTCAAATACTGCTTGCCATGATCTCCAATACAGATTAGGAATTTATTTTAAAGGGGGTCTTTTTAACATTCAAACTGACCTTAAAGTCTTTTTTCTTCTAACATTACCTGGCAAATAAATTCTTAAAGGGATATTATCAATTTAAGAACTATGCTTTAGTCTGGAAAAATTTCCAAGAGATGAAAGAGAAAATGGCTCCTTTTTTCTATATGTTTAATTTCTATATTTGACAGCAGTATGTGTGGTCAGTATCTCATGCTGTTAGGAAACAAAAGGGACAGAAATAGATATAGGAGACCATAATACCTGAAACGTTTTTGAACTACTTTTTTAAAGTAGATTTGAAGTTGATGAGGCCTCTTAAAATGACAAAAGACTTGTGGAACTCTTAAAAGCCAGATAAGTTGCTCCTGACTTGTGCAGAGCACCCTCAGCTCCCTTTGCAATCAGCTAAAGCTGCTCTTAAAATGCAAGTTTAAGTGTTATTTTTCCTGCATTTTGTCTGCTTGACTGTCAACTCACTGACCAAACTGCAATACAAAAAGAGACAATTTTTACCCTGATCTGGTAACCTTCATATCCAGAGCCCACAGTGGCTCTGCAGGATCTGTTAAGAGTGTACACGGCACAACAAAGAAACTTTTAAAGCAGTTAACTTACAGAATAAAGTTTAATTCTTAAACTTAGGCAGTTTGCAAGGTGAATTTTGGGTTTCTATAATGGTGAACAGACTCCTCAGTACAAATACGTCATTGGTGCATATCCCACTGATTTCTTTGGGGGCACATGTAGGACGGTTGGTCCGTGTTCCACAAGATAAAGACCACCCAGCATCTTCCCTGCTCCCCCTGGCCTTCCAGGTAAAAGCAAAAAAGCCATGGATCCTCTGCTGGAGTTTGGAAAACAAGCTCAAAAATTTCCCTGGATCGTTAGCGTGGATCAACTGGTGCGCGTTTCCGAGCTCTGAATCCGCACAGGCATTTGTTACGGGGTTTGTGGTTTTCTTGGCTGTGATTTAGGATTATTGCATACTTTCTCAACCCTTTACTAAAAATATGCTCGGTTCTTACCATGAAATGCGGCAGCACATTTGTTGCAATCTCTGAGGATGGTTTCTTATCTGTCAAACAGTTTAGAAGACAAACTGGCACGGAGACAGCTCACCTGTTTTCTGTGGGTACTCGATGATAAACTGCGTCTCAGACCCCATTGTGGCACCGAGGACAAGTGTTCTGAGACAAAGCTCATGTAAACAGGTCACCTCTCACTAAAATGCCATTTCATTCCCAAGCCAAGCCAGCTGGCTTTGGACAGAAAGTTCTTTTCTCCTTGCGTGGGCAAACTTTATCGCCTTCCCATCCTTTTTCTCTTGCTGTCACATTACTGCAGAGGTGGCGGTGGCTGATAGCAGAGTGAGAAGCAGTGTTCAAAATGTGTCCAAGATAATAATGCCTGGTCCTGCAGCCATGTGTTGAATCCATCCACATGATCTCACATAACCTAATCAAATGTCTTCCCTTTCGTTATATGAAGGTAAAGATGAACTGAGATTGAGTTCAAGTTTTTGAGTTAAAAGGAAAAGTACCCAAAGTTTTGGTGTTTGATCCTGCGTTTCATTGGTCTCAGTCAGTTTCAAAGGGTCCAAGCACATCCTGTGTTTGGAGCTTTTGAAACTTTAATTTCAATGTAACAAATCCTGTTGTGTTCCTTGCTGGAAAGAAGCAAATTTCTTCTTAGAAAGCACGACCCTCTCCCACAGGACAGAGTAAGAAAAATAGTGTTATTTGGGAGGAAAGCTGAAATTTTGGGATTGTGGGGTTTCTCTTTGTTGTCTTGTGGTTTGTTTGTTAAGATGCAAGTCCATCTTTAGATTCTAAAATGAAAGGCCTTCAAAATTCTCCATAAAACACTGCTCGAGAATGTCAGTGAAAAGTCTCTTATTGAGTCAAAGATCTGACCTGCACAGCTGCACCATTTGAGCAACGAGTAAAATACACAATAGGTACAGTTTAACTGGGGTAGAAGTGGTTTTACTACACTTTAGCCAAACTGAACTGTTCTATACTAGGTTGAGCCCATCACTGCCGAGGAAGCCAGGCTCTGAATTTGCCATGCCTTAGCTATATCTTCCCCCTGGGTAAAGAGGATGAGGCTACCTCAGATCACCCGGCCTTTCAGGCAGGTATGCATATGGGAACAGCTGACACATAAAGACTCCTTATCCCCACACTAATTTGTCCGCGTGTCCACAGCCATAGTTACACTTGTTTATATAACAGCAGTTTAAAAGGATACTTTCAGGGGCTGAATCCATGAATGAGTGATCTCATTCAGGTCCTGACGTGCCTGACAACTCACCGCGCATCAGCTGAGCCTCGCTAATTGACCGTGTGTGTTTGCTCTTAGCCCGTGGCGATCGGCGATGGAAGAAACCCGTTTAGACTTCTCTTTTTCTTGGCCTGAGGTCACGCTGACACATCGAGGCTCACGTTTGCTGCAGGCTAAGGACAGGAACGCTGTCCTTCCCGGGCCGCCACTGATGTGCGGTGACTCCTTACGGTGCTGGCACTAACAGCATTCTCGAGCTCTTGCTTAAATGGGATAACTGAGAGCATAAATCAGGTGTTAGCTCAGGTCAGTGCAAGTCAATTAGGGACGGATTTAAAGCAAATTGACCCAAATCACTCCTAGTCCAGAATAAGAGTTGCTACCCAGCGCTACTTTAACTAAATCGAATACAGTTGAATCTAACATATACAGGAAGACTTTCAACTAACCATAAAAAGCCAAAAATCTTATGTTCCTTGCCCTAGGGCATGTGCATTCACTTCAAACAAGAAATACAACTGGACACATAAAGCAAGTGAGTCAAATTCACAGCTATCCCTGCAGACAACGATCAGAGGGAGCTGTGGAAGCAGCAGAACCTTCTCTGGCTCTCTTGGCAGGTTTGGGACACTCATTTTGGGTTGTAACCTGCTGAAGGTGAGGGTGAATATTCCGTCTTGTCTCGGAAGTGTGTGCTCTGCCATCACTCAATAACAAGTATGTAACAACTCTAACACAGCCCTGGTACAAGTCAGTTGTGAACAAACATGAAACAGCTGAGTTTGTTTTCATTCCTTGAGCTTGCTGAAAAGTATTAAGGATCAGAAGATGATATAGAGGCTTAAAAGTAAATCTAGGTTTCATAAATTTTAATAACCAAAGTGTTATTAGTAATTCGATCTAGCAGAAAATTCTCTAATTAATAAAAAGCAAATAAAGCTTGGTTTCCTCAATGCCTTTACCCTTCATCTCCAGAAACTGCTGCTTTCCGAGAAATTAGGGAAGCATAGCTGGGATTAGTCATATAGGGACAATTTTTTAAATCCTTTACCAAAGGGAGATGGACTTGGATGAAGGAATTTGGCCCCCTAGTTCCCATTTCCTGGCTGAGTTATCTCTTCTAAGAAATTCTTTCATGGAGAGTGTCCGTGGGAAACTAGTCTGGATTCTTTGTGTTGTGTGAGATTTTAGAAGACTCTGTTATGGATCAGCGTCCCACTAGGGAGGATACAAGATGCATGTGCACCATAAAATGATAGTCTTGCCCCTACAACACGCTACGTAGTCCTGGCAGCAGGCTGTGCTCCAGATTTATTCCTCTGTGGCTGTTGAGAACCAAGGAGTTGTCCTGCAGCCTGTGGGAAGGAATGCAGCCCTTTCTCATGGTGCTTGCTCAGCTCATTCAAGGTAAAAATACATCGTCCTCCACGCTATGAGACTGTGCTGTCAGTGCCCTTTGCCGTGGCGTCAGTTTTGTTCCCTGATTTTTCCCCCTCCGTACAGCACTGTACTCACACTGCACAGTTGCAGCAGACCACACATTTTGAACACAGGAAAAAAATAAGCATATTATTATCAGGATAATTGAGTGTTGGAAAGAAAGTTGCCTCCAGCACTCTGTCCAGATTAAAATCTCAATCAGCACCATTATCTGGGAAGTATCTGCAGTGACACGTGCATGCTCTGCATCTCAGTCAGCAATCTGGCCCAAGCATTTGCAGAAGCTTTAGCAATTTCTTTAATGACCCTTACAAGTCCTCCATCTATTCAAAAGCTGAAATGCCAGTCTATGTAAGACAAAAACTCCTAAAACAGCAGATTGAAGTACTCCATG
Source organism: Rhagologus leucostigma (assembly GCA_013397725.1). Classification (NCBI taxonomy): domain Eukaryota; kingdom Metazoa; phylum Chordata; class Aves; order Passeriformes; genus Rhagologus; species Rhagologus leucostigma. The sequence goes on along the minus strand of VZTD01005508.1, from coordinate 5,008,896 downwards.
TAAATTGAGCAATTTCTGTTAACACATGTCGACTAAACCAGAGCTGCCAATCAGCCAAGCTGCTCCTCTGTGACAACAAACATCTGAGGTACTGGAGCTTGAAGTTAATCGAAGTTATTTATTTTATCATGCAGAACTAAGCCATCAGCCATTGCTCTCACAGACATGGTTTTCATCTTCCCCCTCAACTGGGGTACACGCGCTTTCTTCAGAAGAAGATAAATGTTATGTACTTAGCCTCAATTTTAACCTTAAAAATTCAGCTATTAGAGTTGATGTTCATTCTGCCTCTAGTACCAAACTCCGCAGGCAGGCATGATTTGGGGATCACTGAAAGAAGAAAACCTAAACCACAGCTATTGTTAATTCAAGACCAAGCACTTTTGTTTGTATCAACATGAAGCAACCACGAATACAACTGTAGCTAATAATGGTTTCCTCTCACCATGTCAGTGATGTGAAAGGTTCCTTCAGAGGATTATTGTTTAAGAACTGGTTCAATGGAAGAATAAATACCTACAGCAAGCAAAGCAAAGCCATTTCCACAGCACCATTTCTATACCCTATCATCACTTTATTTCTTCTCTTCTGGTGCAGAGTTTTGCTCCTTCATCATAAAGAGTGAAATTATCATTCAGTAACATTTCTCTGACTTTGGACTGATTCCACTGGCTGTTGATAGTGGTTGCCTCCAAAGGCCCTGGGGATGCATGTTATCCTGCATGCTCTGTGAGGCTCCTTCTGAACAATGCAGAGCTGATCCTTCTCTCCGTGCCAGCTCTCTCGTGAGCCATGCGCTGGGGTAACAGTTCCAACTTCCTTCTGTGTCCTGGAGGTTTTGGCTCCAGCCTTGCTTGTTTGCCATAAGAAGGTTCCAAAATAAGAAGCACATTCATTCCTCCTCCCTTCTCTTCACATGGTTACATTTAGCCTTTCTTTTAGTGCTTTCCTCCCATCACAAGGCTGGGAGTATTCACTGTCTTACTGCTTATGGAAATCATAATTTATGTACTGTCCCAATGATTTGCTTGTATTTGAGCTGCTCTCAACCGATCTGACTTTATAGCCTATAGCTTTAGGTGCATCTGATGATTTCCCTTTTTCCCCTCATTGTTTTGGTTCGTTAGTTTTAGCACTGCTGACACAAACAGTGCATATCAAAAGGCATCTTTCCTGTGGGCTCTGTTTACTCGTTAATGTGGCTAAGTGTCATCTGAAGTCCCGGGTGACAGCTTGCTTTGCTTTACATTGTGGCATTCCCATATAAGATTTATTGTCTCTGAAGGAAAACCCAGCTACATCTGTAGGAAAGGGAAGAAGAGTCATGGGAAAAGGGGAGTTGCTGGAGTTCTGGCTGTGAGGGGGACTGGGGAACTTGACATTTAGGTTCCTGCACAAGATGTAATTTCCAGCTGAACAGCTCAGGCACTTACACAGCTTCACTCTGGCCCCAGCTGTGCACTAAGTGCAGCCGACATGTCTCTTAAGAGCCACTCACAGCAACCTGACTTGATGTGACTGTTTTGTTTTCAGTAAAAGGCAGGGGGAAAGTTGCTTTAGCAAAGTAGCTGATAGCCCACATGAACTGGATTGGAGCATTTCGTCCGGGCCACTCAGAAGGGAGCCAAAGTCACTGGGAAAATGGCAGATGAATCTGACAGCTTGCAAATAAAGTTTTCCTGGAAACGTTGCACACTGAGTTGATGGCTGTGTAGCTTCTGGTACTGAATTATTGGTACAATCCCAGTTCTTTCCAACGAATCGCATTTTCCTCACTTCAGGATTAATCAACATGTCATTTAGATGTACTCTCAGACAATAAGCACTATGATATGGATGTCAAACTATTTTAGGTCAGGCAGTTTTCCATTTTTAGCTTATATATTCTGTTCGAGGACTAATGCCTCAGATTCAGAAAAGGCAAATGTCACAAGATCCGAGCAAAATCCTGATTCCATGAAGGATCAGTCGAAGTTGTGCCGTTGATACGTGATAGGGCCAGGATTTCACCTGATGGGTCTGTTTTAATTAAAGCTTCTTCCTGTTCAAATTATGGTTCTATCCTCAGTAACTGAGAGTTACTCAAATTCCTGCTTTTAAAATGCTTCACTGCACCATGACACTGCCTAGCACACAGTTTTTTGCTGTGGATCCTTAATATCTTTATATATCATTCTAAGATAACCAAGACTGAATTTCGACTATGTACTTACATATTAACATCCCTGTTGTCTTGTACACTGCATATGTACATATACACATATATATACACACACAGTGCTTCCTTCATCAACATTAAACAGTAATACATGGTGAAATTTCTCATGCAAAGCAGTCTCCAAAACTGGGACAGTAAAAAATTTTAGGAATAAAAAAATATCTGCTAATCCATCTAGCTAATATATACATTTAAAATGGAGAGAGCATTTCATCTTAGTTCAAATTGGACACACGTAGGTGCCCGTCCACTTTCAGAGCTCAGAATTCAGCATGGACCATCAGGTGTCACATTGTACAGACGTTTTCCTGCAGAAAGTCACAGAGCCAGTGAGGACGGAATTCAAACCCTCCCTGTCCACAGCGAGTCCCTGCCATCCAAAACAGAAGAGAAACGCTGGGTATGCCTACAACAGGGAGAGCCAACTGGAGGCCCACAGAATTTGGATCCAGCTCCCAAAGCAGTTTTCCTTGGCCAGGAGGAGCTGGCTGGCTCCAAGTCCAACCATGTGGTGCTGCTCTTTGTACTTGGGGCAGGGTGCACAGGGAGTTGTGTCTGCCTGATCTTCCTGGGCTCAGCTAACCTGCCCTACCCGGTAATAAAAATGGATTTCTGAATCTTATACAAGTTGTCTATCCTTGTCTCCATGCTTTTCTGCACACAGAGGAAAACTTATTTCACTCATGGCCTGAGCTGGCCAGAGCCCTGAGCTCAAGCTAATATCCTGCCTCTCAGCAGGCCACAGTAATTTGGGCATGTAGCACATTAGCTGCAGCTCCATGGCTTCTGGTTCTCTTGGCCAGCAGCCAGAGTAAGCTCATATCTGCCTTCAAAAGCCCATGTAGACATCGCTTATGAGCCTGGTAGTCAGAAGACCTGTGACAGGAGTGGAAAAATACTGCTCCTGCACAGTGGGAAGCAGGAGTGTAGCTTGTGCTTTACAATCTCTCAGTGTCTTTTCCAAGTCCGGGGGACCTTCACGTCTGAGCACGGTTGCCCAGTCTGACCAGTCAGGCCTAAAACTCAGCGAGTCCTGCCTTTGCCAGTGTGTATTGAACGTGCAAATGCCCACACAGCAGTTCATGAAGTACCTGCCTACTTAAGATTCGATCAGTCTCAAAACCCTGCCTAATTTCTCGCATTAAGTCTCCCTAATCTCCAGGCTATCGTTCCTTTTTAAACTGCCCCATTGATTTAGTAGCCTCTTTAAAAGGAGCATTAAAATTATTCCCCCTCTGCAGTACTGCTCTGGATCATTAATTACTTCACATTACCAACATAAAACTTGTAAAGCAAAAGAAAATCGCAGCTGTGACTCGCAACTGCTCTCCCGGTCTCTGATCCCAGGTCTGGGCACTAGCTGTACTGGGCAGTTCCAGCCCCTGCCCTCGATGCTGGATGCGCAAACACACTCAGAGCCTTGCACTGCTCCAAAAGTCCTGACAGCACCACTTTGTGGATCAGGGCTCTGTGCACTTCACTCATGCAACGATCTGAGTGAGAATCAGCTTTTGGGGTCATTTTGGATTCTTCTAACACATTTTCTTTCCTCTTTTCTCAGAGAGGAAGAAACCATGTGGCCCTCTGGTCCCTCTCCTCAGCCATGCAGAATCACTCTCCTGTGTACACAAGTGGTAAAAAGATGTATTTTCTTTTAGAAATCTGCAGATAATGCAGATTCAGTGATGGCTCTCCTCATCTGTCAAGCATGGTGAGTTGGGCAGGAGATAACAAACATCAGAACTGCATCCCCATTGATTGTACCTAACTGTCCACAGGGGAGTGGGGTGACAACTCTCCCAGGTGACATCTCTGCTAGGTGACAGCTGTCCCAGCTGGCACACTCCAAGTCTGGCTCCAAGGAGTTCGTGTGCTTTGGTGGGAGCAGCAGTGCTGACAGCACCTGAGCCTTAGCCCTCCAGCAAAGAGGACAGGTATTGAGGACTCCAGTGCCCAGCCTGGCTGCAGGAGCTGAGCCACTGTTCCACATCCAGCCCACGCACGGGGAATTCTCCCCTCCAGCTGCTGCAGGGAGCCTGAGCAGCGACACCAGCTGCAGGCTGCGCTCCGGGGCTCACCCCTGCCTCCCACTTCAGTGCTCCACGGTCTCCAGCTTCCTCCCTTCTACACCTCACTCTCCAACCCGGGAGCTTGCCGAATAAAGTTGTGTCGACTGACTATTCCTCAGCCTTAGCAGAAAGGGAACAGCAGAGTGATCATCTTCCCAGTGAGTCAGTGCTTGCTGGAGGATGCATGACTCACTAGTCCCCACACGGGCTGCCTCCCTCCTCCCCCATCCCTGTGCCTCACCTCCAGCCTCTCCTGTTCCAATCCCACCTTTACAAAAATCATCTTTATTCATTAGTCCTTCCTGCCGTTACCTTCTTTGCTATGAGAAGCCTGGGGACAGGGAAAATTTAGCAGTACTCCTTAGAAAAAGGTGCTACTCGTTTTCAGCACTCAGGTCCAGGTCTGCTGGCCCCTCTGGAGATGCACACAAGCTGTGCAGCCACAAACCTGGCTGCAAAGGGACTTTCCAGGGAAGCCTACTAGAAACAGCAATTCCCTGCTCCAATACATCGTTCTGGGATGCAGGCAAGACCCCAGTGTTCTTCAGCTTCCCCTCCTGTCTGTTGTTATGATTTCTCAGGGGTATTTCTGTTAAGAACCCGCTCCACTAAGAAGTTATGAACCTGGATTAAGGAGAAGCAGTAACTGCTGATTGAACCAAGAGGAGAATCAATGAACCAGTGTTAGAAATCAAGGAACAGAGTGCTTTTCCCCCATCAGTTCCAGTGCAAGAGTGCTGTTCACTTCTTGCTTCTTGACTTTTACAGAGGCCTAGTTATTTTCATCTTACCCCACTGAGCTAATTTTCTGCCAAGAAACAAAGTCCTAGCTGCTCGGGATCACAGCAGGAAGGAGTCAGGATTTTACACCACAGAAAGGACATTGGTTGTAATACAGAAATGGGGATGGGAGAAGCTGGTGACCTTTAAAAAGGGAAGAAAGCAGAGGTTTCTTCTACCTTTTGGGACCTGTGAAAAATAAAAGCATGGAACTTCTGTAAACACAAGCTCATGGAGCAGCGCTGGGTGCCAGACTTACAGCACAAACATGCCAAGCATGGACTCCAACCCAAGCAGGGCTACAGTAGCAGCAGTGAAATCTTGCAGCAAATGTCGTGTACATCTGCTGGGTGGAGAGGGCAGAAGAGCCTTTACTCCTTTGTGGTGGGGTCCTTAATGGATGTGCTGAGCTGCAAAAAGGTCCAGCAAGAGTTCAAGCTCCTGCTCCTGCCTCCAGGTGTGACTGCCATGCCTACAGTGATGAGGGTGATAATTTGCTCAGCTATGAAGGTGATCTCTCCACAGGGAGGGACTTGCCCTGCCTCAGCCCACGCTGTGTTTTCCTATGAAAAAAGGCAGCTCAGCATCCCGTACTCTTTGGAACATAATATCTTTTGCTGATAATAATCACACGTTGTCATCATGAAGGGCAAAACTTCATTAGCCAGCCAGGCCTGGTTTCTTTAGAAAATAACCAGAAAACAGCTAAAACCCAAAAGCCTCAGCACATTTATGTGACTTTAGAGTGAGATTTTACGACAGCCTCAGCTGGATGGCTCATGCCAGTTCCAGCTCCTGCCACAACACCCGACAGAGCAGACCCTGCTGGTGGGGGACCCATAAGAGGACAAAAGCCACAAAATCCACTCATCCAACCCCCAAACTGGGCAGTGGTTGCAAAGGGAGGGCATGGGGTGGGTAGAGTGAATCAGAGAAAATTCCTCAGCTTTTTAAAACCGTCCCTGCCCAATGAAAATGCCAAAAGAGTAGGAATTCTGCTTGCTTCTGTCTTGCAGTGAAATCTTTCGCCTGGAGCAGATGGAGATTAGCTCGTTACAGGGCAGCATGTATGACACGTCCTGGCCACAGCCTGAGTGAGCAGAGGCTGCTCTCCTCGGGGCAATCCTTGCCTCTCCCTCAATCTTGTACAGCTCCACACACACGGAATAAGGCTCGGTATAAATAACAGCTCTGTCTCCCCTCCTGCTCTCAATGCAAGCAATTTAAATCAGAAGCCTTTCTAACAGGGAAGAGCAGAAAGCCAGTGTTTTGAAGCCACTTTCTTCTCACTTGTTAACATTAAGCCCAGCCTTCTGCTCATAAATAATGCATATAGCTCTTTTTCCTCAATTACACAGTAGTGTCAGATTCCACACTCTGCCTTCCCAGAGTTACTTTCTGTCTCTTCTGGAGACAGCGAGGCCCACTTGGATGTCTGCAAGAGCCACAGACTCATTAGACTTGAAGAGGATCCTTTCCATCCACCAGTAAAAAGATACACAACACCTTTGTCCTGGAGTTTCGGTAATTATCCCTTGCTGGACTGAAGTGCTGGGGAGAATGTGTTTACAGTAAACAGGTTTTGCCTTCTCCCAGCATTCGTGGTGCAGTGTCTAAGTGCACTCCAGGATGCCAAGATGAGCTGGGCAAAAGGGTCACTGCACAGCTCATGGGCTAGAGTGCACAGAGAGCAGAGAGGAATTAATGCTCCCGTGGGCTGAGCAGGGAGGCAGAAAAATCATGGGGAATTCAGTTTGTCAGGTGTGTCAAAAATGTGAAAACAAAAGAAAACAACCCCTCTTCTTCTCCTGCCCACCATCTTTTTTGATTAATTTAAACTTGCTGAGATGAGAAGCCAAGATTTCTGCTTTGCTATCAACAGCTTGCTCTCTATAGATACTGACTCATTACTGAGAGGCTGCCTGTCTTTATGCCTTAAACTAGGCAGCCAGAAAATGTTACACTGAAGTATTGCATGTTATAGATTGACAACATTTAAAACCTAGATGGCCAAGCTACTGATATAATTTCCATACTCATTAACCATGACATCTCCAGTTCTCCCCCACAGCATTCTGTCAGATTTAGCCAGACCCAAAACCTGTCTTAGCTGCCAGAAATCATTTCTTTACTCCTCCATGGATTGGCATCGCCTGAATGTGCTCTTCCCCCTCGGAGCAGAAGTTTACAGAAATCCCTTTCCCGTTCCCCAGCTGTGCATCCTGCCTGCCCTGCACACACACACTCTGTGAGCTGTCCACAGCCATGCCCTGTCTCGCTGGCGAGCTGCCTGCTCACAAGCTGCTCCAACAATTGCCCTTGAGCACGAGCCAGTGCCAAGTCCCCTCTCAGGAGTTCACGCTCTGTGCGAGCTCTAACACGATCCTGCTGGATGGCTTCACCCCCACGCTGACATCGACCTCTTAGGGACCCCAGGTTTGCTGATGGCAACGAGCTCCTGAGTATTTTCCAGGCTAATATTTGCCAGGTTGTATTGTCAGAGCCGTCTCACAGACCAGCAATCTGTCAATAGCAGGGTCGAGCTTACAAATGCAGTGTGACACAGGAATGTAGAGCTCTCGGAGTTCTTGGTATGAAAGACCATTTCACACATGATGTGACACTGGAGAGCAAGCACAGCCACAGGGACACAAGGTGGGTGCTGGGCTGGGCCAGGAAACCTTATGTGGGCATTTTGAAAGGGAAGAAGTTTAACTGGTGGGCGTTCAAAGGGTGAGAGGCCATGTTTCCAAATAACTTATCTTACAAGGAGAGTAACTTTAGCCAGTAACAAATCCTGCCTGTGAGCGGGAAGAGCTTCCCAGGCTGCTGCTGCACACAACCAGGGCAAATGCCAGAGTGTCCGAGGGCAGGTCACCCTCGATGCTTCACAGCTGAAGCACCATTTGTGTAAAAATTCCATAAAGACTGAGAAAGAAAAGAGAGGAAGAAAAACACATCTGTGCCGCCAGGCTGGGGCATTCACCTGCAAAAGGGCACAACTAAACCCTGGCCCTGGCACCACAAGCATTTGATTAATGCCACCAAGTGCCACAGCATCAACAGGAAAAAAATGTTCTCACCCACCTTGTATCTGTGGGGAGAACAAATCACGTCAGCGCGGAGCACGGAGCTCACACGTGCCCAGGGTGAAGCCCTGGCTGTGCTGCCTCACAAGGCATGTTCCCTGCCCCAGGGGAGCAATGTGCTCCTGGCACCTCTCACGTACACTGATAACTGCTGGCTGTCCCCTCACGGGCTCATCCTAGGTCAAATTACTTTTGCCAGTGTCAATGTGCTCTGCTCATGTCCAGCAGGAAACAGGGGAAAGATGCCTTGCTCTAATTCTAAAGCTGGAGGAATGAAAATACATGTTCATCTTAAAAGTCTCACTTAAAATATGGAACTGGTCCAAATGCTTCAGATTGGAGCAGCTCAGAGGAACAAAGAGAAGTCTTTCCAACAGACTCGGAACCCAGTCAGGAACAATGGGGCTCAGATTTAAAACACAACCCAGAACTGAGTTCTTGCAGTTCCTGGAAAATATGAGTGCTGGACTGATGCATTTTTTCATTCATTATTATTATCTCCCATAGACATTCATCCTGATCTTAACATCTTTATTGTCCACATAGAGCATGTTTCCTCTCAAACAGAAATGAATGTTCCAGTAAATTTCCTTAGACAGAAACACAGAAATTAAAAAAAAAAAAGAGATCCCTTTATAACTTTTTAAAAACCATACACTTCATGTTGTGATTCAAAGTGCTCTTTGTTTCAGTAAGTATAAATACTGAATTTTACAAAGAAAAAAAAGCAAAAGTGAGAGGAACAAAACCCTTGTGTCATACATTGGTTAGGTAACAATTGCAGTGTTAGTTCCAGACTGATTACACCAAGAGGCAAATACTCGGTAAAGTCAGGGTTGTTATTTTGCCTCAAGGACAACAGATCTTTGTCCTGAACCCTGCAGTCAATACCTATAAATATTCTAAGTGTTGTCATAAAATTTTGAAAAACCTCTCTATCAGGGACACAAACATAAGACCTTCTGCTTTAGAATTATAGCAGAGTTCAGTTAGAGGCTACAATTCACTCCTGAGCAGTGTAAGACAATCATTTTGCATGTAATTCAGCTGATGTAAAAGATCTTTTTGTCTGCATCAGTCTTAAATCCTTTTAACTGAACTCATTAGCAGTGGGGACAGGGAGGACCAGCGTTATCTTAAAGCCCTCTGCAAGGGAAGTCAGACCTTCTCCCAGAGAGGGAGCAACGGCCACAGAGGTGTCAGGGCAAGGGCTTTGGACACCTCAGAGCCCTCCCTGCCTCATCTTCAAATGAGCCTCAATAAATCAGACCTCCTGCAAAAATGCCGTGTGACCTCTGGCGAGAGAAGCAGTATAAAGCCACACAAACATTTCCTTTTATTATCAGTAAATACTCTTGAATTGGTTGGAATTGTTCCTGCCACTGATATCGCTGATCTCTGAAGAGATAAACATGAGCTGATTGATGACTTGTCTGCAAGATCTATTTCAGCCACCCCCAGGCAGGATATTTTCCATGCGGGTAATAATAAATCTTACTATTGAATGTCATCAAATGAAAGAAAATTACTGTAAAAATAGGCACAGTTATGTATTTCTTTATATAATATTAAGGAAGATTTTTCAAAGATTTGAGGCGCTTTCATTTACATGCCTGATTTTTTTGGAATGTAATCCTTTTGCCTACATTTAATATATATATTTTTAGAAGCCTTGTAGAGTCAGGCAATGTAAAGAGACTCCTTCAAATAGCCTGTTGTGTAGTCAGGTCTGGAAGGTGAGATTCTCATCATGGCTGAGACTGAATAAGAACAATGATGTCCTTTCTGAACAGATACCAGGGCTGCCTTTTACTAGCACATTTTATGTGGTATTTTCAGGTATCACTCGCACTATTTTGTTCATTTTATTTGCAAAGGAAGCAAATGGCATCCTTTCTGTCAGTTAATAGAAAAGGTTTGAGGGGAGAACTGTCACTCACTCTTATTGCTCCAAATTCTTTTCTAAAAATGATTGTAGAGTTCCAGCGAAAATTCTCCCTTCATTATGAGGGCAGCATTGAAAATGATCCTGCCACATTATTTGTGCCAAGAAATAAAGATCTAAGCAACTTTCTAGGACCTGTTACACACAATAAAGCCAATGCTTTGTACCAGAGTGGCTGTGCTGCAGAGGAAGGAAAATGTGCAAATCCAAACCTCACATTCAAGATGTAAGCATAAGAAAAAGAGCTGTGAAAACAAGATTACAGGTGATCCACTTACCAAATGTTGCATTCCACCATCATATTATCTGCACAGTATCAAAAAAACCCCCTTTGTCCCCAAAGGCAATAATCCAGACAGAGAAAATGTGGAGATATGAGAAAGGGGCTGGAGAATAGAATTAATCTGAGGCAACATTTTCCTGCTTTCTCTGTCCTCAGCCTATGGAGGCCAGCGAGAGTTTGGGCTACAGAGCCTGGGGAGAAGAGTGACAGTGAAAGAAGCAACCTGAGGGAGAAGCAGCAGCTTGGTAGATTTGCCCTCTGTGATCTCTCCTCTATGCAAAATCGACTGCTCCATTCTGGGAGCAATTTGTGCAGAGCAAAAATGGTGAGAAGGAAAAGAGAAGGAGAACGAAGAGAGATGGGAGAGTTGCACAACTCGAAGGGAATGTATCAGCTCCTTAGGGATCAGAGAAGCTGTTGGCCAGCAGGATAAGCGGATGGTTCTCTAAGGACTGGAAAAAGCCAGGCAGGAGTTCAAAGGCAGTGGAAGAAGAGTCTGGTAGTGCCAAAATTCAACACAACCATGGATCTCATGAATGGAACAGCAACACATTGCACAGTTGTTAATTTGGGCGTGTAGAGCCCAATTAATGAGACCGGAGAGCCTCGGTGGGGTGGTCAAAAGCATCCTGGTCTAGATATTTCTATCCTAGACAAGAAAAGCTATGGAAAACTTTGGACCTGCTCAACTAAAAATCAAAACCTACCCTGGCTGTGAGTGTCCAGGCAAACTCAGCAATATTTCTCCTTCATCAGCCCTGACTAAAGCAAGCTGAGAGGGGATCTCTGCTTCGAGCTCAGGGCTGGGAGACAGAGGCACTTCTCAGAAGCCTTCAGCACATAAGAAGGAAAGAAATAAGAAAGCCTATAAGAAGGAAAGAAATAAAAGACTTTGGTTTATTAGTTTGTTATTCTCCTATCTCAACCATTACAGGACAGGCACTATGTTTATGATGGATTCATTTAGAGAGCATTTTCTCCCTGCCCACCTAACTGTGCTTCAGACTGAAGCCAATGCTGTATGGGGACGGGGATAAAAGATGCAGACACTTTTCAGGACCGTATACCACCCAGTACTTCAAAAGTGCACACAAGGAGATGAACTAGCAATGAGGAGCTGGCTTGACCTGTAGGAAATTACATCCAATTTTTCATTGTACCACAAAGTTCCCCTGCAGCTTTGACAAGCCCCCCGTTGCAAGGTACAACTGTGAGAAGAGGACAGGAAATTCATAAAGATTCACACAATCTGCCATTTACTCTTCCAACAAGCAATTCCTGTGTTCTTGGAAAGGTTTATTTTAAACTCAGCCTGAATAAAATTATTCCCTGACCATCTCCAAGCAGCTCTCCAGCATCTCTGACAAACACCAGGCTTCCAGATACCACTGTTACCATTTCACCTGCAGTTCATAGCACATCGACCTCATCTCTAATACACGTGTACAGTCAAAATCACTGTGCCCACAGGGACCAATTTATTTTTCCACCACCTGTAGCTCCCTTCGGTTTATGCAGGAAGAAGCTGGCAGCCTCTAACAAGGAGTGTTATGAATAGCGTGGTAACGCCTTTCTTCATCCCTGTTAAATTTCTCATTTCATCTTGTGAAGTCAAATCCTGGTTTCTGCAAAGTCCCTAAAACAACCTACATTGATTATAATTGGCTCTGCAGTTGGGCTGCATGTACTTTATCTCCAGTTTTGCAGAATCATTGCCTACTACTGCTGTCTCCCTACATTTAGATAGTTATCCCACTGCCCTAGAGGTTGTTCTGGCAGCTGGAGGTCGTGACAGTCTTGACACAATACACAGGAGAGGTCCTTTCGGTAGCAAAGTTTCCTCTCAGCCCTGTCTGACCAGGAATTATGGCTTTTGCCTTGTCCCTATATATATGTCACCCCCTCTCTCCCATTAGAAGCCGAGCACTCAGACAACTGCCAAACTGCATGGAAAAATCATGGTGCACAGAAGAGGATCCAGTACCTTTGGGTGGTTTGTGATGTGCATTCTTTGTTACAGAAGCCAGTAAAAACAAGCCAAAATATCAACTTATTACTTCAGTCAGACTATTTGCATACAATTTGAAAGCACAATAATTCTGAATCCGTGTCTGAATCCTTACGGTGCTGATGCGTAAGGAATAATACAACAGGATAAAATCCAATGAAAAATGAAGCTTTTCAACAGGCAAAGCTAATTCCACTAAGATGGATCAAGTCATGGCTGCTGAGGATTTCAGCACTCAGGCACCTTTGTGAACCCTATGATAAATTTGATCTGTTTTCTCCAAGTAAAATCAAAGCCAAGCAAGCTTCACTGGCATGAAGACTTCTCACATTTCTGCTGCTTCTGTTTGTAATGACCAATGTGCATGGCTCTCTGGGCTCAGGACAGATGCTGCTGCCCAGCCCTGCACCCTTGGTACTGTGCTGTCCATGAGCAACCGGGGTCACTTCACGGATGGAACAATCCCATTGTGGACCAGGACACTTTACGTGTAGCTTCACAGTGCTGTGTTGAAACTCCAACTCTCCAGAGTTCCACAGGCTTGCTGCCGCGTATTTTATCCTCTTGGTCACAAATGTATCCCAACAGTGCTTCACACAGGTCTCCTGCTGCTAATGCATCCCCTCTCGGGATTATCTAAGTGCTCCTGGTACAAACCCTCTGATAAGCAGCACATCCAGCACTATCAGCAACGTGTTATGAAAGGAATGTCGTGGCAAAGCGCTGCCGAGTCACAAGACAAAAACCACCCCGATGTTTACAGCAGGGTAGGAAATACCACATTAAAATAAAAGCATGACAAGAGAAGAGCGCACACACGTTGGGGTGCAAAGAAATCCAAACCACCCCTGAGCTCCTGGTTCCTTTGTCATCGAGTCAGTGCATTACAGAGACAATTTGTTTGGAGTGAAAGGCTTTTTGTGAAGCTTTATCTTGGCCTCTAGCACACAGAACTGACAACCCTGAAGTGGCAAAAACCACTTGCCAAGTGCCACATTCAGCGAACAAAGGAACCCAACACCATGCATGGAACAGCAAACTATCAGCTCCCAGGGGGAAGTGTCATTTTCACATCCAGTTTGCTACACCAGAGTGGGAGAGAAGCTCCAACTGTTTTGAATTCATGTGTCAAGTCAATCACAGGAACAGATAATATTGGAGTTATATAAAATTTCGGAAGGAACCCCCACCCACCACCTGTAACACTCACTCGCCACTGTCAGAACAGTTCTGTAACTGAAGACAGCACCAAAGAGAAGTTGTCCTTACGGCTTTCTGCACAGCAGATGATGGGATCATTACAATTTATTCTACATATGAACTGAGAAAGAGAATAAGTGTTTATTTTTATTCCCACCAGAACAGTATCTAAAAGTTTCCACTGGACTCTCTAAGTGCTACTTGCTTGATTTTAGTTTAAAAAGTTTTGCATCTTAACCCAAAAACTTAATTTTCAACAGGAAGGAAGGAAGGAAGGAAGGAAGGAAGGAAGGAAGGACCAGACTGCCCTGCAGATGACTTCAGCCTGTTTTGATGCAAGGCCTCGCTGTCCCCCCAAGGGAAACCAAACCAGACCTGGTTTTGTTTCCTCCTTGTACCTTAACCAAGACCCTAAAAATAGAGGGATTTCTGTTCACCTGCAGAGGTTGTGTTGGTGTCAGAGCTAGGAACTGAGAAGCCAAAAGCCATGTCCGGAGGAGGGTGGCCCCAGGACCTCCACACCAGAGCCAGGGACGGTCTCAGACATTCTGCTGGGAACTGCAATGCAATCAGCTTATTCCTGCCCACACCTAATCCAGCTAAACTGCATTAACAAGAGCTTGGACATGCACTGAGGAGCTGAGACTCTCCAACTTCTCTCCCACAGAGAATTAGGAGCTTGCATAGGGTAATTTCCGAGCCCAGGCAGAAGAGCTTTGTGTGAATAGTACCTAAAAGCATTCTTGACGCCATGTGCAGAATCTCAGGCTCCCTGATGCTGCAAGTCTCACCCCTCAACCTTCCCCAGAGCCCTCCTCCCCTCCTTTGTACACAGTCAGTGCTAAACCCACGGACTCAAGTTTTACCCTCTGCTGTGTGACAGGACACCAAGGAGGGATCACACCTGCCCTGATTTCCCCATCCACCATTACCCAAATTAAAGCTACGCCAGCCCTGTCCTCTTTCATGAGCACCGAGTGAGAGCAAAGAGAGAAAACCACAAGGGGAACAGATGCTGTGGTTTGAAGAACAAGAGAGAGAGAGAAAAAGATAACATTGCTCTCTGAAAGCATCCAGAAATGTTCCTATTCAATTCATTCAGGCCTACACGAGATCAGGGAGAGCACAGGACTACTGTGAGGAAAATCTAGGTCACATATGATCACAGCAGCACAGCTGCCATCATCTCAATGGCCATGTGAAGTGAGGACTGCAGCAAGGACCTCTGCTGAAGAGGTGGGGTTTTTTTTTCAGTCCTGTTTTACAATTTCCCCTCATTAAGGTGTATTTTCCGGCAGGGCTGTGAGTACATTGGGTCTTCAATTGGGGTGAAGGATTTAGCTATAAATCCCAAAAATGATTCAGTCAGTAGAATTTCTGTAGGATCATTTAAATAGTTTATAGGCTGCCAGGCAGGATTTTAACCTTCTAACAGTGACAGGAACAGTGTTACTTTCCTGTTCTTTTGAATGCCAACACATTTCTTAGTTCTCTTTGTTTCATATCTGTTGTGGATACACATTGCTCCCATTTTCATTAAGGAAACAGGAATCTTATGCTGTTTTAATACACCTGTGAAAACTTCTTGAAATCCTCTCATTCAGTGCTCTCTTTTTGTTAAACACACAGGTCAAACCCTGTGGTCCCTTCTCCCCTTTCAAACAGAAAAGTTAAAATAAATGCATGCACACAGAAAAAAAAAAAAAAAAGAAAAAAAGACAGAACTAGGACAGCACAGCCCCAAACCATTATCTTTTTTCTTTATATTTAACAGACCCTCCAGCACCTTCTCCTCTCCCCTTTTCTACACCTGAATAAAGCCAGGCAGGATCTAAAGCCCAAATACTGAACACTCCTGCAATTCAGGAGATTAGAGGGAAAGGACAAATGTTCCTGGGTGCCATGAAGTTAAGCCAAGCATCTTGGAGCAGCATTCATTAAGGAGCTGTGCCAAAAGTCCTGGCGCAGGCAGCTGGAGCAGGAGCAGCTGCGGCTGGGGAGCAGAGGAAGTGCTGCACGGCACAAGGCAGGAAAATAATGCACACAGGGAGCCTTTGGTGGAAGTGAGGATGTCACAGATAAAGCATTAGTAAGGATTTGTTCCCCAAAACAAGTAGCCCAGACAGCAGAGCAACAGGAAGTCAAATCACCTAAGTGCAAAGGGACTGACTCACACCTATTGTGAGACCTGGCCATTTGTCTCTCATGGCTTTCCAAGCCCGGTGATGCTGTAGCCCTTTCCAAGCCCTGGGACCAGCACAACTGCTTCCAACCTCAGGGAAAAACAGTGACACTGAGGGCTTAAGGCAAGGACTCTTTTGAGTCATGGCTGCTAATTATGTAACTCAGTATGTATGGAAAAGACAGATATTTTAATGCATGACAGTTCAAGAGCAAAGACTCATCTCAGTATCTTAGGTAATATGTCCTTTACCAGGGACTAGAAGTAATATCTCTGCTATAATATTAAAAAAACCTGACATGAAATCAGTCCTGGCTGGAGATCATGGGTGGTAGCTGACCCTGGCAGCACAACCCCTCTGCCCTGGGTCAGTCTCAAAAAAAGGAAGTTCGGGGGAGGATTCCAGTGGTCCTTCAGATCCATCAGCCTCCCTGAGATTTGGGGGGATTGGGTGAAACCTTAACCTGTTTCTGGCTGCCAGGCTCAGATTTTGCAGGTAGCTGAGGAGCCCGTGTTAGCCAGTTTGAATTCAGAATTCTAATCAGATGAACCAAGTAACTTTCAATCAAATTAGGAGAACAGTAGGGTTTGTTCTTAATCCACAACCATTTAATCTTCCGACTCATTAGTTGTGCACAGGCTCTATGAATATGTATATCTGGAAGGGAAAAAAAATGTCTTTGACCTTGATGGGAATGATAACACACATCTCAAGTAGGTGTGAGCTCACCTTCCATCACACTCACTTTATTATGTAGATTCAACAATTCCTATTGCTCTGAATCAGGGTACTGAGAGTTACAGGCAATCCCGCAGCCAATTAGGGTCCTGATGAACCTGGAATGATTAGCACAGTATTTACAGCCAAGCTGCCTCCTACCAATTTGCATGCAAATAAAAATATATCTGTTTTAACAGGCCATTCTAGGCATCATAACCAGGCTCCAACAGCTGGGGTGAGGAAGAGAGGAAACACATTCAAAGACAAAAGATTCAGAGCAGGATTTGGTTTAAGATCTTGAATATACTGTTTCAATACATCGGTGTCATTTGTGCAGTTCCGAATGAAAAACTATTCATACAATTTATTTTTTTAAAGAATTTAAATCCACATCCACAAATACTTAGCCACACTATTTCTAGAATGAAGATCTCAGCTATCAGGAACATTTCTTCAGTTTAAGAAATTATTCTATACTGCTAAGAAAAATAAACTCATGGGCAAATTCTCTGAGTTTCATCTGATTTCCTGGTTTATACTTTATTTCTCCTTTTACTGAAATTAATGGGGGAGTTTCCTTTGACTGCAACAGAAGCAGGATTGCAGAAACCCTATCTTCCTTAGGTCTGTTTTGCTCCTCTTGTATTCCATTACAAACACTCCCAAAACTGACCTTGACACTTGTCTACACTTCCTGCAATGAGAGGGGCAGAACTTGTACTGAAGGCAGTGGCAATTAGGCCCAAGTACCCGATGCAATTTGGGCACGACACCTGGAAAATATTTCAATATGAAACATTTGTGAAGCACAGACACTGGCTTGGGCTAAAGACAGCCCTAGGGATCAGGGGCTAGGAAAGAATCTGACTCAAGTATCTAAGCAGGACTCTTGTGGAGCTCTTGCTGGAAGTCTACCTCTGGACAAAGCTGGGGAGGGATCCAAGAAAAGTAATCTCCTGTTCCCTTTCTCACTTGGGTTTTCATGGTAGAGAAGACCAAGCTGTCCCATCAGAGCGGTCCAGAGGCAGGAAATGGGACAAACTAAAGAACACAGCAATGGAAGGGGCCCTAAACCACAGTCAGGCAAGAAAGAACTCAAGCAGGACCATGGCAGGGGACTGCAGCCTGCAACAGCTGTAAGGGTGAGAAGCAAAATGTGGATCTCTGCTATGTGAATACCCAGCAAAAATCCTGCTAAAATGGGGAGCGCAAGGCAAAGAAGCCACTGCAGACTGATTGGCAGAATTAAAAGAAGGGTTATATTTACTGTGTGTTCTTCTCCTGTTCAACCATTCTGTTTCTATCTGTTTGCTGTCTCCATTGTTGTTTATTTTAAAAGCCCCCACGGACCAGAAATTCCACACTTGTGACAGAGCCCCTGCAGAAGTAACTTCTTCCCTCAGCAACAAAGCAAATGCCAGCAGAGAAGGGGCTCCCGCTGCAGAGGCAGCGCTGCCCTTAAGTGAACCAGCATCTACACGTGCAAAGCCTTCCCTCCAAGTGGGGAAGACCTTTTAACTTGACTCTGCCCGTATCAAGGGGATTAAGGGTACCATTTAACTCAGCCCAGCTTCTCAGCTAACAGTATCCTTGCACGCACCTCCATTGCTCTTTGGCAGCTCTGCGCAAGTTCACTTGAGCCGGCTCTTAAGGCTTTTATCTTTAAAGCCAATGTAGATAAAAAGTTCAGGAGGCCACGGAGATGCAACCTAAAGCTGCCTCTCTAAAGTGGCAGGCCTCAGATGAACGAGGGAGCAGCAATAGCCGGTGCCTTGGTGCTTTCACTGAGAGATCCCAGCCAGAGCTGGCCCTGCCGAGCTCGCCCTGCCGTGTCTGCGGCAGGATCTGCCCGCCCAGCAGCATCCCAAAACCCCGGCTTCTGAGGAGAATCTGCTCACAAACATCATCTGTTTTCAAAGGATGGCTTGTGCTGGGGTGAAACGAAACAAGTCCAGTTGTTGGATTTCTTTTTCCCTGTGGAGCAGGTTCAGGCCAAAGAAATTTAACCGCTACTCAGCTGTTTTCTGCTGACATCGCTTGCATTCCTCCCTCTTCTCAAATAACATTTGGAACTCCCTGCCAGATAGTGCAACTTGATATATGCCCTGATGATAGAGGGTGGAGGGGAGGAAAGTACATTGGCTAATATTTTTCCATTACAAATCTAAGCGACCCAATCTACAGTTTAATCTGCAATAAAAACAGCAATTTCTGAAAGCTGGGTCACTGACTTGAGGCCAACACTTGTACCTGAAACCTTTACACACAGATCACTTTTAAGAGGTTGTGATAAAATTACTATCAATGCTCTTTGCAAGCTACAGCTTTTGAAGCCATCCAATGGATTTTGAGCCCCAGACTCCCGGATCCGGAGACAAGATGTGACTCTGCTCGGAGCGGTTCAGCTGGCAGCGGTCATGGTGCCAACAGCCTCATTCAACCCCGATGAGATTTTTCCTTCCCAGGTACCTCAGAGATCCTTCAGTATTGAAAATGATGGTTTGCCTTTCATGAACTCAAGTCTCAGTGGCTGCCACCAACGGAGGAAAAAGCCGGCATTTACCACACAAGGGTTTTCCTATACTAATGGCAGGAAATACCACAAATACCAGGATGAAATAAAAATCCACAGCCCCTCCAAATGCCACATGAATTAGCAAGGTAAGGGCTTAGAATTTCTGGTATTTAGATGTCAATGCTCCTCTATGTGTTTGGAAATTTGGGAGTTTATTACTGCCTTTTATCCACAAATATAAATTTGGCTATTTTTGCCTCCTGATCACAACAGCAATGCTCTCAGAATTAATATATTTCAAAAATATGCAATGGGAACGATACGTCAGGAAAAGAAGAAAACGTGGTTTTGGCTGTGCCCCTGCCCTGCAAGAGAGGAAAGACAAAATCCTTTCCTTTCTGTGGGGACTGAACTATGCTGGGATATTTGGTCCATTTACTTTACCAACTCCCTGCGTTTCTCTCCCAGGGCTAGGAGAGTGAAAACACGATGAGAAATTTTACTCCAACATCAGCTGGCCTGAGGACAAGGAGGACAGAACCCTCTGAGGGAAGGCAGTTCCCCAGGGGCTCACAACTAAGAAGTATTTCAGCTGTAAAAGCTTTGGTCTCCCTGTCAGCATGGCCATGGCTACTGGACGTGCAGCTGGAGCTCAGCCCCTGAGAGCTGCACGGACAGGGATGGACAGCCAGCCCCTTTCATTCCTCACACCCCAGGATTACTGACCATTTGTCTGGCTGTACATCCTAGAGATGGAGACTGAACCCTGGTGCACGCACCAAAAGCATAAATGTCCTCAGGCTAAACAAACCCCTTAGACCATAGCAAGTTTCCACTTATTCTATTACTTCGAGATTTATCACCTCATCTAAATTATACCACCACCAATCTGATTTATTCTGTGATCACCTCTCACTTGGTCCAGGGGCCAAATACCACTGGAGTGTGACAGAATGTGCCAGCAATGAGTCCTGGGTCCACCCTGCCCCCTTATAGGCCCCTGAAGGCCCCTACAGAGCCTGCTGGCCTAACCTGATACAGACATTGCTTCATTCCAAGCAGTCACTAAAACATCTCTTTGTAAGGGATTTCCTAAGTATATTTATCACGAGGTGTTCTCCAGTCCTTCACCCCTATGGGGACATTGTTGGAACAGCCAAAATTCAGTTCTCTCTACACCTCAGAGTCAGGAGGCAAGTTAGTTGGCTTGGAGCTTGTATGAATAAATCAGCTTTTAGAGGGGATGAAGGAAAAACGTGACAGAACTTGGTCCTTCTCATTCAAAAGACCTTATCTAGCAGCAGAGGGAGCGAGGAGGGCAGATTCACCTTCAACATGATAATCTCCAGCTAGCTCTCCTTACAGCATTCCCAGCTCCTGCCCTTCACTGGATGCTGAGCACGAATGTAGGAATGAATCACTGCTGATCTTGGCAAAATACCAGCCTCCCTCCCTTTGCTCCAGCTTGGAATAATCCCAATTTTCCAAATGGCTTCAGTGAATCCAGGATTTAAGTTCAGCTATTAAAAAGTAGCGGGAACCCATAAATCACAGGCTTTATATCAGTGAGCTCTTTGATGCATTTAAAACAATTACTGGGGAATATATGATCTTCCTAAAAATAACTATTTACATGAACACCAAGAGAGAAGCTACTGTCAAAACAGAATACATGGACAATCCAATCTCCACCCTCAACCCCGAAGGCAGGCACGAAGGCTCTCTTCACTCTGTTTTGCTGCTCACAGCTGTATTAGAATTGATAATATGCCGAAATGACACATGCTTATGATGATGTTAGAGCAGCATAAAAATTATGCAGTAAATTAATGTATGCAGCAGATTAATGTATGCAGTAAATTAATGTATGCCTGCTTTCAAGGCCAAGAGGGTGGAGATCACCAGCCCATAGGAGGTAATTTTTTTCACCCATCATATTGCTCACAAAATGGCTTGTAATTACAGATTTTTACACATCAGGCTTGTATCAATGGTGACATTTCATTCCTGCCATGGATATGGACACAGGAGTGCTGGATCAGGCAGAAAGAGCTAATCAAGAAGCAGCTCAAAGAAGAAAGCAGATTAATTCATTCTGCAGTCCACATCTTGCCAGAAATTTTTACCAGCAGAACTTTTCCAGCCTGCAACCCACAACATTGCTCTGCCATATGCAGTTTTCAGCTTCTGCTGCTGTTGTTTTCAGGTTTCCACCAATGCTACTGGTCTGTCACCAGAGCGTGACAGGGTCTGTGTAGCACACGGATGTGGTTCCCACAACAGCAGAAATGGGAGTTGCCATCTCTGCTGCACATGTGGTGACAAAATATGACTTGTATTAATTAGATTTTGGAGCAGAGAACAGGCTTTTATCACAGCTGCCCCACTGAAGAGGTTAGAGCACACCAACAACCGACCCGAGTTAGGACACGGCAGGAAACCACACACCAGAAGTACATTAGCTCCAGGTCACAGGAAGCACCTGTGGCACCAGATGCTGCTCCTGAATATCTGCAGTGGCAACAGGAACACAGAACCTCTCTGCTCTCACCAGCTCTTTTGCAACGAGACAGGGCCAACACACAACTTCCACCACCGAGGTGACCCCTGTCATTAAACCCACCCAACCTGCACCTTGGCTCGGAAGCCCACCCCCTTAATGGTGGTGTGTGATGCCACAGAGCTGCTCTGGTGAACCTGCAGAGCAAATCCACGCTGTCCTGGGGATCCTCCAGGTTGCAAATCCATGCTGAAAGAAAAATCCTGCCTCATGGATGCCGGGACCACGGAGACACTCCAGCCTGCAAGGAAGGCTTTTTCCACAATGGTTAGAGCAGGCTGGGACAGGAAGAGGGAGCTCTTCCACTGTCCCCTGCAGAAACCCAAACACAAGGACATTCCTGAGTTTTGTCCTCTCCTTCCCAATCTTTTGTTTTTGCTCCCACATCCCCAGATCCCTTCATCTTCTTTTGCTGCCACTTCCACCACCCCCTCCTCAAGAAACGGCACATTGCTGCTGAGCTGGCGGTGCTGGAATCCAGTGATTTGCACTTCTGAGCCTCCCTGATCCACCTTCCCACGGCTTGCTCTGTGGTCCTGCTGGCAAGAGGCTACCAGGGAAAACAGGCACAGACATAACCTGGTGGGGGGCATCCAGCTCCAGTTGAACACAAAGCTGGGAGTAGGATTTACAGCACAGAGCGTTGAAAATCTTTGGGTTTGGCTTCCTCATGCATCAAACTCTTGACTCTGCTCTGTGTCCACGACATGAACATTATTGGTACAACCCACTTAGGAAATCTCTGAAAAAGATTCAGCCACTGCAGCATGATGAGGGAAGATGTCTTGATTTAAGAACACAGGCATTACTAGAAAGGGAGAAAAAAAATAAAAGGGTCCCTTACTGTTCTGACATATCAAAAGGAGACTAATGAACCACCAGTTCATAGAACGACCCTGCTCTTCATTTCAGAGCCAGGCTGGCCTTTTGTGTTAAGGACACTGAATAACAAGAGCAAGAACAAACAGAAAGAACCCTTTCCCCCTGCCCAAAGTAAATCCTGAAATGAAATAATTTAAAAACTACACCCTTCTGCCCTACTTTAAGGTCCACATAAGAGCAGATGAAAAGTTTTGTTCCACTGGCAAAACTGAATCAAGGCTTTTGATCCTCAAAGATCTCTTAATCGCTTTGCACATCGGTTCTTTTCATTATTTCAGACATACTTGAAGACTGACACTTTCCTCTCTCCCTTTTTTCCTTCTTTTTTTTTTTTTAAAGACTTCTCTGTGTTTGGGCCATTTCCCAGCCAACTCTGTCAGGATGGCAGACAGCTGTTTCTTCTTTGCTCACTGTGAGTTTCAACATATACACACGTTGATCTGCATTAGCAAAGTCCAAAAAAGCGGGATCCTTGCCACCAAAAGTGTTCTAGCTCACAACATCCACCTCTTCACCCTTCTGGTGCTTAAGAAAAGTTCCAAGGAAGATTATATGCTTCTGGTTAAAAAAAGAAAGTAGTTGTTGGTGGGATGATTGCTGGGTTTTTTTAAAGATCAACTCAAAATTGGAGTCTCCGTCGCATCAAACTGAACTTCAATCAAGGTTTCTCAACAATTTCATGTCTCTGCAATTCCAGGAAGTCAAATCTAGCAACAGATCAGCAATTCTTAAAAAACCACAGGGATAGAATTTACATTAACCCAGGACATCTTAACACCCCTGTGAGATAAGTCCAGATAACTGGAGTCAGAGTTTTCCAACAAATATACGTACAGTGTCCTTTGGTTTTTATTAAAGTCTTAATCCTGCTCTTGCACTCACCGCCCAGCTGAAGGGCAGAGACATTTCCTGAAGTGAAGACCATTCCCTGCTTGTGCAAGACTTTGCAACGAGCAGGTTCCCAAAAAATTAGACAACAAATTATGGACAGGAGAGATGGGAGGCGGAGTGAGAGTTGGCCAGCTCATGAGCCATCAAGGGGGATGGATAACATCAAAAACAAACTCCACCTGGAAAGCTGCATGTAGGCAGCAGAGCAGAGCAAGTTTAATGCGTTCGGAGCCTGAGGCATTGTTTAGCAAGTGGGTGGATGCTTTTTGAGCCAACTTCATCTACCCAAATGGTGTCAGAGCCATTGTAAACTGCCTTGCTAAATTATGGTCACAAAGCAATCCAGAGCTGAGGAGGGCTGGCAACAAAAGGCTGCACAACACAAAACAGGCACATGCCTTGTTGTGCTACAGGAGGCAGGTAATGGCAGCACCTGCTCTGCAGGAAACCTTCATCATCCAGTGCAGGCAACACAACCAGCCGGAGCCCCCCAGGGCTCAGGAGGACACTGTTTCAATCTGATCTGGGCTACCTCAGCCAGACTTGTCCATGTTTTCTTGTCACTAACAAGAGGAAAGGGTCTTTCTGCTGGGTGTCAAAAGATCTGACTTGGACTTCTGCATGCAGCTGTTAAACATAGCAGCCTCTCTCAGCCTCCTCTGTCTTGGCTCCTCTCTTTTTTCTCATATTTATCCCCTAAAGGCAGGGGAAGTCTGTAAATAAATACGTTACCTAGCCTCACGCTGCTTGTACTGATAGCCAAGCTTTC
The DNA here is from genome assembly GCA_013397725.1 of Rhagologus leucostigma. Classification (NCBI taxonomy): domain Eukaryota; kingdom Metazoa; phylum Chordata; class Aves; order Passeriformes; genus Rhagologus; species Rhagologus leucostigma. The sequence goes on along the minus strand of VZTD01005508.1, from coordinate 4,984,784 downwards.
AGATTCAGCCACAGTAAAGCAACATTTAGACCCTGCTCATTTATTCCACTGCACGAGATGAGTCAGATGAAACACAGCTGAGACCACACCAGCCACCACTGGCCCCACAAACCACTTCACTGGCCTTGAAGAGAGATGAAAATCCCAGATCCCTGCCTGACAAGTGTCCTGCCTGCAGCCCTGGGGGTGTCTGCAGGCAGAGAGCAGTGCCCAGCTCCAGCCCACACAGACCTCATGGGCACTGGACACGTCCACACGGCCAGAGGACAAAGCAACCGCAGGGAGATGAGCTTTCTCCTCATCAATTTTTAGGGGCAAATAATTGCCCAACATAACAAGCACGTTTTCCAGTGTTCACTAGAGCACAAAGCTTGACAAAAGAGGACTAAAAGGAAACCAGGGATTTGAGCCACCTCCCGACTAGTTTTCCATAATGGGAATGCCAGACATGGGTTGGCAGGTGGTGTGTGGCAAGAGAGAGCTGCTCGTTAGGGCCTCCCTGAGGACACGGCTCCCTCACCTTCACAGCCATGGGGTTTCTCACAGTAGGTGCCTGACATTTTGCAACACCTTCCTGCACCTCAGTCCCACATCTGTCACAAGCCACAGCCAAGTTCTGCACTTGGTATGGATTTCTAAATATTGTACCTACAGTGTCCTGCTGCTGGCAGGGTAATTTCCAGTTCTGCCCTTCCCAGTGCACGTTGTAACATTAAACTTTATTTTACTTGGCAGCTAGAGCTCACTTTTTAAACAGCTGTGAGCAAAAGACCCCTCAACTGATGCAAATAAACATGGTTTTATTTTTAATTTGTAAATTAAAACAAACAACTTGTGTTCCAGGCAGTGGAGTACACATCTATGGATCCATAAAACCCCACACAGAGCAAAGGAGACCTTCTGGCCTCTCCAGTGCTCTGAGAAGTGCCTGGTTTGACCCTTAATATAGCACATTGATAAGGATAGAAAACTTCTGAGGCATCTCTGAGTCCTTTTTGCATAACCCCCTGAAATCTGAGGCCTGCTGTGCAGACTACAATTTCCACTGAAATAAAAGTCCAGCTGAGCAGGAGATAGGAATTAAACCTGGAGCATAGGTTTTGCCTACAGAGAACTGAAACTGGAGTAGATCTGACTAGATTTTGCCCACAGTCTTATTCCTCGTGGTAGGGGCAGGCTTGTAAAGACCACATTTGGGAACTAACTCCCAGCAGCAGCAATCTGCTGTTTCCCAAGGAACAGCAGGTCTGAATGCCCAGTAAATTTTTATCCTCATTGCTGATGGCAGTGGTTTTATTTCTGACAGACTTAAACCACTGGAGCCCAGCACTAAAATGCAAGTTGGTCATACCTCACGCACCCTGGCTCCCCGGAAACACAGGAGTGACAGAGAGACCGAGGCAGTGTCTGCAGGCCTGGCGTCACCACACTGCCACTTCACACACAGCTCCAGGAGCAGGAGCAGCAGATGGAGAAGGATTGTTCAAATGGCAGAGCTGGTCCTTCCTTCAGAGACATACGGCTCTAGCAACAGAGGAAAACAACCAGTGAGGAGGTTTGAGGAGAGCAGTTCTGGAACGCATGTGAGAAACAAATGCAAGGCTGAGCAGGGGCTCTGGAGCTTTTGTTGTTCCTGGCATGGCACTATGTTGGATACACAGGGTCTTTTTCAAGTAGGACCAAGTTTAAATGAAACACCTGATGAGTGAATATTTCAAACTACATCCTCAAGATAGAGGAGACTGCCAAAAGCCTGGGTCCTGCAGTCTCTGGCATGGCACAGGTCTCTGCCACGAAGTAAAACCCAGAAGGTGAAGATGCACCAAGCATGCACAAAGCTTCCAACCTAGATGTGCCCACACATGCTGCTGTCTTACAGAGAGATGCCAAGAGCAGAGCTTTTTGAGTTAGAAAGGCACACAGGCAGGCAATGAAAGAACTTCAGATTTGTGCTAAGTTTCCTTAGCATATAAACTGTATCTACTATAAATATACACATGATTTATTTATATGTAGTAAAGGCACAAGGGCTCAGGAGCACTTGGCTCAGTTTGAGTTTATGTCCCTCCCACAAGCTTTCTGCAAAAGTTTAGGAAACCTTCTGCTCCTGTCTTCCTCTGGGTTGGGTTGTTACATTTGTAAAATAAAAAAGTCCATCCTTCACCTGTTTCTGGTTCAGATCCACTTGCATCAGCATTGGTATTGATGGAGCAATTCAGATCACTAATTTCTATGTAAGCCAAATGTTGGTACTAGTGCCACTGGAGATTGGTGAGGGGCTGCCATTCTGCTACTGCTCCTTGAGATTGGTTTGGGTTACTGTGACTGGGGGAAAGAAGAGGAAAATCATACTGCAAATTCACCAGCTCAGGATATCATGGTATTCTGAAGCTGATCAGTGCAACTGGGTGGGTCAAACAGCTTCGCTGTGGAGTTTGGAGATATGAGGCCAGTTTTCATTAGTCCCTCCTGTGGATGCTGTAACTTAGAAGATTGTTTCCAGTACCTCTGCCCACCAGCTTTTCCCAATTCAGCCCGTTGCTTGTGGGAGATTTGTGCAAGAAGCCAATCTGCTATTCTAATGCAACTCAAAGCCAACTCCTTCAGTGGACAAAATACAGTCAGAGCAAATTTCATATCTGCTTTCCCAAGGTCCCTTCTCTCAAACAAATAAACAAAAAAAAAAGTTTATTTTTATAGAGCTTGGCTTAAAAAGCCAGACTTGGAAATGTACTGAGTGGAGCAATTCTCCAGCACCACCCAAAACTAGCCAGCAAAGGAAAGCTCGCCAAGGCTGTTAATTTGACGGCTGGGGGGGAAACGAAACCTATTGCTGCCATCTGCACAAAGGAAACAGAGGCAAAGCAAAACCCCGCTGTGTGAGCAGAAAGAAAGGTTCAGCACAGCAGAGACAACACAAACCATATGAGACACGTGTTAAACCCCCTCCCTGCTTCTTTTTCTACCACTAAATGCTGCAGGACAATGATCAATCTATTCAATAGAAGCTTCAAACAAGACCCCCAGGACCATCAGTGGTGCAGGTCTCTGTTTTCCTACAGATTCTGGCACATTGAGGCCCTGCTCCCTGGTAAATCTTTAAGACAACATGAATAGTTTGCATACTCTGAGCCCCACAGATGGTTTGGATCTAAAGACCTTGTGCAGACTGCAGTGGTCACGAAACCCATCCTCACAGCGAGAATTTGGGATACACCACATTTTTACTGTTGCTTGTACTGCTCCGTTTGTGAAGCAGAATAAATAAGTGAACTTTTAAAAAATAAAGGCAGTTTGAAAAGAGCATTATCTACTGTGAGCTTTTGGTTCAGCTCATTTCACCCCAAAGATAAGCATGACTCTAGTGTGGGCTATTGCCCAGGTGAAGAAAACCTCTCCCTGAGTAATCCTGCTCTGGTGGGGGTTAATCTGTAATCACCTCTATCTGTGGCCCGGGCCCCTACAGCTGCACCAACATCTCAGGCTGGAAAGCTGGCAGGAATACCTTGGTAGTGCACCAGGAGGCTCTGGGAATTTCATTACATTTTCCACTCACCCAGCGTGTCTCCGGAAGGCCATCTACGGAAGAGAACAGAACCAGCATGTTGCCGCCCAACCCTCTGGAGTTTCTCCTTTCACACCCACTGCCAAAGCACAAACACCCTCACCCCAGGCCAGATTCTGATCTTCTTTATACAGCAAAACCCAAAATCCACTAATACCAGCTACAGGCTCTTGCTGCAACATCTACTGACCAGCGATCCCAAAGGGGCCAAGTCCTCCCCTCTTGCCTCCAGCAGTGCTTAGCACTGATTCTCCGTTGCTTCCAACTGAAGTTACAAGAAAAAAACCACATCCCAGCACTGTCCCTGGAGTAGAGGGACTGGCAGCCCCCCTTCCAGGCTGGACAGTGGCTCTGGTACATGTTCAGGCTTGTTGCAGCCTGTCCCTCAAGTGACACTTGCAGTGGTGCCATGGCACTCCAGCACTTTTCACTTCAGCTTTGGAAGAAGCTGCAATTCACAGAGCTGGCAGGGGCAAGGGGTGAAGAATTTATCAGCTCTGCAGTTCATTTTCGAGAGGGCACACACAAAATGCAGCTCAGCTGGATTCATTCATCTCCTCATTTGAGCAGATGTGAGGCTATCCGGTGACCTTGCTGAAAACAGACTCACCTGGAGAGATTGAGAGATTTGTACCGAAACCAGAGTTCTTCCAGAGAAAAGTTTGCACTTGGTGATAGCAAAATTCTCCTTGCAAGCAAAAAATCCTCCTGCAAATAACAGACCACCAGCAGGGTCTCACACACAGAGACATCTCTGCTCACAAGATACACAGAATTTCCATAGGAGCCAGAAGGAGGAAGAAAAGGTGTAAGACTCAGGACTCCTGACTCCATGCCTGGTAAAGACCATTCCCTCCTTACAGGAGGATGTATGTCACTTTTTCAGTATGTTCACAAGCCCTGGGGGACAATCAAGCAGACATCCTGCCCCAGGCATCTAAATGTCACTGGGCAAACTAATGAGGGGTTTGGAGTACGAGTGTCCCCTCCAGATCTGTCCAGGAGAGACGTGGCACCCCCAGGGCTGCTGTGCGCGAGCAGCCTCAGCGGTGTGCCCCGAGGTGACGGACAGCTGTGGTGTGAGCAAACCTCTCTCAGCAGGACTGTCTAACTCCAACTTAAAAATTGAGCTTCTGTTTCAAGTCAGATTTTCCCCTGATGTGCCTCATCCTGCCCAGAGACAAAAATAGAGGAAGTGAGAAAACAGACCTTTATTACCAACTGCAATCCCCACTGCCCAGCAACCAGCTCTACGCTCCCTGTCAGCCTTGCATAAAGAGAAAATAATAAAACCAACAGCCCGCACTACCCACAAAATAAAATATAGACAGCATGAGCCTTTATGCAGCTCAGTCACCACGTGTCTGCAAGCTGAGCAGAGGAGAGCTGCAATCCTTGTCCTAGACACTGTCTAACCTCTGCTCTGGCTCTGAATGTGCTTCAGGAGGTGACCACAACCGTGTCATTAGGTAAACTGGGTCTCCTGCCTGTCCTGCTGGATAGGATGACCCCTTTCCAGGATTCCTCATTATTTACCTATACATAGTAGACCATTTGTAATTTATTTTTTTCCCTGCTGGAAAGGAAAACAAAAGCCAGTGGATTCAGTGGTGAGGATAATGCAATAGTTCCATCAGGGTTAGGCTGCCAGGCTGTGTGCAGTTGTGGTGGGGAACATGAGGAGGGCTGCAGGCTGCTCCTGGCACTGCCGACCATAATTACCCCTAACCAGATCATGGTTACACCCTGTTCCCTGCAACACTTGGGATTTCCAGACTGAAACACATCTCAGGCAGATACGGGGGCTGTTTCTATCCCTCCTAATGTCCACAGCAAGGCTCCAGGGGTCCCAAGTCCCCACAGGAACTGCTTATGCAAACCTGGTATTTAACAAATGATTTGGATGAGCCAAGGTAAACAGGCAATAGGGACACCATGGAAAACAAAGGAGCAGTTTTAGCCGAAGGAGCACGTTATGCCTTCACAGTATTTTAGGAGGAACACATCAGCCCTGAGGGAAAAGTGTGAGGAGACAAATCTCAAGTCATGATATAAAAGATATATGAACAGCTCCCCAGGCCACCAGAGACACCCACCTTCTCCCTAATCACAGACTTTAATGAGAAAGGGCAAAAACGTCTTTAACTGTCTCCCATCCCTTCCCATCTCCTATTTCTCCCTGCCCTGCAACAGCCTAGGGCAGCACTGCAGTCTCCAGTGCTGCAGTTCCCTGGAGGCAGCCGGGAAGCACTTGGACAAACAGAGCCGCACTGCTGGCTCTCAGAACATCCCTGGGGACAGAGCAGCACCTCCCTGCTGGGCATTTGCTGTGACACTGGAGCCCCAGAGTCTGGGCTCTGGGGAGCACGTTCAACCTCTGGCATATAACCCTGCAATCCGATCTCCCCCGTTCCCGTGTGGGCCATCCCTTCCCACCCCCAAGGCTCCCTACCCTGGGCACCAGCTTAACCCACCTGCTCTGAGCTGTTAGCTGGTCAAGTGTGCTCCTCTAACATGGAATTTATCTGCAGTTTCTGGGATGCTGGCACAACCTGCCTGCCTAGGATAGGCAGGGTCAGTGGGATGAGAGCCTTCTGGAGCTTCTGCAACAACAGGCCGCAGTCCAGTCAAGCATTAACCCCCAGGACCGCTCCCAAACCCGGCAGCAACAGTCCAGCCAGGAATTTGAAAGGCAGTGAGATGCTCCCACAAACAGGCCAGCCCTTTGGCAGATGGGGGCAGGAGGGCCAGGGCGGCACACAAACACAAGCTCTCATAAGGCCATAAAGAGCTTCTGTTTCCTGACATACTGCAACAGCGGGAAGGCGGAGGCAGGGAAAGCAGCAGTCCCGGGCCACGTGGCAGGTCAAACCACCGCCCAGTTTGTTGGCATCCTCCAAAGTTTAAATACGCTTTGAGCCAGCAGTGAATCATCCCTGGCAGGTAAGAATGATATTAATTTATGACATGCCAAGTGCAAGCAGATCTTTTGGTGTCAGTCCAATGGTTTTAGCCTTATTAACACACGGCGACGGCTCAGGTTGCAGCTGTGCACATTAAACTCTGGCAAGTGGCATTTTAAACAATGACAAACTTCAGAACAATCACTCCACACATGGAGCCAGGCCAGGCAAAACTGAAGGGTGGCAGAATAAAGGTCAAGGGGGGAACCTGTTTGTCTGGGAGAGGAACAGGTGGCCCGCTTGGGTTGCTGCAGGGTCTTTAAACTGTCTGAAGGACACAGGGATCATTTTAACCCATTAAGCTGCTTAAGCCTTCCCTTACACCAGTTTGAACTTCGAGAAAGCATTAAATCTTAAAGAGCTTAGTAATACATCTTTAGGAAAGCTCTCCCCTGTGCTTATGCATCCGGAGTGCACATGCTGCACTGCGGACAGGCACATCCTTCCCATGACAGCAGGACTGCTCTGGCAGCTGAGCCAGATCCGAGCAGCTAAAACACAGAAAGCTTTAAAGTAAAGCCCTGCACCAGAGCAGAATGTCACACTGGGACACAGACAACAAGGGGAACGTGTCCCCATCACCACTGTGCCATTCAGCAGGCCCAAGGACACTGTCAGAGAAGAAAATATCTCCTCACCAGTTCCTCCCTCACCAGCCTTGCATGGGACATGGCGCAAACTGCAGCTGCCAAGACCTTGGGTTGTGCCCATGGAACTCAAACCACATCCAGCAAGAAGGGCTGTGACAGACAGTGACTTCTGAGGCCAGCTTCTTACCTTGACACCCAGGCAGAGCAAAGTCACTCCAAACCATTCCTTCCAGCTGTGTTTGCACCAGAAAATAGGATGATGGAGACATAAAAGACGTTTTCGTGGCAGGAAATGTAAATATTCCAAGCCATGTTTCAAAGCTGTACTTCTCAATTTGAAAAACATCAAAATAGATTTTTTTCAAAGTGTCAAAAGCCAGATGTTTTAGAATAAAGCAGCAGAATAAGACCTGACATGTAACAATGTTTTCCAATGCAGTGCTTCCAAACTAGTTGTTTTCAGAATTTTTCATCTGCCCCCTTTCCACCCAATCTTATCCTTGCAAGCAGAATTTTTATTTTCCAACCAGGTACTTCCCAAAAGAAAGAATTTTGAGCAATAAATCAGATCTTGTTAAATAAATACTAGGATTTAGCCACACATGAGATCTGATCCAAAACAGAACAGGGTGTAAATTTATAAAGAAATAGTTCTCTCAGATTTAAATACCAGGTGTGTGGATGTATTTATTCCCAAATGAAATTAAAGGAATTAAATTCTTTCGTAACAAGGCACTTTTATTCTGGAATAGGAGCATCCACATATGAAATTAATCAAGAATAGCTAAAGCCGCAGTAAGGTCTCAGGCTACTGACTGTAAGCGAAAACAGTAAATTCATTCTGCCTCTTGCAGTTTCTTGCTACATAACACACCAGATCCCCCTGGATAAATGTTCCTGTAAGTAAAAGACCAGTCCCAGCATGTCTGCGAACACCTCATGATAATACTTCAATGAGATGGACTGGAATCAATATTTTTCATCTTGGCAGCTTGGGGCCAGCGAGCAGGAGCTGGGCAGGGCTGGCAGCCAGCGCGACACCGGCGCGGCGGGGAGGGCAGCACTGACCTGGAAAGACATTTCTAGCTAGTAGGTATCAGTTCCTGCACCAGCTGAGCCTCCTGGAGGGAGGAGGGAAAAAGGTGATACTTTAAAATAGAGATTTTCAATTTGAACCTTCACCCAAGTATCTTTACAAGGATCAGACAGAAGTTTGGCTACAGTTTAGAGCTACTGGAGAAATTTGAGACCCCATGTTTCATAATGGAGGCTTAAGAGCCAGGATTAGATACTGCTAGATCTAAAAACCTGATACGAAGTACTGATTCAATATACATTAATTAATTCAAGTTTGATATCCCTCAGTTCATCTTCAGCCAGAACAGAACACGTATTTGTGATCCATATAATTGTGCAGAAATGTGATTAGGTGGTTTTGTCTGATGGAGCACAAACCTGTGTCACTGTGCAGGTAACAAACTGCTTTGATATTGGTCATAACAGGACCACAGCAAGGGTCTGTTTTCCAACCAGAGAGCAGAACAACATTTTCTGGTCAGGAGTGAGGACTGAGGCAGGAAACAAGGACTGTTATTTACAACGATACAGGCAGAGAAACAGAAGAGGCATTACACTGTGAAGAGTAACAAGTGTGTCAGAAGTATAAAATCAACCTTAATTCTACAAAGATGTAAGATACAACTTAACTCCCTATCGAGCAGTTACTCAGTTTTTATAGAAACAAAGATACAGAACAGTAAGATGTGAATATAGAGAATAATTAATCTCGGTACTTTTAGACACAAGGTTCTCTACTGCCTGGACAACTCACCATTTTTCATCCTACTTTAAAAGGAGCACTTACCTGGAATTCATATAGGAGACCCTGCCAGCCCTGTTCCAAGCCAGGCTTTCTGAAGAAAGTTATAGCTGTTTTTCTTGGTAATTCTTCTCTTCACGTATCATCTACATTGATTCAGCTTTTTGCAAAATGAAATTGGAGAGCCAACAGAGACATGGCAAAAGCAAAGGTGGCCAAACTCAAGTCCATGCTCACACTGCTTTGGAACTTCAGTGCCAGCAAAGCAATCACAGTTATCACAAACTGGCCTACAGTATTCAGCCTGATTCTTCTAATTGCTTTAACAATAAAAATCAATGGTTAGAACTCTGTAGTATAAAGGAAACGTAGTAAGATTGAAATAATAGCTACAAGTGCAGAGTTTTAGGAGTTCAAAGCAGAACAAAACCAGAACAGGGCATATTTGATACAATTAGTTAATATTTACCCCTAGAAGAAACACCTGTTATCTTCTTAAATTTATTTTTTCATGAGATCCAGGCAATGTTGTCAGCATCTTCAGACCATACCTGCATTTCATGATGAATTACGAGTTCTCTTTCTCATTCCTAAACAAAATGTTAGTGTTCCCAGTAGACCCTACCTGCACCAAAATGGGATTTAACAATGCATTTTCTTGCTTTCTTAATAAAATAGCTTGATTTGCTGTTATAATAGTGCACTTAGAGAACATTCATAGTGCTGATCAATAAACAAACGCAGTATTGTATTTTTCATCACGAGAAGGCTTCCTCAACAGATCTCAAGAAAAAAAAATTAACCCTCTTAATAACTTTGTGAGGTTCACAGCATATGACAGCAGAACACCTTGGGGTTTCCTGTGCCAGGGCCAGGATTTGGATGATCCTGACGAGTCCCTCCCAGCTCAGTATATTCTGTGATTTCACGGCCAGTCCACATCACGTGGCCATAGTCATATTTAGCACCAGGACAGGGCTCCATGAGTGGCAGCTTTCTCCGGCAGAAAGAGCCAGTCAATATTTACATTCCTCATGAACATATAAAAGAGCATCAGGGTACTTGAGAAATTAGCCCTTGATTGCCACTTGGAAGGCATCATCAGAAAGTCAAATCACTTCAGCACCTCCAACAACAGAACCGCTTTCGTTCCCAAGACTCGAGATCTCTCACAGATGTGTCAAGGTCTTTTTGCCTGGGAGCAGGAGATGTCTGAAGGGCATAATGGGTGCTGAAAGAGCCTGACGTGAGGGGTTTATTATTTAAAATGTGAAAAGATAAAAAAAGCATATGGTCAACTCTTGCTTTCTTTCTTGCTGAAGCAGCAGACAAATCTGATAGTCCTGAGCCAGCTACAGGGAATACTTGTAGGATTCTTCAGTGAAGGACAGAGAGGGTTCTACTGTAATATTAAATGATTGCTGAAGTTGGGGGACACAGATGCAGTGGGTTCATCTCGGCTCTCAAGTTCCCAAAATGTCACCACATAGAACAGCCCTAAATCTTGGCTTAGAAGTCACAAAACATCCAGTGCCTTTCCAAGTGAGATCTCAGCTCCTCTCATTTCCTGCATACAATAGCCATTATTCAGTCACTGAAGTTTCCACTTAGCTTGCATTTATGCCAAGTACTTTTAATTGCAAAGGAAAAGGATGTTAAGCTCTCCCATTTCTTTCTTTCTAATTCATAAGGGACACATCAGTGGTTGGTAAAAGTTATAGGTTAAGGGTTGTTCTCCCGTTTATTAAGGGACTCACATCCTCCTGCTGCCAGGCAAGCAGAGGTTACCTCCATTGCAAGGGTAGGAAAAGTTATGCTGTCACTTGTAAAATACAAAAAAGGCAAATCATTGTAAACTAACTACCAAACACGTTTCAGGCAAGTCTGGACAGCACCTAAACCTGCAAGGTTTACAACTGATCTGAGTCACCTTGACCACCACAGGTCTCACTGCAGAACGGATAATCCCAGAAATCCAGACAGCATCCAGCTCAAAGAACTCATCACAACATGTAGAGCAGCAGCTTTGACTGAAGCAAAATGCTGCATAGCAAGGAGTGGAACAACTGGAAAAACAGATGCTTAATTTCTACTTATTTTTGGCAGCCTTGTTCCTATGATATCTGTTAGATGAGGAAAAAAAGCTGCTGAATGGTGCTTAGTAAGGAATCTATGAACTACAGCCTCATCTATGGACTATCAGGGTGGCAATACAGCCCTACTGAAACTTATTTTCCTTTTGATCAATCCGTGTAAGGGTCTGAAGGAACGTTTCCATATGGGTTTCGTTCCTATTATGCAAAATCTGATGAACTACATTGTCTGAGACAAAGGGATTAAGTGAATTGAAGTGGTGTTTTGGGCTTGGGAGTGTTTTAAGTGTCTTCACCCCACCTCTTCAGCCTTGGGACAAGAGACTTATTAGCTAATTACCATCCAAATGAACTGAAATGTAAATTAAGTGCTACATTCTAACATAGCTTAATAGTCCCAGGAGCAAGAATTTAGTTAATTTTAATGAACGGTAATTCTATCCAAAAATATAGTTTATTAACAAGCACATACAATAAATCGCATCACTAACTTTAAATAAACCATCTAGCAAGCTCACCTTCAAACTAAGTGACATTTGGTTAATACAGAGCAAGAAAGCAATGCACATGTGCTTTCCACAGACACAGAATGAACTCAGTTGCAAACCAAGTTCAAGTTATAATCCAAAAAAGGGCACATAAAAGCAAAAGCAATGAAGACTTCATATGAACATTGCTATTTCTTTCCACCAGACCTTTGGTCTCTTACAAAATAGGTCTGTAATACAAAAAAGTAATAAAAACTCTGGATTCAATTTATTCAGCCTCTTCCGTCACAAGTTAACCATAACATTTTGCAACAACATGGGTAGTATTAAGAGGGAGGTAAAAGGCAAAGATAGTTACATCTTGGAATTATGGAAGTGCAGCTGCAGACAGAGCAGCAGCCATGGATTCTGGTGTCGTTTCAGTTTTTGCAAGAAATACAAAGATGGTGACACACATTCTTCCCTCTCATCAATTAAAACTTGACCCATCGTCCACTGACATCAGGGCAAAAGTTCTTCTGTTATCAGTGGTACTCTGGTAGGGCCAAAGCAGCCTTCAAAAGCCAGTTGTCCTCTCTAGTGACAGGTTTGTCACTCTCCAGTCTTCAGCTGGGCTGTGATGTCAGTAGAACCTGACACGCTGCTCCCACACGAGTGTTAGAACAGTCCTGTGCTCCCTTCATGCCAGAAAAAGGGATTCAGCAGAATTCAATCTGCAGGCATTGAAGCCAACTTCGCAATAAACAGCACCGCTCTGCTCAGAGCAACATCTCAACCTCACCACAACCAAGTAAATGGAAGGTCTGTAATGAACCTTGGTAAGAGCCCAGGAGAAGCACCAAAACAGAAAAATACACATTTCTTTATGTTAGACATTGCTCTCTGCACAGGAAAGGGCATTTCTGATCCTCTGAGGAATGATCAGGAAGGTTCCTAAGAACAGTGCTCCGAATGTAACAGTGTCCATGGCAAAACCACTCAAACAAAACTTTAGACAAACCCAGAGACTCCTCCATTTCCTTCATGGCAGAACAAAAAGCTACCTCTATATAGGGTTCAAATTTTATTAGCACGGTGCCTGTTATCACAACCTAAACAAAAATTATGCCTGTGAACCCTAATTATAATAGGATTTAATCTTGGGAAGATTTTACAGAAGTTATCAATGGGCTAAAGACTTACTTCATCTCATTCCTCTCCTGCACCTTTCTCTTTGTAATGCCTAGAAGAAAAACCCCAAAGCTTTTCCTGCTCCCACCGTAAGTGAAGAGTTAAGAGCTACTGTTACGACAAAAAAACTTTTTAAATGGTCATTTTTTTCAACTGCTGGAACCCGATCTTTTGTAGTACACAGAAAAAATTACCTCAGTGGGAACTAACCTGACAAACCAGAGCAAACAATCAAAAATTACCCAGAAAGAAACCCACTAAAGAGAAGTCCAAGCGTTGTGGCACCTTGAAAAACCAGTGATGCACAGTTCAATCAGCAACAAGCTCCCTCTCCCCTCTGCAATTTGCATAGCTGGCTCTCATTGCTCGTTATGAAATACTCTTACAGCAGAACAACTTCAGAAAAATTTGGACAAGTGAGAATGGAGTTATTTTAATCTAGAAGAATATCACCCAGAGATACAGATGAATACAAACACTGTTCATATAAAAACCCCCCAAAACATCAAGCATGAGTTTAAGCTGCATTCTCAGTCTATATATTGGCTTTCCCCTTCTTTGTTTTATAAAAATAGGGTATGACATTTCAGCTTCAATTGCATGTTTAAGTCATTTATTTATTGAACATTCCATTCTTGAAATATCATCTATTAAAGTGTTAGTTAAGATTCATCCTGCTTATAGAACAGGCTAAATTTTTTTCTGAACCGCACTTGGAGACAATAATAAAGAGACTGATACAGACTCAATAAGAAGTAATTAGATTATGGGAAGAAGAAAGAAAATAATAAATAAATAATTATAATAATAAAATCAAGCTTCACTGTTCCTATCTGACTCCTAATAAAACAAATGCTAATGTCTTTTAGGTGATCCCAACAAGATTTAACCCCAAAATAGTATTTACAGACTGAATTCAGATATAAACTGATTTCAAGTCTACAACTTGCTATAAAAAGAGGAGAAACACTTCCAAGAAAACATCTCCTTCAAAGACAGAGGAAGCCACAGTAAAAATAATACTGAAAATTCCTGATCAGAGTACTGTATAAAAATTAATATTTGTAACACTACCATAGCTTTTATCGTGTTTTTAAAAAAAGTGGATTCTGTCCTACACTTGCACATTTCTGATACAGATATAATTGTACATGGGCAATTTACATCTCAGCTCTGAGATACGGAAGGAAAAGGAAAAAGCTGAAGGTGGATTTTGCTGCCTCAGCAGTGAACCCTGTGGGGTTGCTGCGCCTGCCGGGATTCCAACATGGAAACAAACCTGGGAAACGACACAGACAGAAATTCAACAGCACCAAGGCTCCTTGGACATGGCTCTTTCCCCTACTGCAAAGCAGATTTAATAAATGGGATTTATTTTAGAAAGTTTCACAATTCTTAAACAGTAGATGATACTTGCATTCCTGAAGGATTAAGTTCTACATTTCTTAATGCTAATTCAACTCTCTAAAACCAACCCAATAAAACCAGGAAAGATTTTTACAAGTTACATGCACAACCTAAAAATTCCACCCTCAAAACTGCCTTTTTGGTACTCTTTTAAGCTCTTAAGATACTCTATTTATTGAAGAGATGCCAGGAAGCCTGCAGAGGGAACAAATGCTTCTTTGGCAACAGGAAAACATTTTAATGCCTCCTGCCTTCAAAGTACGCACACCTCACCACAACATATGCTAATATACTACCAAATAAGTCTCTTTATCTTGCCATTTTTATAACAAACTGTTTCATTCATATCTATTTCAGCTTGTAACTACCTACCGCACAGAGCAGCACACTGTGCTAAATCAACAAGTGGTTTATACCTAAGAAATAGAAAGTAAAAAAAAAAAGAACTCATTATATTTTAAAAAATATTATATATTCCAGAACAAGTCAAGAGGGGCTAATCACCTATAAACTGTTTCAGTATAAAATCAAAATGTTAAGTCACGTAGGCATTTCGGGCCTTTTTTCCATCCTTTGTTCTTTATTTAAAATGAACAAGATGTAACAAAAGAAGATTCCCACAAATACGGCAGTGAGTGGAAATTTGCACCAAATCTGCCATTAATATATGAAAATAAATGTCCCAGCCCTTCTGTGCAGATATCCATGTGTGCAAATATACCTGTGCATGGAGATACACACCTGCTCCTGGATTTCCAGCCTTCTCCAAGGCACACAATCCACTGACACACTTGGACAAATCAGCCCAATGCTGAATCTAGAAAAAGATCAAGACCAGCTCTTTGCAGATCTATAGTCCGCAACCGTAAAAATATAATAAATATAAAGATTTTCTATCATATTACCAGTTGGGTTTTTTCCAAGGGAAATTGATACTTCAAGTCGTCTTCTTCCTGAAGAACTCAAAGGAACAAAAGGAGAGCCATTTCTAAAAATAAAAATCTCAAGCAATGAAAATAAAGAAAACATACCCTCAAACACACTGGAGCAAGAGCCCTTAGTGTAGAGGCATCACTACCAGCCTTCACTGAAACAGGACCTTCAGTCTCCAGACATATCCTAGTTACTCCAATTAAATCACTGTGGTATTTAATGATACTAGAAAGAAAGACCTGCTTTTAGTACGTGGATTTAAATACCACAGGGAACTGTCAAAGACTTTGTATACAACTGGGATAACTCTGCTGGGGTAAACATTGAGATGAGAGGGAGAAAATAAGGCTGAACTCCATGGAAAAGTCACTGGGATCCATCAAAGGTTTCTGCAGGCTTACAGCAATACACTTGATTCCAGCTGTAGAGGGGAAGAGGATGGGGATGAATAAGTGAAAACTTGTTTGCCAACACAGAACTTTTTTTTTTCCTGTTAAGAGGAATGCAACTGCCTCAAATGATGCAATGGGTCAACCTGAAATCAGGCACATTTGAAAAATACTGGAAATCCTGAAGTCAGAGCTCATGAATGTGTTTGGTTGTGTGCTGCCTCGGAGGAGAGGAAAGTTAATACTTTTAAAAGCTCGGTATTTACACTTCTGAAAAGTTCCTGCAGTTCATCCAGATTTGATAGGGCAGGGTTTAAGTGCCTCAGAGTGTTCCTGACTGGGGACTTCTGCTGCTTTGGCACACGCACACACGGTATTCCAGTACCAATGGGACACGGCATCGAATGCAGCTTTACACTGGCAGCACTCCTGAGGAGGTTGAAATGTTTATCAACTCAGTAGGTCAAAAGTCTGCAGACACTGGGTGGAGCAGCAGTATGCCACAAAACTAACAGTTGTCCTCCTAGGAGAAAAAAAAAAGGGGGGGGGAGGGGAACAGTTGTCAGTAAAGCTTAAAGCTCCTGGCTCCATTCCACACAGACAGTGTGCTGGTTTGTAAAATACAGGATTAGCCCATCTCCACAATCCAGAAAAAGCACAGGTTCATTTGCTCTCTCTGAGGGCCTGACACCAAGGCAGGGAAATACTGCAGGTGTTCTCTCAAAACCTTCTTGGTTTCTATTCACTGGGTTTAGAGCAGCAACGCGTGGTTTTTCTCTCTGAGCAGGGTGTGGCCGAGTGTCACAGCCAGCAGGTTTAGCAGCTGTCAGGAAAATAGCTGGGCAGCCTCAGCCCTACTCATGTGTTTCTTAAATTACTGCTTGTAGGCATGAAATGACTGAAGGCCAGTGTCCTCCCTGGTTAGCAGAGTGAACAAGCAGATCTTCAGAAAGGATGAGTGACAGGCAGTGCTGTCACACCGTGCCACGCAGCACAGCAGGGATGGCACTGTGCAAGTGTGATCCGAGCCGCACAGTGACCCTGCTCCTGCCCCAGCCTGGCAGAGATCGAGATATCTGCCTTAAAAATGTTCAGATCTATTCTTCACTAACCCAGAAATCACGCTTTACCCAGTGCTTATGGCATCTGTGCTTTTTCAGATACAGAAATCCAGTCCAACACTTAACTCCCCTTCCCTCTAAGAGGATACAGAATGTGATACAGAAATCCAGGCAGGAGTTACTGGCATGGATGTGGCATGTGCTAATCAGTGCTGTTCAAACGCCCAGGATCCCTACCCTGTGTGTTTTCATGGTCACTTTAAGCTCTTTAGAACAGAAACCCTGTCCGTCACATCTTTCTAAACCAGCTATCACACCTCCACAATTCCACATAATCTTACCATGTCAAGTGCACGAGCTACAGAGATAAGGATGACAGGCTGCCCTGTTTAGATCTCATTTACTGTGGATTTGCATCAAATGTCAGCTACTTAAGACTGGATTCATTAAAGGCATTTTGCACAACACAGTACATTCTTGTCTAAGGGAAGGAATGATAACTATTTTTGAAACAAGTCAAAACCATGCAGAAATATGTATTTTTTAATTATTATATTTTAGAATGTTAATATAGTGTTCTTCCAAAACAGCTCTAAAGTATGTTTTTGTGGAGTCTTAACTTTAATAACTCCTAAAGGTGTCTACTGATAACGTCTATCATCCTGTAACTGTAGCTTCTACAAAGAGCAATGCTTAGCAATTAATTGCAAAGTAGTCCAAACTCTCACACTGTTGAATTATTTTGGGTAATACATGGATTTAGTGACCAGCAAGTAGTTTTCCATCATTTTTTTAGAAAACGATACTGTTGAATGTTTGAAAGAAATTCTTTATAGCATGATTTAGTGACATTTTATGCCACTAAGAATATTATGACTGTAATATGGAAGCAAATTATTTCACTCAACATGAAATCCACTGAATTTCGACATATGACTGAAGTGTAACAGAGTGGCAAATTGAAGTGTGCAATCTCTGCAATCAGATCTTTCTAAGAAAGATGGCTTTTCCAAAATAGCATTTATGCAGCCCTCTGGCTGCTGCCCAGATTTGGCATACCTAAGTTTTTCATTTCATAAAGCTGAATTGCTTACAAATCAGATGCTTCTTACGTCACAAACTCACAGCAAAACAGGCTGTGATACAGCTGTGCAAAACAGGTACCATCAACCTGAATCATCCACTAGTCTCTCTTCTTTCATTAAAGATCTTCCTACTGAAAAGTAGTTTCTTGTTTTTATGGAAGATAACTATCAAATCAATGGATTTCAGCAGGACAGGAACCAAGTGGTGTTTCTGCATTACATAGACACCAACAAGCAATCTCAGAAACATTCCTTTTTAGAGCAACTGTCTTTTCTGCACCCCACCTTTAGGTATATGCTTTGTAATTAATAGCTTGACTTTAATTCTCTACCAAGAACCTAAAATCACCTTTGCTTGTTTAACTACAAGTGACTCAGCTTTAAACCTCCTTTATTAATTTTCAAACAGTACAAACTGAAATTTCTCAGATGATGCTTTTCCATTGCAGAAAGTGGATTCGTTGGTATTATGGCTCATGGAAGGCTACTCAGACTAACAGGTATTAGGGAAAGAATTACTGCACAGCAATCAGGGCTCACCTTCAAGGTATTTTATATCTTTATCTACATGAGAGCAACACTCCCTAAACCACATCCCCGTTTTGAGTCCCTTCTATGACTGTACTGTCCAGCAGGTCAGGAAGTCTATGTGGGCTTGTTTGCTTGACTTGTGAATCCTGCAGACACTTTCACAACTACTACAGCCATAAAACGGAAGTATTATTAAAAACATGTATTGCTACAAAATGTACGCTCCTATGCAGAATGCTTCCACAGCATATCTCAAGTTAATTAGTGTGGAAATTAAAACAAGAGTATTTTACTGCAGAACATTTTAATTAAGCTCCAGCTTTAGAGCTTTTCTCCATCTTTGATCCTGAAGCACTTTTTGTTTGGTGGTGGCAATCTAAACTCAGGGTTGAGACCATCAGGGCAATTACTGGTGTTAGGTACCACTTCCTTTCCAGGGCACAGAAGTACTGCACTACCACAAACAAGTCAATCCCATCCTAACCAAACCCTTTCCTGTCTTACACCAGCCTGAAACAAGCACATCTGAAGACCCTTTTAACAGTCTAACAGCAGTATTTCGGTTGACTCGTGAATAAAATATTTGTCAACTTGTACATACAATCACAGGCCAGGGACTTTGGATCTGAAACGATAAGTTAAAAAAAAAATCTAAGAATATGCTTTGTTCCATAAGGTGTTTTTCTTCCTAAATGAAACCCCAGTGTAATTTCCTGTGTAATTACCCTTGATGCAATCCTGCCATTGGAGTTTCCCTCAAGGGAAAGAGCTTTGGGTAGACAATGGTAAACATAGGCTGGCTGCAGCGGTGGCAATGTCCCAAGGGACAGTGCAGCAATTCCAAGAGGCTTTTGGGTAGTGAGATTGGAGTCAGAAAGTTTAAATCTAGAGAAGAAAAGAAACAAAAAATATTTATAATAAAATGATTGCACGATAAAGTCAAACACAACAAGCATGATCCATGAACAATTCAGACACCAGCTGCCTCACATTCTTAAGGCTCTGTCAAAACAACAATGAGGTAATACAAATTACCACAATTAGAGTGAGGCACATGGTGCTTTCCATTTCTAAGTTCAAAAAGTTGAAGTTAAATGTACAAGTTTAGCATCTGTGGGCATAAGTTTAACTGGGCTAAAATACCCAGGCGAAAATATTATAGGTTGAGCAAATATTAAAAAGGATTAAAAGATCATGAAGGATTTTTAGACACAGAGATGATCTAGACAGATGTTTAGTAACTAATAACAATACAACATTTTGAAAGGGACATCTGTAGTATTTTACTAAAATATTTCAGCAACCAATCTAGCAGGATAGCTAACCTCACTACAAAGCCCAAACTCCACCATCAGCGAAAAGGGATCAGCAATATTTGGAATTACTTGAAATTCAATCCAGCCCCGCATAATTCTCACAGGTCCAACAAAAGAAACCACTCTAAAAAGATCAATATATTCCTCATCTGTTAAGTGTTCCCCCACAGCTTACAAGATGCCATCATTTTCACCAAAAGGGACTCTAGGGTCATTTCCTGGGAAAGAGCCATCATTTTCCCAGGCCTGGCTGAAGCCACACGGTGTTTTATAAATTAAACCCCACATGCTAATCTCCATCTAGAAACTGAGAGACAGCCAAGACAGGTGAGTGAGTTTAGGTGCTGAGTAATCAAGACAAGATGCAGTACCTGATAAATGAGTTTTACGGTATCACACTGGTTTCAGCTTTCAAACCCGGCAAGGTTGAACCCCAGACACAATGTACCGCAACAGCCCCAAGGAGGGGACGAGCAGGACATTTGCGTCAGAAAGAAAAGGTCACACTCTGCAGCCAAGCAAGGATTGAGGAAAAAAAGTAGTCCAGTCACTTCTGTCACTTCCCCAGCAGCCGCCAAGTATTTAACAGCACTCTTGAAACTGCAAATTTAGGCAGTGACAGATGAAATCTGCTACTTTAATCATATGTGCCACCTGCTTCCCCAGCACAGCATTATCGTACACCTGTCTGACACAGGCACTGCTCCTGCCTCACCGAAACTGGGGTGTTGCCGGTGGTAATGCCCACAGTCTTTAATAAGGTCACTCAGAATAGGACATATCTATGTGTGTGTATATGGATATATAAATCCATCTTTTTCAGGTTCTGCATCTTGGCTGAAAATAGGTATAATCCTCACAGCCTTGTATAAAACCATTTACAAACCAGTCCTTAAACTGATTTTGCAATACCACCTTCCCATTCCCAACCAAACTTCACTGGCATCTTCAGGAACCACATTCACACAGCTGGATTCCAGAAATTATTGTGCAAGTCACAAGTGGGTGAGAAAAGACAAACCACCTTGTACACTTCTCCTGGCAAAGCAGTGAGGATTTACTCCAGTGGCCAATGCACAAGAGACTCTTTCCATGACCCCTCTAATCTTCCCACTGGAACTCTCTACTCTTCCGCTTTCTCCTTCGACCTTCAAAGCCGAGAATTCCCAAGATAGCATCAACAGTGGGGAGTCACAACACAGCCAGATCTGAGAGGATCTGCAGGTTATCATCAGATATTGCTAACTCATGTGATTGCATGATGCAGAACCAGATGAGCCAAGCGCCACTTTAGAGCAGAGAGCCTGAATTGGGGCAGAACTAAAGCAGCTCAGCTGTCACGCTGTGCTGAAATGGCCGAGGGCTGCTCGCATTTCTTTTGCCTTATGTATAACAAGTCTGCCAGTTTAGGAGTGTGCTGCCTGGCAAGGAGTTGCATTGTTGGCTGATGCATCTGATCTTGCCTCAGGAACTGTATTTCTCATCTCCTATTTCCATTAAAGAATTTCTCCTGAAAAAAAAAAAAGGCATCCTCCTTCATATAGGCTTCAAGTAAGAAACCATTTATAAAAGCACCACCTGACCTTAAAAATAGTCTTTGGAACTCTGGTTTTTGATATTGGGCATTTTTGTTCTAATGCAGCATTTCAAACATAATTTGATTAAATAAATCTTTTAAAATATAAATCCTTGTCCAAGCCTTTGAAGAACTGTTAGAAATGTTCCTATCATCGCCAGAAAACACTTTTTCTGTAATCTGAAGAATGTAGAAATTTCATACCTTTCAAAAACCTGTAGTAGGTGTTATAGAGGGTCCTCATGGCCAGTTCTTGCAAAGGCAGCACATGATCTGTTTCTGTCCCTATAGATTTCACCTCTGCTGGCAGGAACACAGTTAACTGGCCTGATGAAAAAGAGAGCAGTTTCACCTCTGAAACTTGAATTGGAGAACCACAACTAGAAGGACACAAGACATTTAGAAAGTGGTTAGAAAAAAAAATAATAAAAGTAACTTTATGGGGAAACTCAGATGACCAACCCAAAGTAAGCCTGATACTGTTCTGCAGTGCAGCACCCCTCAAGGATTCCTTGCAGAGAGCAGTGCATGGTGGGGTTGACCTTTAAAGGTCCCTTCCCAAACTATTCTATGATTCCGTTTCTACAGATTCCCACCTTCTGTGATGTGCTAGACATGGGACATTTGGAGGAATTACTCATCAATTAACATAAAGAAATGAGAACACAGTCCCAAGGGGGTGAACCAAGTATGCTACGTGCCCATTACTTTGCCCACGTGACAATCTCCTCTAGCCTCTGAATGCCATTGTCAGTAAATACTTTACCGAGGGGAGCAGTTTCATACCCAACAGTTTGCTTCCCGTGTCTTGGATCAACCAGCTGACAACAATTCACTTAACTACAACACATGAAGCAAACTCCAGCCACAAAAAAAGGTATTATAAGTGCCACTGGGTGATTCTGTACTACACCTTTCCCCATCCACAGAGCTCCCTTGGAGGGTATGGGGGGGTAGGTGAAGGAAAAATAAAAACAACAGCCATGCTGTAGCGGGAAGATATCCTAACAAGCCTTGCCCTTCCCAAATCAGATATGGAAAGGGAAGGTTATTTGGAAAGGAGAGAAACTTAGCTTGTAGTAAAAATAATAACTCTTTACGTGATCCCTGTTGCAAGCGATCATACCAGAGGGATACGCATAGGAAAATTCTACTAAGAGGTTGGGGAAGTCAACAGGGGAATTGGAATTGTTTATGACAACTGAAAGTTGAAGCCAAGAGCAACTTGTTAGGGCCAGTCCTAACAAATGGAACAGAAACACAAATTTGTCAGCCTTCCCAGATATTAGACCTAAAACAGAGGTAACCACTCTCAACCTTATCAGATGTGAAAGAAATCTCATAGTACTCCTCTGACAACAGACAATCTCATCTCTTGTGATTAAAGGAGAAACAGCCCAGAGAAACAACCAAAAAAGAGCAGCATTAAACAGCAAGTCAATAAGCCTCTTGCTAAATATTTAATACTTTCCCACAACCCATTAGTGAGGTTAAAATATAATTGGGAATTCACAGATCCAGTATTCCAACAATCCATACCCAATGAGTTAGTTATCACAATAAATAAATCCGTAATGTTGTATTTTCAAGCTGAATAACCCCTCACCAACTTCACTAAGGAAAAAAAACCCATAAACTCACTACAGTCTCTGCAGTTCAGAGCTGGGACATTTGGTCTACTTTATGTAAAGGGTCAGGCTATTAATGCCACACACAAAATCCACGGAGGTTAAAATCTGGAATAGAGGATGGTCTAAACAGCTGGGGGGAAAAAGGAGCTGCAGAAGAAGCCTGGTGAATAAATAAGTGACAAAAAAAAAGCTGGGACCACCTATTGGCTGCCTTCTACAAGACTGACAGATCCCTAACTGGGGACTACGAAATCCAATCTGCAAAAAATAAGATCAAAATTTATTTTGAGTGCTGAGATCATCACCTCTCATATAAAAGACTTTTTTCAGTCAGTCTGACTGCAGGATGCCCAGACAGAGATTCAATACTTACACAAGGCAATTTATATTCTATTTTCAGAAATCAAGCTTTATGTTAGTAACAGCAGCTTGTCAGATTTTGTTCTCCAGTGGAGGACCAGACAGAGCACTAAAGCCTGGATCTTCAACTCTTGCCTGACCCATAAAAACCTTAGCCTGGTTACTAATGCTTTCTTGGAAAGAACACAGAAATTCTTCACATGACCATTATTACACAATTTTCAAGTCTCTCAGCACATTATCAAATAAAACCTTCGGTTTCTTAATAATATATATGTGCTCTTCCCACACTGAAATTTTTTCTTAAAAATAATCTGTGATGTTTTAAGACAGTTTCACAATTAAGAGAACATCCGTTTGGTGCATAAATATTATTTATTTTTTTTACTAAAAATTGTCTTTCTTTACTATTCATTAAGGAAGAAAATCACTTTTCATTCCACAGAAGTATTACAAAAATCAATTTCATCGCAACACTTGCAACTCCTTTAGTCTCTTCTATACTAGATTTTTAAGACTAGATTCTATAATTCTGTACTAGATTTATAATATCAGAGATATTAGCAGGTGGTCTCACCAGCACTGTACATGTAAGAACAGCAAAAAGAACTGGTAGGATCTTTACAAAGGTCAGTGCAAAGATAAAATTATTTTAACTGAGTATAAAATAAAATCTTAAAACTTAAAAAAAAAAAAAAAAAAGACATGGTTGTTGTTTAAAACCACCCGAAATAGGCAGAACAGCTGACCTAACTTGTTGGACCATCTCCTGCTTTGCCATTAATGTTTCTGGTCACAATCAATACAATTCTGTTAAATTTAAGGTCAATTTCATGTCTGTCTAACAATTTACAATCAGTTCTGAAAGAAAAAAGGCTAGAATTTATCTTTCCTGAAAAACAAAATTAGTAAAAGCTTGCGAGTCACACAGTTCAGCAGAACTGTAATCCAACTGCAAGTATTTAAATATCACCAACCAGCTGACACGGGAATATTAGAAAAACCTTAAAATGCCAAGACTCAGCATCTCCCATATTGCAGCAGAGTGCAGGCTGTAAGAGAGGGAATTTATATTTAATGCGAGATCTGCTGAGAGTGAGCATACCAGAAATTTATAATTAGATGGTAATGGGGACAATCCTCTTCTGATCAGTTTTACACCAGTAAGGCTCCATTCATCAGGGGTGCTGATCCTAATTTATGTCAGTGTCAGGGCAGAAAGAATTAAACCAGTGTCCTACACAGACCACTTTTTTCTTGCATCCTAACCACAAACATGAGACAGCCTAGGATATTTTTAAAATCCACATGTAAAAATAAACCTGTCAATCCGTAACTCCCAAAAAAAGCCACTTTAGTTAGTAGGTACCAAGACCTACAAGAAGCTGATACTGGGATGTAAAATGAGTGAAGGAGCTGCACATGACTTTTCAAGAAATGGCCATAACTTACAGAAACGTGAGTACTTAGAAACAAAGAGATGCTTCAATATATTAAAAATGATTTTGTTCTTTAGTTCTGGAAACTCTGTGAAGCCTACACTTTCGGCCAACTTTGAAATTCAGCTCTGGGCCTTACATTATTATTACAAATTCTTTTAGAGTAACTTCAGTGTTGTGCCTTAATACTAAAATAGTCAAAAGTCAGCAATCAACACAGAAGATTTATTACAAAAGTAAAACAGAACTGCGAGCTGCAGTAATCCCCTCCAAGTAATACCAGTTCTGAATCAATCACAGACACATGAAAAATAACCATTTGTATCATATGGGAGAATTTTTACAAGGACAGGTACACAAGACATCTCAATTAATTCATACCTACCCACTGCAACCAATGACTTTATTATACAGATAAGATGGGAGGCCTTTCAGGTGAATATTGTTATCCACATAAACATACTGGAGCTCTCGAGAACGACCTAAATCTGGGTTTAGAAAACAAGAAAAGTCAAGGGGAGAAGAGATGACATAGTGACAATTATAAGCAAAGCAATTCTCTTTAATTATAAGTAAGCTAATCAGACTCAATGTAAGCAAACATAAACTAGTACTTCTCCGTTGTAAAATTTCAGCCAATGGTTTTCTTATGGATGAGCTGAAAAGCTGTTTAGAAGCAAGTATTTCAAATTACTAAAACAAAACAAAGCCCCCTTTCAGAAGCCCTGAAAATCCCATTATAAATAATTAAATTTTAACATTGACAAACTCTGAAGTCAGTTTGAAGAAGCAAAGGGACAATTGATTTCAAATCCTCAGTGCATACTTCAAGTTCATAAGGTCAAACCTGCTTTCATTAACTGGTCTCATGTCACTGAAATCACAGCTTCTCTATCTTTGGGAAAGTGGGCAAGACAGACACAAGAATGTGCTCTGTCCCCCTCTGTCTCTTCTCCAAGGAGGAATCCTTGCTGGGATTCATTAGCCTTAACCAAATACAAGTGCAGCCATTCAGAAATGAGTCCGTGTGATGCAGTGAATTACAGAGCCCCAGAAAACAGAAAGCATTAAACTGCAGAATGTTAGACATCAAAAGTTGTGGCTGCAATAAGTGATCAATACTTCTGGAGGTGTGCTGCTTGCATTATTGCTCTTAAAATATTCATGGCTGGTAGTCAAAAGAAGCAAGTACAGCATTATTAAGTAATGCCTTTGTGGACTAGAAATCTACTAAGATACGTCTAGATAGAAGCACATCAGTATGGAACTATTTTATTTTGCTTAGAAAATTAAAAGGAAAAATTTAGATTTCTTGGAAGAATTCTCAGAAATAAGAATTTTGCTTATTAACAAGATCTAGTCAGTGGTAAAACTGTCTGCTATTAAAAGAAGTGAAAAACATACTAATGAGAGACATTTAAAAAGACACCAAACTGAACTAAGTAGAATGGTCTGAAAGAGTTTAGGACTAGCAAGAAATCTGGTGTGTAGGACCAGCTGGGCAGCCCATCTCATCTGTCACTCCTATGCCCTTCGAGACACTGGGACAGGAAGAGATTTCTGTGTTTAGTGCAAAGCACAAAGCAGGAGATCAGAGTCTGAAAGCCTCTGCCTGGGAAGGGAGAGCTGTGACCCAGACAAACTGCACCATGAAAAATACAAATAATCTGTGTGCCCCCCACTTGTTAAAATTTCATGAGTACTTTAGAGAGACTAAGATAAACAAGCATTTGGCTGCATCAGCCACAGCAAGACCATACTAATATTGACTAATTCTGACTTCCCATCTTTATCAGTTACCTTGGCTGGCAGAAAGATAAGGGTAACTGGAGAAATAGCCACAGCTTCTGTCCCCTTTCTAATCGTGGCCAAGAACAGAATAAAAATTAAAACAACTTCCACGATATTTCTATTCAGGAATCCTATTGTGAATACTGATCTCATTCCCTACTACAATAGGTAATACAAACCCTTCTTTATTACTGAATAGTTTTATTATACACAAGAGCTCTAAACACCACTTAGTGTAGATACTTTGAGTGATCCCTCCCCAATCGTGTGTCCATCTTAAAATATACTGAATGTCTTCAGCTGTCACCCACTTGAATGGCAGCTGCGAGCACCAGAAACCTTAAAAGTTCGTGCTGAGGAGTGACACATTATCAAATCTTTGATATAAAGAACAAGTGATGATACCAACAGAAAACGAATGGATTCCTTTTCTAAATTAAGAGTGTTAACAGAGAAAAAATGAGTTTTGGGGTTTTTTTCCTTTTAACACAGGCCCTTGCTTTGCAACAGTCTGTGGAGGTTTCAGGGACCATAATCTGGGCTTTGTTCAAACCAGTCACTGGACATCAAGGGACACATTCACCCATCACATGCTGCTTTGACCCTGTCCCAGAGACATTCCAGTTCACAGAACTATCTGCTGCATCCATCAAGTGTCCTGCCTCAGGATGGGAGCACAAATCCCTCTGCTGACTGCTGGAGATGCTGCTGAGCATCCCCTCAATGAGATGATTTATTTGGGCTCACTATTGCAGGGCTGAAAATAGTTTAGTAAAGTTCTGGGATATTTTTAGATGAAACAAAACCCCATTGTTATGCTACAATGAATAAAAATACCGCAACACTGTAACACCATAAAATACTGTAAGGCTGGTGAGGAACCAGCCAATACAATTTAAGGCAGGTAGCAGGTGGATGGGACATCTTATGCCCAGAGAATGTTCCCTCGTGTTGCAGAAGCCAGTTAGACTAAAAGCAGCAGAAAACTATGGGTTGCTGGGGTAGCTTGAACGTGCTACTGTTTAACTTATTAATTTAGAGAATAGCAGAAAATTTTTAAAAGAGGCTCATCTTGCTGGTTTCTACACAGATGTATGCAAATGGGCTGAAAATCAGGCAAGTCAAAAAAAGCCCTAAAGCTGTTCTTTTCATATGCACTGAGAGGGGGGAGTGAGGCTGCATCTCATCTCTTCCCTCTGTCTTTATCTTATGCTATGTTTAGATTCTAAGTTCTGAGTTGACTGCATTTCCTAGGTAATTAAAGCAAATTTTTGGATGTTAGACAAAATATCTCAGTAGGAAAAATTCAATTCCCAAAGCCAAATAGCCTGTAACTATAAATGTTCCTTTGATATAGTTTCTTTGCATTAAATAACCAAGCATCTTCTAGACTCCAAAAGATTTTTTTCCAGTTTCAAACATTATCCATAAAGTTAAATTTAAATAAATCATCACTTTGAAAGGCTCTTTGTATCCCATCCACATTAATTTTTACGTCTTATATCAGTCAACAAATATTGTTAAAAGTTCTCTAAAAACCAGGCTTCTGAAGAACTTTGTGCAGTAAGGAAGCTGCCCATCTCTGAAAAGGCTAAAGCTACAAAGAAGGTTTTCATGTGGCTTTTGCAAGCACTGTACTGTGTCTAAAACATTTCCACTTTCCTCCTTCCAGGCTCTCAGATCAAAGACCTTTCTCCCAGAAATGACCAAATGCCATGAGTCCTGAACAAACCCCAATTCTATTTTTTATTCTTTTTCTCCCTCTTTTTTTTTCCTTTTTTTTTTTTTTTTTAACCTCAGGGCCCTGGCATGCATTCCACATGGCTGAAGATGGAACAAAAGCTCTTGTGTGGCTGCACTGATGCTCTTTTAACCATACTGTGAGGGCAAGGACACAAAAGCAGCATATACTGAGGTAGAATAAGACCTTTGTTTACTGTGCATTGATAATTACTAGACCCATTTCCTAAAGAAAAAGTGCACATAAATCCTCAAATAAAGTGATATAATACTGAGTATTTGCTGTCATAACATCCCCTGTACTGCCAGTACACTTGAGAATTTATGGCCTATTTTAATTATATTTGGACTTTATTACATAAATGATTTTTTATTTTTGCAGTGTCATCAGATTCACATTTCTGCTTGCAGTGGAATTTGTTTTCAGGCATTGGAGCATTTGCTAACGCTAAAAATTTAAAGTTAATTTTCTGTCAAAAGATAATTTATGTTGTAAGTAGATTGATATACAATGATCAGCAGATTTCACAAGACCATTTACTAAGGGAGAATGAAGTTACCATGACAATAATACAATTGTTCAGGATGCAGCTTCCAGTTCAACTTATACATATAATTTCTGGAATTGTTCTTAAAAATTAGTTTATTAGGAAGGCCTAAAAGCTGAGATCCATGGTGTCTCATTTCTTTCAGTATAAACTGAAATACAGCTGAAAAATAATTTTTATAAAACACTGGCATTTCCAATAATTAGGTGTATTCTGTAGAACAAATTACTATTTCTGCAGAATAATTCACTATTGTTTACCCATCTGCTTGTTTATCTACCAGTTCTGAAAGTCAGGGAGTGGGATCAGGTATTTTTACTGTATTTTGTACAACTGAATAATAGTGGTACATTGTTTTTCTCCAGACACATGAGCCTGCAAACTTCAAAGAATGTACAGGGCAAAGAACTATCCAATCCCTGTCAAGCAGCGCTGTGCTGCTGCTGGAATAAACCTTGCACCTATCGATCCAGGAACAAGAAAATGCAGATTTCCATTACACTTAACAAGAGGCTTTGCTGGCAGCTACAAGGGACAAACTTGGACAAGGCAGAATGGATTCCTTGTTGACATAGTAGATATCACCCATCATGCGAAATAAATGAAGTAAATAACACTTTAAAAAGCATTAAGCGATTTGTTTCAAACATATTTCTTTTAACATGGACACATCTGATAAAAAAAGAAAAAACCTCAGCCATTCTGTCAGGAGATGAATACATTCTTTGCTTTTCAACATAGCTCCCTAATTGCAAAAACTTGTTTTGACAGTATTTTCTTGACTATCACTTGCAAGTATTTCTGCAGTATTTTTCACCATTATTTAGCATCCTTACTCAGTCATTAACTGGTAAAGTGAAGCTGATGTAAGAATACACACAAAAGCCCTACCAGCCAACATGTGCACCAAGCAGAAATAATGCTACAATTATGCCTTAACTTCAGCAATACTCCAAGAAAAATATTTTCCCAAGCAGCAGAAGATAGATTTAATCTTTTTGCTTTTCAATGCGCTCTCTCTTCTACTTTATTTCATCACATCTTGACCACTCTGAAGCCTTCTGATTCTTCAGAGGAAGGATTAAACATTTACATTTATACTGTGCTGCTTTTCCTCTGAACTCTAGGATTTATGATTCAGTTTCATATCCACAGATAGCAAATTATCTCCAAATGTTCACCAGTGAGTCACTATTAAGAACTACTGAACAAGGTCAATTGACAGTCTTTGATGTTTCCCGTTATTTTAAAAGTTCCTTTTGAATGTTTTGAATTTAAGTCTAAAAATAAAGAAAAAAGAAGGTGTGTCATTATATTAGAGATTTATTTCCTCCTTTTGAACTTAAAACACTTTGGCAGATCTATGGCTCATCCAGGTCATGGCTCGCTCACAGATAAGCTACTAGTGCAAAAGTAGCAAAAAAACTTTTTATCCTTTAAAATTTCACATCTCATCTTACTGAATTTTTGCAAAATTAAAAGTATTTAACTTCCTCTCTCATGGGAGTTAAAAATATTTGCCAAAATAAGAGAAGGCAATTTGCTTGTTTTAGTACTGTGGAATCTAGACGATGCATCCTGGAACTCGTTTTCTCCTTTATATAATGACATATGCTGGGACATAAGTGCAACACTGTCTGGAGACATTATTTGCACTTACTTTCCAGTAATATAAACTAAGGTGATAAAAAAATTCAGAAAGATTAGGAAGTTCTTTAAAAACTGAACTGCTAGTACTGAAAAGATTAAGTTAAACCTATACAATGTAATTAATTTAGAAATTATGATCTCATTTTTAGCCATCTCAATTTCCAGCTTCTTTCCAATGTGATTATTACAACTTAACCTGCACTTAATTAACACCAAACTGTATTCTAGAAAAACTATTAATGGTTATTCAGATGGCAGGGCAGCTCTGCATGTGTATCTCAGCTGAGATTACTCCGTGGCAGGGCTGAAAAGCGACAAGTTCAGAGAAGAGGATTTGCTTTTCCCTAAGAGAACACACAGTGACTGCCCACAAGAAACCCCCACACACTGCACCTCCTACTCCTGACCTGCTTCCGCACTTCCAAACTTTCACAGGGTTGAGAAAAAGGCACATCAATTCCTCCCTGGGCTACTACCGTGGAAATTTTGATGGATGCCTATACACAGCACAAACTAAACCTGCACTGGATTATGTGGTACTGACACTCCTAATGCTGAAAAGTAATTTATATGGAGTTACTGGGACTCCACAGCAAGTTTTAAACCCTAGCTGAAGAATCTTAGTTAAATCATCAGATCCAGCAAACAGAAACAGATCATTACCCAAAGTGGTAGAACTCAGATTACACAGTACTATATTTAAGCACATAATTTAAACTTTTTCCCCTCAGTTAGCTAAAAATAAAGCAAATTTGATAGCTTTAAAAAACCATGAAACCTTAACCTGCATTTTTTTTATTAACATATTTTCCAACAATATGATCCCTGTGACAACCCCATAAACAGACTCTGTGGCGACCACCAAAGAAACTCACTTGTTGCATTTTTTTTTTAATTTCTGGGGGCAGCCAGTTTGTTTTGCTGTGTCTGACCCCCCCCAGGTGGAGACTCACCGAGGGGCAGGAATGCCAGGCGGTTGCCAGCCATGGAGAGCTCGTTGAGGCTGGGCAGCTGGCACAGGTGGCGGGGCACAGACCACAGGTGGTTCCTGTCTGCAGTCAGGTACTGCAGCGAAAGGCACATGTGCAGCCTCTCGGGTAACGTCATCAGGCGGTTCGTGGAGATGTCCAGAGTCTGCAGCTCCCGCAGGTCTCCAACCTCTGCATAACAGGAGTTAAGAATGATAACTGTTTTCACAAAAAACACCACAAAAAAACCCCTCACATAAATTAAAACCAAAGTTCATCAGCAGTGCTGCTTTTCTCTTATGATACGGTTCTACCAATCCATGTTGAGAACTGATACTGATAATCTCCATCATCTTCATATATCAAAAAGATTTGGAATATGAAGATGATGGAGATTATTAGTATCAGTTAGGAACCTTTATCAGTATGTTCAAGTATGAGATCTTTCATAGAGCATTCCTGAATTGTGACAATTACTACTATCAAAATACCAAGCGTTTTCCTAGTCCTAAATCAGAACAAGGGGAAAAAAAAAAAAAATCCAAACCAAAATGCAAACAAAAACACATTACAAAGCTTGCTGATATTGAGGACGTTTTGCACAACTCCAAACTCAGGGAAATTTAAATGGAATTATTATTTTTTTAAACATTGAGGATGCAATGAGTGATTACTTAAGATTCTCTTACAACAAGAGTTACAAACACATGCATAGCACTTCTTGCTCAGTGACAGTCTTTCACCCAGCATGCTTGGGAAAAACAGCTCTGTCTTCATCACACAGTTCAGAAGGCCTAGTTTAAATTAGAAATTTCTTAATAACCTGTAAGTGATATTGTTATACTGCAGGAAGATATTTCACTAAGTTCTAACTTATAGTTGTAATAATTACAGCATCTAGAGATTTTATTTTTAATTATTTCAAGAATTTAAAACTAGAATTTGTGTTTCAAATAGTATTGTACAAATTTTTAATGTAGGTAACAAATTAAATTCTTAAAAGTCTGTAAGACATGATCACACAAGCAACCTCACTTGTGCAACAGTGTTTTTCCTCGTGTCCGGCCTGTGAAACAGGATGCAGGACTTACTGACAAATACATTCAAAATATGTTAAGCAGCTCTGCAGGTTACCTCACTGTTTATTTAGTTTTTCTTTTACAGTTACTCTTAAAACTGGATAATTCTATATATTATTTTCCTCAAACAGGGAGAAACCATAACATTTTCCCCAAATTTTGCTTTGTTGTTAAATACTTCACAGCAATGGAACCAACTCATGAAGTGCTCGGTGCCCCTAAAACTTGCTGCAGCTCTCAGCATCTTGCAGACCCAAATGTACTTTGCTCTCAGCTGAATGAAACCAGCTCTTGCATCTGAGAGCTGCTAAAACAAGATTCACTAGAATTTTCTACACTGAAAACACCAGACAATCCACACAATCCACAATCTGTACAATTTACAGCTCTATCACTCAGATTTTTTATGAAGATATAAATAGGGTAACACTGTTAAAGTTAAACAGAACCTGTTGTGCCCTTAAGCTCTCTGCAGCAGGAACTAGAAAATTCTGTTCCCTGAGCTCTGAGGTTGCACCTTGTATACTACACACAGAGAAGGAAACAAAACACTAGGTTAACCCAAGCTGTCTTCTACGCAGTGGGAAAAAAGTTCATCTTGGGAAAAACTGCTATAAATGTTACTTTCAAGCCTAGAAACACGAAAAGGAAAGAAAAAGAAGTTGTAATTCAGTATCAGAGATTTTCACACAAGTAATAGTTAAACAAAATACACGTGCACGTTTAGAAGGAGTTTCTGCCCACCGCAAACAATCCCAGAATTAACTACAATAAAGACTCAACAACACAGTTTATGCATCCTTTCAGAAATATTACTGACAGAAGCAGCTGCTATACACAGATGATCACATTCTTCAAACCTCTTAGCTTTGATGTCAACAAGAATAATAAGCTTTACTTGAAACGGTTTTTTTTACTACGAGATTGAAAATAAATGACAAAAGCAAAATAATTACTACTAAATAGCACAAGACTACTGTGCAAAAAGAACTGCAGCAGATCTCATGTTGAAAGAGTTTTATATTCATCACAAAGCCATATGCTTGAAAACAGTGACAGGAAAAGAGCCACCTACATTCAGCCAAACCACTGACCACATGCAGTCAATAATAGGCCCAGCTATTTTCATGCACTAACCTTTTTCTCTGCCACTAAAAACAGTTCTCTAGTTCAGTTTAGGTCCAAAATCCCATAAATGTTACGGTTGGCAAAGCTGGCAGAGTTTCAAAGGCATTGCTAGAATGATATGTTTCAAATCTAAGAGGAAATAAAAGTATTCTCACTTTATCCTTCATCCAAAAAACACATACCCAAAACTTCATCCTCTCTACCTTAATCTCCCAATGCATACCAGATGTAAACATCCACTTTCAACATCTAGTGCCACATGTTGCACAAACACCCACCGACCCACAATGAAGTTTAAGACTAAGCCAAACAATATAAAGTGCCATCATATTTAAAGATATAACCCCCAGACTCCCCACCATAGCGCTCAAAGCTCAGTTTGAAGAACATGCTCAGACATTTACTAATGACACTAAATTGGTTTTCATCTCATTAAAGCAAAGGGAAACAATAAAGAGGAATAACACAAATATAAACAGTCCATTAATGAGTTTTTCAAGCTTTTAGTTACTAAATACTACTATCTTTGCTTTTAAAGTCTTGCAGCATAAATACTGCAGGAAGCCTTGGCTAACAAACACAGCGAAAGACTTGCAAATCTCTCTCTTGCTGTCACCTCATCAAGCACTAGGATACACCAGAGGTGAACTCTGGAAATTTACAGCAGATCCAGAAAAGAAAACGGCTATTCCCAAACAAAAAGAGCTGACAAAGGGACTTTCAGAGATTCCCCCGGCACCCCCACAGGTAAGAAAGAGACAAGCATTATGTATCACCATTAGACCATATTGAGGAGTTCCAATTACATTTAAATGAAATTCATAAAAGTGTAATTTAAAATTTATATTAGCTCTAGGATTAACACTATCAAAATCAACACGGCAGAGCACTGAGCCCCATTCTGATATCAGAAGCCAGAAAAAAAAACAAACTCCTTGGTAGCTTTGCTACCCCCCAGCTCAGAAGGACACATTTGTGGAGAAAAAGAGAGCCCAAACGTGATGTTCCCGTGCTGGTTCGTGGACTCGAGCGTTTCATCCGTGTCCATCTGCAGGGACTGCTGCCGGCACATGGAGCTGGGCAATTCCAGGGCCATATGGTCCCAATGTGTTCGCAGTGCACACACGAGGGGCTGACAGACTGGGAATCCAACACTCCCTGACCCCACGGAAACTTCCCTCCTCCAGCCTCTGAGGGGCCGTGCAGTGCCACAGACCCACACAGGCTGTGTTCTAAAGCTGCCAGCCTTGGGGAATTAATTTTATCCTTTTCTTCCCTGATAACATGCAGATTCTGAAGGGATCACTGCAGCTCCTCAAAGCAGCCTCTGCATCTGTTGTAAGAGCTCTCCCAACTACTTGGAAAAACGGACAAGTGCACTGTCCTCCTGTGTGTTGGCGTTTTCAACAAAAATCTGCCAAATAGATCTGTCCCCCAATACAATGAAAAAGAAACATCAGCATACCTTTAATATTTTTCTTTAAAAAAAGTGAAACCTCAAAGAAATTTCAGGGAATGTCCAAAATTATTGATCTTCTAACAAAACATTGTTTGTATAAACATAGCTAGCATCAAGAAAAAAGAAAAAAAAATCTATTTCTGATTCAGATGGTTTAAACGCCAGTTTTTAAAATTAATTCCCATGATTTTACATGAAGGAAACAAAAAACCCTCATCTGGAAGCAGCCTTATACAACACAGAGTAATTGCCAAAAGCAATTCAAACTTCCTTAATCTTTCTGGGGTACAGGCCTCACCAGCTGCATGACCCAAAAATAACTAACAGTTTTTCTTTACATTTCAAGAGTAATCCCACCTTTCCCTGATGGGCCATAAACCAAAATTTCATCCAAAGATATATGAAACACATACACAGTTGGATTTGAGTGTATGGGAGGCATGGGTTTACTTTAAATCTGAGTCCTTATATCCCAGTAAAGTTAAAAAGGGGGACAGGAAAGGGCTACAGACCTACCTGCATGAGAATGCACCTCAAAGCAGGATATTAAGGGAAAGTAGAGAACCTACAAGGAATGGAAAAAGGGACTGATCAGCAAAGAGAGCTGGCACTTAAAGGTCAGGCTGCAGAAGTTAAATGCAAACTGCCAGGAGGCCAGGAAAACGGGAACTCACAGACAAACAAAAGGTTTCTCAACAAGAAATTAAGAGCAAGAAATGAAGAACTGATGTCAACAAGGAGTAGAAATTAGGAGGACAAACCAAATATTAAATTAGCTTTTTGCATCATTTTTTCCTGTAAGAATAATGCTGTGTATGAGGACAGAGACAGAATATCTCATGGGAACAAGGACAAAGCACTGCAAATTACCACATCCATTACTAAAATGAAATGAGGCTGCTTAAAACAATTTCCATCCCAGAATACTGAAAAAAAAAAAAAAAAAAAGGTTATATATCAAAATTGCAGATTCAGGCACGAGGATTCTCAATGAATAGGACATTTTCTGGGATAGAAGCCTAGGGCTGGAGAAGAAACATAGAACCTGTGTTCAAAAAAGCCCTGTTAATGTGAGCTCAGTGCTCCTCAGCACCTCTTAACAGCTGTTCTAAGGGGAAAGAGCATGCAAGAGCAACCAGTGACTAGAACATAAATAGAAAGCAGAATGAAAATGCAGCCCAGATCTTCTCAAATGTAAATCAAGTCATAGTGGTTTATCTTTCTTTGATGAAATTTCTCGGTTAATGGTAACACACGAGTATCACATCTCATGGTAAATTACTGGGATGGAGAAAATATTACTAGTGGTGGTGTTCCTCAAAGGGTCTACTTTGTTTAGATGTTCCATTTTGCACCTGGGTAAAAAATAATATTAGGTTTTGGGTTGCTGTCAACCCAAGTATTTAAAGTAGTAGTAACATGGTAGAGAATCAAATTGTCATACAGGAGGAAAAGCAAGAACTTCTAGACTTAAGGGATAGAAATGGAAAGAAAAATAACAGAAAATCAGCATGATAAGAAGGTGCTGCAAGTCAGGGCTCTGCTTGAAGCAGTGACGGAAGAGAGGGACTTGTTGTGCTCGTTCACTCCCTAAGGGCAATAAGGCAATTTCTACGTACAGCCAGCATTTTGTTAGAAGGGAAGTTTGTTAACACTCCTTTGTACTGCAGGCAATAATGATGGTCTTGCTTTTATCATACAAAACTTTAAGACTCTGCTACCCAAGAGCTCTAACAGGAGGTGATGGATCCTCTCTGTTCTGAGGCTGCAGCTGAGGACTAACAAATCTCTGCTGTTTACCATGGAGCGATGTTTTCCAGCTTGTGGTACCAGAGGGACAATTTCTTATGAACAGTTACAGAATTGAGCACTGTGAGGACTGGCTGTGATTGTGAGCTCCCACAGCCCAGGACTGTGAGCCCAGCCATCCCTCCCATCCCAGGATCTAAAATGAAAGGTGGTTGCTCCAGGAAAGGAACAGAAGGTGCTAAAAGTGCCTACCCTACTTCATCCTTGAAATAATGTTTTAATCAACTTCTTTGAACCTGAGCACAAGATGCATTTCCCTATTAGACCTGTAAAACCATGCACTGGTGGGGAAAAAGTGTTTGAAGTCTTCCATACTTAACAAAACTATCCGTCCCACTAGAAAAGAAATCCAAGTCTATACATGCCATGAATTTTAAGTGGATACTATTATCAATTTAAAACTGTAACAGACAGGAAGTGTAAGCTTAAATTGATGAGAGCTTGATGGAAAAGATCTCCTTTAGATCTGCTCCGGGATGTCTCAGGAAGACTTAAAGAGACTTTAAGATGGTTAAAACAAATTAAATAGCCTATTATATATTACATTACATTTACTGTCCTACCACGCAGCTCACATTTCATAGCCTATAAAAATTAAATTTTCTAGCACAAATCGACACTTAAGGTAGACCTGTGCCATCTTCAAACAAGGAAGTTTGACCATAACTGAAATTGGTATCATTAGATTTAAGGACAATGAAAGAGGCAGGCAAACTGAATCCCATTTACATTTTGACACTGCTGCATGCAGCTCTTTTTCTGTATTGTTCGTGAGAGAGCTTGAAAAATGTTCTGTTTCTCAAGTCTAACAGACCTGAAGATGATTTTCCTTATATTTTTCCCATATAGGCTAATATTTGTTTAGTTTTTTAAGGGAGGGGAAAAAAAAAAAAGAAGAGGTACTGGAAGAGATCTTGTGATACTGCAACAATTATTTTATGAAAAACTCACTTTTAAATAAGGTGCTGAGTGAGTTCAAACCCATAAAAATTCTATGGAAGAAGAATGCCTCTATCTCAGCTGATCAAACTTCAATCTATTAATTTCAAAGCAGTACTTACAGCTGCATTTCACACAAATATTCCAGCTGCAAAGAACAGGGGAAAAGATTTTTCTGGGGCAGGATAGTCTTTGTGAATGAACATAGTCATGTAACACCCCTCAAAGCTGTTCCCAATTCTTGGTTTCACCTACTTCAGCCATAAACTACATTGACTCTTCTCCAAAACACTTAAGAAGCAGACAAAGCCCAAAACCAAGTGAAAAATACATACTTCTACTGAACATACCAAAATAGAATATCTTTTTCCTCAACCTTGCTAAATGTCACATGCAAACTTAGTACCAATCCTTATTTATCTTGTGCCATCATTCACAAGCAAAGGTGAGAAAAGTGGCTCCATAAAGTCCAACCTTGCTAAACAGTAATTTTAGGTTGGCTAAAAATGGCTGAAAATAGACATCAGGCATGAGGGTCTCATTAAGTCAAACTCTTCCAAAGGTCAGTGGTTCCCCATCGTATACCACAATTAAACTTCAGTTAACACAACTGGCAGCTGTCTGAATGCCTTGGGCCCAGCACTCTGTACTTCCTTCAGCACACACACAGAGCACAGATCCACAGTGGTTATCAGCCTGTGTTTTCTCTCAGTGCAGGTCTGGAATTACATTTTTGTCCACAATTTGATGGTTTCAGTGAGAACTGTTAGAATAAATCAGATGATAAAAATACCAGAAATTATCATATAGGAGAGAAGTGGAAAAGGTGGGAGGAAGGGCAAGAGAGACAGGGAGAGAAAAAAATTGTTTATGCACAAAGGTAACTCAAGGCCATGAAACGATCAGGTTTGCTGTTTTGTTGGTTTGGTTTGGGGTTTTTTGTTTGTTTGGTTGGTTTGTTTTTTCAGAAGACAACCTATCCTTTCATTTTGTTCTAGTGTGCTCTGCCTACTTCACTGCCCCACAGCAAGGTACTACTGCTACACAAACAAGCTAGAGATGGGAAATTAATGAATTAATACTATTCTATGGTTTTATTAAATGATAACTCAGATTTTGAACAGAGTAGCCAAAATTAAGTATAAGAGTCAGAATGGTACTTTATCAAATATATTGCATGAAAAGTTCTGCTAGCACTCTACAGAAAAAGTCTCTTATTTAAGGAGTTTTTTTGCTGTTGTCTCTCCTTTGAGGAGCAGCTGTTTTCCTTTTTCTGGGTGGTAAGAACATAAACAAAAGTGACATGAATAAAGCATGAGACCTGTTATGTTTCTCTTGTTTTGTTTATGTCTGACTATCTTTACTGCTGCACACCATCTACCATTCACTGTGCACTAATATCAATACATGGAAAGGGGGGAAAAAAGCCTTCCAGAAAAACTTTGTGCATAAAATACAGAGTTGATGATTTGAACTCATGATGCCAGACAGCTAAGATGGCTCCTTAAATACAACAAACCAGTACTGAAACCAAGGCCAACAAAAGGAGCATCCTAAGGAGAGATTAAGGACAGCTCAGGAAGCCACAGAGACAGGGCTAGTCCCGGCTGTAAATTCTAGGACAGCTTTTTCCTTTCTTCTTCCAAGGAATAACTTGAGATCAACACAGCAGAGTGGTCTCTGACAAACACAGATTAGTGGCTTCTAACCCGTTACAGCACTGGTGTCTAAATAATCCACACAAAGACCAGTCTGTTGTGACTGTTGCTATCAACTGTTTCCAACCAACTCACAACAGACATATCTTTCTTCTTGAGGTTAGTTAGGGTTTTTTTTCTCCCTCTCCACTAAATGCATAACAAAAGCAATAGGTCCAGGCTCAATTTTCATCTTTGAGGGGAAAGTACTGTTATATCAAGGCAAGTTATGGCTCACTGATTGTACTACTGGGAGACACCACAGAACACCCTCCCCTGAGGGTCAAATTCGGCCTTTATAACAAAAAGATGCAACTACGAATTTGTGTGGGATAAGGAAAAGAATCAAAGGGAGATCTTTAGCTTGGAGCCACGTTTACAGCAGTGGAGTCACCATATTTGTTTTTTAAAAGAATGCTACTGGATGGGACTGTCTTAACTCAAGTCCTATGAAAATAAGAGTTCTTCCAGGCCACTGGAAGTTACTACAAATTGCAGCAGTAATTACTGGGGAGGGATTGGCTAAACGTCACAGGAAATATTCCTGCTGTAACAGACATGAAAACTACAGATCCAGATGTCCTTTTCTAGCAGCAGCACCAGGAGATTCTCTTGCTCCTCCTCACTGCCTCTGCTGTCTCTGCTGAACTCAGCAGCCTGGAGAACTCACCAGCTGAGAAGGGGAGGCAGGAGCTGCTACAATGACATGGTTACTACTTGAAAAATGGTACAGACCAACTAGTAACAGTTTTAAACTGAGATTATCAGTAAAAAAAGAAGACATCTGACTTCAAGCAACAGTAGCATTGTCCCAATTTCACAAATGCTGAGAGCAACTGCAAGCCTTGTCTTAATCAGTAATAGTTTCTGCTGTTTAGTGTTTCAAATCAGCACAAAGTAGACAAGTAAGGCTGGCAATTACACTCCAAACCCCCCACTCAAGTAATTCTGAACTGCATTCCTTTACCTACACAAATAAGTACTCTTAGTTCATAAAACCCTCAAATGTTAAATAATTACCAACTAGAGTACACTTGCACTTGCTTGGCATCAAAGCCTTCCATCTAGAATGACAATTTAATGCAGATTTGGACAATGCTAAGGTAAACACAGGTCTTTATTTTAAATAAATACCACTGCAATAACATTAAGTTAACTGAAAAACAGGTATCAAACTCTGTGTGTGTGACATGGACCACAGGAAGGTTAATCTCACATCATACCTCAAGTTCTACACATTCTCTTTACAGGCTCTTTTTCCATTTAGATTTAGTGTCAGTAAATGATGTGTTTTATTTCGCCTCAATTCATTTAATAGAACAGCTGAGTAAAAACAAGGATGCCAATAACAAGTAGTAATTTAACTCTCTCACAATGGTATGCAGAAAACTAAATTATACTTGGTCAATAAGGCCAAAATGGAAATCGATACATTATAAAATTCTTCTGTTGCACAGCACTAACAGTTTGTGTTTGTTCCCTTTCAAAGACTGAATGACTTTGCTTGCCAAGCTTCCCTGAGCACTCAATCCCTACTACTAAATTGCATTTGCTTAATGCACAAGTAAAATCAACTACCTGTTAATATTGCTAATCACTGTACATAGGTTAGGGAGAGCTTAGGGAAAGAAAGAAAAAAACCCAAGGAAACCAAAGAGACAAAAGTACATTCATAGATAACTTTATTTATAAAGACTTTGGAGTTTAACAGGAAAACAAGTTAACTTTTAACATTCAATCCTAAAAATACAAAAAATAAACTTCAGGAGCTATTTTTTTCCTGTCACAAATGTTAATTTATTGCAACCAAAAAAAAAGAAATATCACAAATTTCAAATTCATAAGAGCTTTGACATCAAGAATTACTAGCAAATTAGTTTAGTCATAGCTAACAGAAAAACCTATTTTAAAACAATGCCAGTAAAGGCAGTAACATGGATGTAACCCCCCTGAAAAACTGGTTTTGCTTGTATAGATTACTTGAGCTTGTCTTAGGACTCTCCCCAAATAAGTCAGTGCAGCAAAACAAAGTTAGAGCTCCTTGGCAGTCCAGCACACTGAAATCACTAAGGCCTTTCTGAGGTAAACCTGGAAATGGCAAAGCAGTTACCACCATTTCTTTTTTCACACATTTGCAAACTGATGAAAAATTTCCGAGAAAAAACACCTGCACTTTAGTATCTGTTCAAAGCTGAGGTTCCCTGAAAGCCTCACTAAACACCACTGAACACATTGTTGGTATTAAAGAAGTTCTCTACTTCTTTACACACAAAGCCTATAATACACAAAGCCCAACACCATCTGTATGGGAAACATCTTTCTCAAAATACCTCTCCACCTCTAAGGTTTGGTCTCAGCCTTATCAATACACATCTGTCTTCACCCGTGTGAACAGCTATTGGCAAACATTTACGAGAGACGCCCTTAAAACTCCCTTGAAGTTCAGCTTTACTTTTGGGTAACAGCTCTAAACCAAAGACTTTTACAAGTATTTTAAAGAGCATCTGTTTTGAAGTTGCAGAAGCGAGGTTCATATATCTCACATGTGTTTGAGCCAGGCAATCAATAAAGGCTTATCTTTACTAGCAGATCATCAGCAGAAGAATTCAGTGCTGACAGCTGAGTTACAAACCAACTTTTCCTGCAATTCCTTTACTTAGGAAGCAGGTCTGAGACTAGGCACTATACGATTACTTGAGTTGAGAGTAATTTCTCAGAGTATGCCCTCAGTAACACGTGATTTCTGTAAGAACACTCAGGGAGAAGACTTACTAGAAGTCCCATCCTGCTCCTCTCCTGATGGAGACAGGCTGATACATGCATTGTGCAACAAGGAGAATCCACCTTGTGACAGCCCCAGGGGTGCTGCTCAGAACCCGACTGCTGCCAGCCCCACCATGGAAAAACCCTGGTATCAAATTGCAACAAAGATGCTTTGCTGTGCTCTCAGTAGAGGATTCAGCATGTTGAGGGAAGAAGTTTCAAAAGGAGGGGAATGACACCTTAAAAAAAGTCACAGTAACTTACATGAATTTTCTTTTGATGTAGATTTTTTCCTTAGGTAAGAATAAAGTTAAAAGATCCTAAAGATTCTTTTTTGGGTTAGGCTGGGTTTTCTCTAACGCACAAAAGCAAACTGAACCCCTCATGTTATCTTTAACATAGATCCAAGTACTCTATCATAATAAACACAACAGTGATTACATGAATTTTCACCAGTCCTGATGACAGTTGCACAGCAAAGCAACCAGACAAGCAATGAGCCATCACACCTTCTCATTTACCAAGATTATCAGAGATGCTACCAAGAATTTTTGGGGTGGGAGGGGATTTGCCAGAGCTATGAACAGAGTAATGACCCATTAAGCTTCAGAGCCTACTCTGATAACCCATAAAATTAAAGCAACTAGAAATGTTATGTTTTACAGTCTTTATGGATTTCCAGATACATTTATGTAACACCTTCAAACACTGCAAGCAAGAATACACAATTACATCCCTGCAAAATGAAATTCCTGGTAGTCTGTTTTTCTGCATCTTAGATTCAACTCCACAGGAGTAAGATCGACCAAAAGCAACCGAAGACCCTCCACTTCTTCCTCTCATTTGCTATGCAGACAATAAACTCACATAAAACAAACACCACAAATGGAATAATGACTGAATTCAAACACAAATGTAGCCACTTCCAGACTGATTTTTTTCTGTGGTATGTAACTGTGTCACAACTGAGTCCTCCCCATAAATTTCAAACTGAAGTTTTCAAACAATCAAAATGTAAAAAACAAATAATTCTATTTGACCTTCATTATTTAGGTCTGTGTGCCAGGTCTAATCAGTTCTCATGAGCACGTTCCACTTCTTAAAAACAGACTGTAGAAATAAATTTTTCAAACTAAAAAGAACACAACGCATTGTTTTGATGCTACAGCCTGAAGCCCTTTATCTGAGTTTTATCAAAGTATACTCTATCACTGATCAAAGCAGCAATGACAACTTAATGTTCTCCAAAGTTATATATTGCTGTATAAACTTCCCACTTTTGTCTCGTGGCCCCCGGCTCAGCATGACATTGGGGGGACATTCAAAGGTCAGGAGACTTTCTTTCCAAAGCCTTTAGTTCCCAAGTGGCAGCTCTATCCATGGCAGGAGTGGGGAGAGGAATTCTATCAGGGCTCTGTTCCCACATACCCTAAAAACCTCAGGTTGTCATTTCTTCTGTCAGATGTTTGAATGACTGCTTGGTATGTTACTGTATCAACTATCTGTCCATCTAGCAGCATTTCCACATCACCCTATTACTTATTTTATTGTCATCTCAAGACCATTTCTCACTCTAGTATTAAAACCAATATTTAATCTTAAATTTCTTTCAATGTATTACTTTGCATATACCACATAAGTAGCTTTTTAAAGCCAAGTTTGGAAGTTACTTGGACATGCAAGTCTTTTCCTTTAAAAAAAAATAAATCTGTATTTTAACAATTCACTGAGAAATCTCAAATTGAGTTTACTAGAAAAATGTTATGCAATTTTATGTTCAATGAACTGTGTTGAAATGAGTTGCACTTAAGACTCCTTATTTAATAAAAAGGCATAAGAACATGCAACATAACTGCCACGTTTCTACAGTCATATTAAGACCTCCAACATCTTCACAGGGTTTTAAGCTTCAGATGAATGGTTGTCAGGATTACTTAAACCACTCTCAACATCTTCAAAATTCCTGTCTACCCCCACAAACAAGAGCAAAACCCCTGGAGAAACGAGGCTTATAGTCACTTGAGAAATCAAGCACTGCCGAGCAGAAGAACGAGGCAGGATTTGAAAGGCAGCACCAAATCTCTGAACAATAGAGAATCCAGTTAAATCTGCTCCCATCCTCTCAGGAATTCGAGAATCATCCAAGTACCCACCATTAG
The DNA here is from genome assembly GCA_013397725.1 of Rhagologus leucostigma. Taxonomy (NCBI): domain Eukaryota; kingdom Metazoa; phylum Chordata; class Aves; order Passeriformes; genus Rhagologus; species Rhagologus leucostigma. Next base: position 4,940,638 of record VZTD01005508.1, on the reverse strand, counting down.
AAGCAGATCCAACTCCTTTATCTCCTATCTGAGAGCCCTCGAGGGGAACAGCTACAGGGGAAAGCCCATGGCCCAGAGCTCAGCAACAGACGTGTCCCTGCAAGGATTCTGATTTTCAGGAGCACAGCTAAGCCAGAAGCTCAACAGGCTTGGGAGCACCACCGGCAATAATTAGTTTGGCTCTTCCTGCTCCATCATCCTGGTTTCACCCACACCTCACCGGGTTTCTTAGCAGCTCCTCTTCAAAGGAGGGACGGAGAGGGGAGGGGCTGGAGGGGGTAATTCTGTGAGTTTGGTGCATGGAAATCTTTCACTAGGATCTCACATGGAACAGAAGGGAACAAATGGCAGCATTGGCCCATTCTCAGAATCCAGTTTCAAAATGAAAAACATGGGGATCTAGGATTTGGAATTGAGAATAAAATCAGACTTGAAAATAAAAAAATCAGGCAATGGCAAGTCACAGGCAGCCTCACACAGACACAGTGTTACCCTCTACAATCAGGCTTGTTCAACAAACTATTAATAAAGTATTTAGTGATCAGAACTCAGGTGGTGTCATTCTGAGATGTCTCTGTCCGGACAGACGATGCCACCGTAACTGTCACTAAAATCTGGTGGCCAGGAAGAATTGCCACATAAAAAGGGAACATTCACAGGTCAGTCTCTGCCCAGATCATACCAAGAATTCCAACAAAACAAGGACGTCTGAGATGCTGATGTACAGCACCCTGCTCCCAGACACTTCCGGATCTATTAATGAACTCAGTAATTACATCAGCATACTGCTCATGTTTAAATACAGTCCAAACTCAGTCAGGCACAGATTTTTTTCAAGTTAAAGCATCACCAAAACTAGAAGCCAAAAAAGTGTGATTGATCCAAAATCATTACAATCTTACTAAAATGTGCAAGAAAGAAGAAAAAAATCAAAATCAATAGAGTTATGTTACAATTTTGAGTGACCTTTAAATATTGTAAAATTAATACTAGAAAACTCAGAACACTTGGTCACTACCTTGTGTCACAATAGGATTTTAAGCTTTCATTTACTGACATGAAGCCTCAGTCCCAGGTTCAGTTTGTGCCTAATCTTTTTTTCTGATATGGAATGACCACAGAAGTTAAAATCTGTTTTATAAAATTGCAGGTACTTGAAAATATCGTGCACTGAACCATATCACAATTTCTTTTCTTAACTAAAAGAATTCTTAAATAAATTCTTAAATAAATTTCTTTTTCTTAACTAAACCCATGCTCATTAAAGAAGCCTAATTTCCAAACACTTTTTCCAGTGATTGCTCTAAATTAGAATAGCAAATTTTAAGATGGAATTTTCTAGTCCAATAAGCCTGGTACACAAAGCAATATTTGAATCTGTAATTTAAATGTTACAATGAGAGACACTGATGGCTTCCTCCAACTGGTTCCCATTAGTTTTCAGATTACTGAATTACAACACATACATACTCAGCACATGCATTTCTGAGGACCTGCTGTGCAGCACCAGAATGAGGAATACCAGGAATACCGCAGGCCATTGTTGAAAGAGATACTTTTGCTGCATTTTTTGTTTCTTAACGTCATTTCTGCTACAGTTACGGGAAATATTTCAGTTCCAGTGCACCCAACAGAAGCCCATCTGGAAGAAGTGTTGGAACAAAAGCCTATATTGAAACAACATTTTTAAGCGTAAAATATAGGTCTGGAATTTTTCTGACTATGTTTATACTATTTTTGTTACCAGCATTCAGTGACATTATGAACCTTCCGTGGTACACTGAAAAATGTTGTATGATAGTGACAAAGAGGCTTTTAAGAGCCCCTCAGCAGGGGGGGAAGTGGAAAAGAAGTAACACTAAGAAGGGGCAAGTAGACAAAGACATAACAGTGAGCAGCTCTGTGCACAGATGACTCATTCTGACATTCTATACAGGTGAGGGTATACAGGAAAAACTTCAGCTAACGAAAATTTCCAGGAATTTAGTGGAATTCTTTTATTCTCTATCTTCACTTCCCTCCCCATAAATTTCAAGCACTCAGAAGTACTAGTAGTCCTCCTGAGATTTTAACCCAAACCAAATGTTTGAGCAAGGCAGACTGTTATAAAATCTCAAGCAACCAACATCCTTTAATTAAATAGGTACCAGTGTGTTTGGACGTGCAAGGGAAGTTAATCCATAAGGAATACCAGCTGTACAATATACTGCCCTGTGCTTTGGGCACCTCTAGGCAGTTCACAAAGTCCAATCCCAATCATTAACCATCCACATTGCCATTTTTTTCATGACTCCTCCCTGCTGTAATTTCATAGGAGAAATTTTTCTTATAAAAAATTCAGTCCTTACAGGCTGCCTGGATAGGGCTGTATTGGAGTTTATACAAAATCAAAACGTTTAAAATCTTTTCCTCCTAGAAATCTAATGAATGACTTAGAGATACTATCAGGTATTTTTATTGTGCTTCTGGATTAATACAGCATAATTACCAAAGCCTTACTAAACCTGATGTGAAAAACACAATACAGTAACAGGCAAGTGTGGGTAAGTTTTGCACTGATTTAGGAAAAAAAGTAATAATTAGTTGTTGTTGAACCTAAGAGGTAATGTAAAGCTTAATATGCTGACTCTTGGTTTTATAAAGCAAACTGAAGCTAGAATTGAATTATTAAACAGAGCATATATTTTACAGATCTGTACAAAGAAAACCTTGTTTTTAATAATTAGGTATCAATTCCTTCAAAGAAAACAATATATTATTATAATAATTAATATTTTTTTTAGGAGGCCATGCTCCTTTAAATAGTCACATACTTCCAGAGTGCTCATGTAACCTAATCTGTGTTTTCCTCAAATCCCCACAAGTCCATTTACTTAAAAACACCACACTCCTGGATGGGTGCCTGGCGTACCAAACCTGTCCCGTCGTGCATATTTTTATACATGTTACTAAATTAGGAAAGCAGAGTGGACTAAGGTTATGCCAACTTGGAAAAAAGAACAGGGTCTGCATCAGTTTGTGCCTTTGCTTTTAAACTCACAACCATTATAAAAAAAATTTGAACTTTATTAAGTATCAAAGCGATCTGCCCTAACCAGAGACAGTAATGAAAGCAGAAGGGAAATCTGGGGTGAGCAGGTAAGAAGCCAAATTTATTCCCCCTCATTTTGAAGCCTCTAAATCAAAATGTGGAACACAAGTTTAAAAAAATGAGTTAGGACCACATATTTTCATGCCAGGGTCTAGAGTAAGAATAGAATTATTGGCATGCTGCACCCATCCGTGGAAATCTACTGTGAAAAGAAGGGAGGGAAGAAGTCGTGTTTATGTGCCTTTAATTAAGATTTACTGAAATCCCTCATATTGAGCTCTATTCAGAATTTTAAGTTGGGTATTCAAGAAGTCTTTACCAGTTAAATACTGGTATGAATAGTAAATACAGATATTGTACTTTACAGCAACATTAAAAAAGTGAGAGAAATAAATATGCAGTTTTCATATCTGGAAGTTTCTCCTGCCCCTAATTAGTAAAGCAAATTCCAAAGCAAAGCAGACTGCAATAATCACTCAACATTCCAAGGGTTACTGTATAAATAGACAAAGCAGTAATCAACAATTATAGTCTGATTTATAATTTTAGTAATGACTGAACCCTTTTTGTCATTACACCAAAGTTACCTATGCAAGAGAAAACTATCTAGTATTTATCTATAAAAGTTATATATTTCAAAATTCATCTTCCTGAACTCTTCCAGCCTTCTGGAAGCACAAGTTGTTTCAGTTACAAAAACTCACTGATCTTACCGCTATTAATTTCCTATTAACTTACAGGGTTATTCATTATGGAGAGATAATTATTAATTTCCTAATAATGGGTGGGAAGACTCCATCCTCCCTAACATTAAATATGATCAGCCTCAAAAAGGTGTGGTCTTAACAAATGGAATGGGAACACCCAAGTTCTATTTCTGGCTAACACTGACTCCTGCTGTGGCCTGGAGCAAATCACTTCTGTTAAAAACACTTTTTTTCCACTCTGTAAAACGAGGATAACACTCCCTTATCAGCTTCACAGGATCTTTCTCAAATGCTTTGAAGATAAAGTTTTATAAGCCTACAAATGTATTTTAATGAGTCCTAAACTGACTATATTTCTAAAACAATTTGCCTTAAAAAGGAAAAGGATTTGAACAGAACTGAAAAGAAGGGTCTCCATGCTGTTAACCTCCCTTAATATGGCTGCAGTTTGCACTTTAAATACACCAAAGGCACATGAATTCATTTTCCTTCAGTCTACCTAAAGGAAGCAAAACGGCAACAAGTGGATGCAAGATGCAGGAGTCTCCAGAGACAACACAGAAGTGTGGATGTGCAACGGAAGCCACGCATTCCCTGTCCTGGGGCAGGAACCTGCCCCGGACTCTGGCAGAGACCTGCACCCCTCCAGCAACCGCTGCTCCTCACCTGCACTTGCCTTTAACATTCAAACAAACAGCATCCCACTTTTGGCAACAAATTTGCTATTATTTGGCCACTTTTTTGTTGTTGTTGTTGTTTTTGCGTGGTCAATGCACTCAACTCTTAAAGTTCCTGAACAACAAACACCAAGGAAACATCGGTCTAGTCCATGCAAAGACAACTGCTGATTTTTTTTTTCCCCTTCTGAAAGGGAATTTTGCCAAAAGATGGGCTGGGATCATAAACCATACCCTCTTCTTTAATTACTTGCTTTTGCTCTTGACTTGGCAAAACATTAAGCTTTTCATTTCAGTAGATCTATAATTAACTCCAGCATGTGCTGAGTAAACATAACCTCACTTTTAATTAAATCACAGAACAAGATGCTACAAAACTTGCTGTTTCTAAAGAGAAATACCTCTCAAGTAATGGGCAAAAAAAAAAAATCTAATCCTTGTCAAGTAAGAAACTTAAATCCAAATTTGAGTATAACCCACCCTCTTTTAAGTCATCTGTTCCCCAAACATACATTCCAGCTACAAGATCAAAATGTAAACCTGAAGAGCCACCACTGCACATCAAAAGATTCCAAGGCTGAAGTCAAACCAAATCTAAATGGTAACAGCAAAACAGAGAACCTTGGCTTTGGGATGCCTCAAGAATAATTTTTATAATGCATTTCACTAAATTTTTCAAACTACGCAGTAGTTCTTATACAAAGAGAAATAACATTTCTCAAGAATGAAAGGAGCTGAAATATCATATGCATTATAACCATCAGAAACAAAGAGGAACTTTCTAGTTAGTCACTTGTGAGTGAGAAGATTCAGAAAATTTCCTTCTGACAGTACATCCATATAGAACTAACTCTACAATTCTAAATTAAAAGGAAATATCAATTCACTGAATAAAAGGAGAAATCTCTGAAAAAACAAAGTTCAGCTACTGTGAAAACACAATGTCATCTCTAAGTCAAGCTCATATATGAACTAATGTAATAATATGAAATAACCATCTTTTGTTTATGCTCATTTTTTCCAGTAACATCTTTGGTGTCACACATTTCCAAATGGCCTCAAGAATTTAGATTATTTAAGTGCTACATTTAAGTAGTAAAAATGTCACAAAACTTACTTCATGTTCAAGAAATGCATTTATCAGAGCCAAATAAATGAACCAAGAAACTGTTAAAGACAGCAGCTACAAGATTTACAATTTGCAGAACAAAACAATGTTGTGCATTTAAATGAAAACAAGTACTCAAGAGAACTTTAGAACATTAAATCTCGTTTTACTTATCTGCAACTCTTTTAATCAGCTCTCCTCTGAAAGGCAGAACCTCTCAGGGATTCTGATTACCCCAGAATGTAGATACTGATGACTCTGCATTAGGCAGAAGCTGGTCCGCTTTTTAATCTTATCTAAAGTATATTCAAAATACGGCATTAAGAGAATTCCACAAAGCATTCTCTTCCAGCCATTTGCTATTATATTTCAGTTTCAACACGCTTATTCTGGACAAATTTTTCCCTTTAATTCTCCTCAAGTTCAGCTGAGTCACTTTTGAGCCGTTCTCACAACAGCTGCAGGATGCTGATGGAAGCCCCCTCAGCAGTGGCAAATCAAACACAGAGCCTTGAGGCCAAAGCTCAGGATCTGACCCAAGAGCAGCACCGATTTGGGAGTGTTTGCTGAGCTCAGAGGAAGGACTATCACACTACCAGAGTGCCACTGCACATAGAGTCCTTCCCCATCCCCAAGGGACACCATTTCCATGCTTCACCTAATGCCCATTTTCCTCCTCATCAGTCCTGTATTGCCTGATTTCTTCAGAAAGCTAAAGCTTATGCCTCTACACTGGCTGCATGTATTTTTATCATTCTCCCTCATATCTTCCCTTAAAATAATTTTTTAAAAATTCATTGGACAATCATGACCAAACCTGAGAAAAGCAGAGTGGTTGTCATTATTAAATTGGCATGGGTTTTATTAAAACAGGTATTTAAGAGATTAAAACCTTGCCCATCCCAGTGAAGATAAACGACAGCACAGGCTCACCCTCTATCAGAGTCTGAAGAATCTCTACAATCAGACTAGAGGCTTAAATCTGGATCTTAAATGCACACTACTTCAATTGGTTTAAAACTTGATTTCTATAAGGCAAATCCTAAATATTAAAAATAAATGTTAAGAGCACAATTGTGGAACAAAACCATTAAAAATGCATAATGAATCAACATATGCTACTAATTGCATTGTTTCTTCCAGCTCTTAATCACAATTAAGGAAGACACAACAAAGAATCATTCTTAAGAATTAAAATGCAATAGAACAGTGGGGGTGTTCACACATAATAGCAAAGATTTACCATCCAACTGTTCTGCAGCTGCAATGAAGATATTTTTTAGCAATTCATTTAGGATATTACTACAAGTATCCTCTAGATATCTGTGGAATTTTGAAAAAAAACTGAGGGTACTTTTAACACCAGACACTGGGAATGGAGACCCAAGAGGAATGACAGGGCAACCACTTTGAAGTAAGTTCCATAAATGACTGTCATCTAAACCCAAAAGCTCTTTTTTAATGCAGATCTTTAAATTCTGCACAAGCTGCACGGGTAGAAGCTACGTTATACCTTAAATGGTTCCTTATTATAAATTAAGAGCCATTAAGAGCTGTCTTTCCTCAGCAATGCAGTGCAATGTCTGCTGTACAGAAAGCAGTGAACACACAGTAAAATGATGCACTGCAGTGAAATCACATCCCATCCTAGTTCAGCTGAACTTTGCCAGCTTTCCCAACAGAGTGCTAGCTGACACTATAATGAAGATTTATGCTACCAATATAATTAAGGATGAAACAATTCATCAAAATTTATTATTTTGCTCTCCTTTTTCAATTGTTGAACATAAGTGTTATTTTGAAACTCTTAAGGTTTTTTTTTAATGCGGTCTTTGAAGTCTTCACAATTTTACAGAGAATATCTAAGAAAATATGCTTGGAAGCCCTCTTTGGGAATTGTTCTGTTTAGGAAACACTCAGTGCAGTAGATTAACTCTTCAGTGGGCAAATTACGCAGTGTGAGTGAAAGGCTAATCCTGCTTGGGCTGGTAACAGTTGTGTGACATCCAGTCACATTGACAGTGACACGATTAGTACCAGCAGCAGCAACAGCACAAGGGACACCACCACAAACACACAGAGACCACACACCACTGGATTCTCCAATGCACAAGCAGGCAACACAAGTATCATTTCTAAGCATGCACACTTTTCATGCACACAAACCTAAACACACGCAGGGACAATGCTCAGGACCAAATCTCGTATAAACTTCAGGAGAAATTTAATGCAGCAAGTCTCAGCTGATACCAGTTCCTAATCAAATGTGGTAGACTCCAAATCAACTCTTCAGTAATGTAAATTATCCTTTTGAAAGTCTTTTTTGGAACCTTTTTAAGTTAATGTGTGAAGTTTTGCAGAAAATGTGTCACTTTCTCTTTGAACAAGTCTTTCTTTCATGGTACAGCACCATAAGGTAAATTATCTTTGAGGAACATAAAGCACACTCAAGTCACTCCTTTCTTTTGAATGTAGGACATCTGAAAATTGATGGAAATTTTATTGGCCCTGGGTCATAATGTTTAACAGGTTTATCTAATTTCATTCCAGAGCATTTACATAGTCATACACATTTTTTTTCTTTCTAATCATAACCATCCTTTGACTTTTTTTAAGCAGCCTAGAAAAGTGCAAGGAAAGGACAGCGAGATTTCTGCACCCAAAACTTCAAGGAGCATTTGCAATACATTTCTTTAGAATAAACAATGTGAACTTACAAACACATGAAGGTCACATTGAGAAATTAGTTAAAATAGAGCCAAAAGCTAATCCTGTTAGGTTAAGTTAGACCAGTTTTTTGAAATCATAGCCTTAAATTTTTATCATCTCTACAGATGAGAAAATGCAAATACACCAGAGAAAAATTAAAAATTGAAATTAAAAAAGTATTTGAAAATCACCATCGTCTTCCCTGAACAGATATAAGGGTGATGGAAGAATAGTAATGTTATATCTGCTTATCAAAGTATTTAGAAGACAAAAAATTCAAAATCTGCCTATGGCCAACTTTTTTTGACTTTGTGTCACATTTACTTTGAATAAATTTTTCTTTTTTATTATAAACTAGCCAGACAAACATTTGTTATCTACTGTCACAATGAGATAGAACTGCCATAGGCAAAGCTACTAGACATGTGTCTTTTTAGAAACTACGAGACTGGGGCTGTTGGGCAAAAAGAAAGGAAGGAAGGACCAGAATCCTTTATATTGTGGAAAATTGGAAGAAACATCATTTTATCATAATGACAGTTGTCATTGGCATTTTGCATCTTCTCAAAGAAGTTCAATATTTTCTTGATACGATGGCAAAGGCTGTTAAATAAATATATTTTTCCCACTTCAGCAGCATTTTTCAGGACTCTGCAAGCACACAGAGCACAGCTTTTTTCTAACTAGAGACCACACTGGGAGGAATACAAACCGCAGTCCCTGCAAGTTGCACCACTCAGTAAACCAAGAGCAGATCACTTGGCAGGTGAAGTTGCAAGGCTGTGTCAGCGCCGTGACCCCTCAGACACTGCACTCACCTGCAGGTAAATATTTCAGCTGGTTGTTCGCCAGGCGGAGGTGCCGCAAAGACCTCAGGCGGCCGATCTCCGGACACACAATCTCCAGGGCATTGTCACTTAGGTCCAGAAACTGCAGCTTAACCAGGGAGCCAATGGCTTTTGAGAGAACAGATTAAAACATGAATGTGACCCAAGAGTAACATTAAAATCTTCACAGGACTGTGAGAGGAGAACAAGCCACAGTACCCGCCAGCTGCGTCTGAGCACATCTCGAGGTGTTAAAGCCGGCCTCGCAGCTCAACGACATCAATTGTGGAAATGCTGCTCTAGCTAACAAATAGCTCTGCTGGCAGCGAGACAAGGGATAACAAATACAGTGGCATACAGAATACTCCCAGCTCTAGATTCTCCTCAGACAATTCTGCTCTGAAACCACTTTCTCCATTCTCTTCCTGTGAGTCTATCCAATTTGTATTCAGAAAGAGCATAAATTGAACACAAATTCCTCAAGTTGGGTACAAAACTCTGCAATTAAGACAAGGAAAAGAAACTAGTACAAGTTCTTGCTCCTTTGGGTTTCAAATCTGTCATGATCTAAACCAGCATTCAGTGTGGTAACTGCCTGAAAGCAGCAGACACTCTGGATTTTTGTTTCTGTAGATGAGTGCCATTTAGCCTTTTCACTTTCTGCAATTAGAACTGGAGCAAACAGCATTTAGGTGCATTTGACAATTCATTAAAAGAATTTAACATAGCATAAACAAGGATATTATCAACTAAAAGCTACACTGGTATATTCTGTATCAAAATCTTTAATGTTTTATGGGAAAATAAAGGAAAAATAGGCCTCTTCAAAGAAGAAAAATGAATATTTTATGATTCCTGCCACTTATCATGCGATGGTAGATTACTTACCTTCAGGTACAACAACTATGTTATTTGAATGAAGGTACCTGGGGGAAGGAGAAAAAAAGCAGAGGACACCACCTGTTACCCTCAAGGACTTCTGCTACATCATCAGTTTGCAAAATATCCAGTTTCAGACTGAAAGAGCACCCTCAAAGGCATTCCTCCCTATGACCACAAAAGTTGTGGAAACTGTATAAACCGGCAATGGACAGGTACTTAAGTGTCACTTGGATTATTAAATGATTAGCATAAAAATAAAAGAAAATTACATACAATTATGTAAAACAAACCATTCACAGTTACAGTAATAATGGGCTTTAGTTTTGAGAGTCATATGGAGGAAAACAAAAAGGCAAAAGAATAAGCAGAGAATAACCAGAATGAATCATATTTGATCACCAGGTTATTTGACACTAAATGCTGGCTAAGGAAAGAAAAAAAGCCCACACCCACACAAGTTATACAATTACAAACATTTTCCCCTGCACATAAACTCTCACACCTTTACTAAAGAAATAAGCACACGATCTATTCACTGCAAGTGGGTTTTTCAAACTTAAAAGTACATTTTTCAAAAGAAAAACCCAATCTTACACATGGTTATTTATGCAGCTACAGAAGGTGGCCAGATCTCTCACTAAGAATATTCAGCACCCTCTGATGGAGCACTTCCAGTACTCCTGTAACATAAACACTGATCTTAGATTTTACACATTTCAGATTTCAATCATCATTGCTGCAAAAGAACAATTGGATCTTGCAGTAAATAACAGTAACAAAATTTTCCAATATTAATATTCAACTGTAGAGGAATACTGAGTGCCCAATGTTCAAATGCTTAGGCATACATGGAATTATTTTCATGGCAAGTTTTTTTCCACCGTATTCCAAGAGCATTTCCTAAAGTAGGAGCCCCTCTTTTCAGGGAGACAGAACAAGGGAAAAGACATATGAACATTTCAACTGCATGGGGCATCTGAACCTTCTCTTTTTCTTCAAAAATTGTAGTTTGCTAAAAACTTTACAAACATAAGAACAGTATACATGTTTGTAGAAACATAGGATGAGAATTCTCCTACCCATTTCAGCAGCAGCTCCTGAAAATATTTGTGAACTATTTCACTTAAGCTAAAAAACTGTATTATGAGGAACTACACCTCATAATCCCAGCATGAGGGACATGATATACAAAGAAAAACACACAAGTGAAATAACTAAGGATGTAACTTTTAAGAAAATAAAAATAATTTAAATTTGTCTCTCAAAATTGAAAGCTACTGTAACAAATTATTCTTTAAATAAATCCTTATTTTGTGGTCTCTTCTCTGACAACAAAACACCTCTTATTGTCTCATCAAAAATTGAATTGTCCTATTAGAGCTACACAAACCACAGCCCATTACAGGACTCTCTAGACCACCAGAATGTGTGGGATAATGCTGGGACAACTGAGCTTGCTGAACGCCAAATAATTAGGTTTGAGTCCTATAAATCCGTGTCTGTAAGAAATTATTTTAAGCTGTAATTTAAACAGGTTTTCCTAAAAGCACCATCAAATAACAGAGATTTCCTGATGTCCACTGACAAAGCATGATATCAAATATAAAAGTATTTATTTTACTGCTTCAGAGCACAAACACTCTCAAGACAGGTACACTGTGAGATAGGATTTGCTCTTGAGCAAGCCAGAGACTGCAGTGACCTACAAAACAGTTCAGTTACACTGTGGCCACAGGCACCAGAAAAGGTGAGGTTAAAGGGCCACATGAACATGACAAGATCAGACAGCTGAGGGCACTGACTTCTCAGCTAAATACCTCCTGTGTGCAGCTGGCCATTAAATAAACACAATCAAAGCTCCATCAGTTACTCAACTGAAACTGAGACAAAGGACTTAAAAGTGGAAAAGAGGATGTCCTTTTTAACCCCCCACTGCCAGTCCTACCACACAAGGAAATCACAACTTTATAAGAAGAAAAGGGGAAGGAAGAAAACATTGTCTCAGGGGCTTAAGTCTTAAATTAATCCAGTTCATGGGACATCCATGTTTTGGACAAGACTGGATAGACTGCTCTGCCTACAGCAATTATCATTCCATCGTTACCATCCCTACATGCTCATCCCTGCTCCTATTTGACAATCTGTGACTTGGTTCCAAAAACTTATTACTACAATCAGCATGACTGAGATCATAAAACCCCTGGGAGCTGGGCTGGGAATGAGTAGCCAGGGTTGGGCTGGAGGCTGTAACCTGTTACTCTGGCTCTGCCACAACCCTCTGACCCCTGCACTGGGAGGTGCCAGGGCTTTATCAATGTGACAAGTCTACACAGAATTTAGGGGGTAAGTATTTTTTCCCTTAGCAGTATAGACACTTCTATAAAGGTTCTTCTCATACAGTAAACAAGAAATTAAAAAAAAATTAAAATGGGACTGAATACACATCTTTTAGAAAAAAAGTCCAACAACAAACAACAACAAAAAAAAACTAAAAAAAATTACCCTTTCTTGCCCTTCAAGAAAGCCCTTCACACTTAAGAGATAAGTTACGTGCAAGCAATACATGCTAGATGACTTTAAGATGAGATGGATAAGCATCATAAAAATATCTTAGAACTCCTACACAAACTCACAATTCCACGAGGTTTGGAAGCTTCTGTGCAAGGTTTTCTGGCTGAAAGAGAGTTAGAGATTTTTTAAGTTTCAAAACAAAAACCAGACACACATTTATTGTGTACCCAAGTCATTTTAATCACCATACTATGACATGTCAGCAGGAAAAATGGCAACAAGGAGCACCTATACAATACCCTGTTTCCATACCCCCAAATATCCATCAGGGCAATCTCGGATGTATCCCGGGTGAGCAATTCACTACCGAACAGAACTACAGCCTAGAAGTGACATTATCATGTCCTCAGCAAAACAGGAGTCAGATTTCTGAGACTCAAAAGATGGATTACCTAATCTACTTTTGAAAATACATTCAAATAAATGAGTTAGTTGAAGGCAAGAGATTGCTAAGAAGTTGCAGCCTTTACAGACTTAAAGCAGAACAAGAACTACACAAGATGTCTAACCAGAATGTATTTTATAATACTGCTAAACTGGGAAATGACCCACAATCTTTGTGTAGCTTAATCAATTACCACCAAGCCAGAACTGCTGAATTCATCAAACTAGATTTTCATATTTACATATTAATATGTATATCATTTCCTAACTGCCAAGTGATCCCTAGCTGTAATTCTCTTCCCTGGTGGCATCTATAACCATGAACACATATCACAAAATTGGCTTCACAAGTTTCAGATGTCGTGTTGGAAACCGTACTCAAAATTATTCAAAGTTAAGACAGTTTTATTGCTTAAGAAACCTGCTTTAACATAGATTTGTTTTACTGAAAAAAAGGGGTTACAATACTGATATATGCAGAAACGACTGCATTTTAAAAGCAGCTTGGTCACATAATTAAATTCCTGTTAAAACTAGAAATTTTCATGTAAATAAACTTGATGTGTGATACCTTAAATAGGTATATTATCTAAAACATATAACTTTGAGTTCATGACTTGATGATGGCGGATTACGCTAACCTGAAAAAGTAACGTCATAGTATTCTCACGTAGCAAACATGCCCCACGCTCGATGTGAGTACAAAGCCCCGTTTGCTTAACGCGGGAGCAGCAATTCATGGGTCAGGTCAAGGAATGTCGGGTGAGGTCAGAACGCCGCTGCGGTGACGCCAGACCCGAAAGGCGCTGTCGCTGATCCGGGGCTGCCACCTCGCGGCAGCTCCGCCACGGCGCAGTCACCCGCCGGAGCGGATTTTATCCGGGCAAACATCAAAGCTTCAACTGGGAAAACGTGCTCAAGCACAAAAACAATTCAAGCCTTAACTCAAAAAAAAAAAAAAAAGAAAAGTCTGGAAAAAACCAAATTCACTGCCATCCTGCAGCCTTTATTACAATAAGGGTGTTAACCTGAACCACACACCACTGTCACTATTTCACTGCTGCTCTGCCAGAACAGAACAGCATCACACATTCTGAGGCAGTAAATTAAGAACAATTACTCTTGATCCTGCTTCTGAAAGAGCCAACAAGGTAAACACCTATTTCCTTTCAATAGAAGGGGAAACTGGGTACTGGAAGGCTCATGTTATCAAAGATTAACTGAGAAGCGAAAAGATTTGATGCTGGGATACAGGTGTGCTGTATGGCTCCTTGATCCATTCATTATGTCACAGCACTCCATCACTTCCATCTTGCCAATGAAGACAAAAATGAAATTATTCTTAGCCAAGGTAAATTCTGTCAGCGTAACTATCCCAGACATTTCATAGGAGTCATCTGTCAAGGACAGGAGTCATTTGAGAAGAGCAAAGAACAAAAGCTGATTTAGTCATTTATTTTCAGAATTCTGAAGGAATGAACCAGTGGGACCAAAGCACCACTTAATTTTAGAGAAATATAGTGAAGGTTTAGTTTTGATGATTATTAATAATGTTTATGAAATTTTAAGTGTTTATTGAAGAGCTATTGCTCATCACCTTGCATCAGAGAAGTATAAGGAAGACACATCTTCCTTGAATAATTTAATTGTTTTCAACTATTCTCAGATGAGATTTCCACTCCCCACACTGCCCCCGTGTACCTGACTTATGACTTTACTAAAATTGAGAGCACTACTTGTCCTACCAGTAGTGGACATCAAAAAAACCTCATTATGAAGCTCTGCTTCGTAAAAATATCAATGATTTCTGTTTTCTCCAGTTCTTCCTATTTTTTCCTCTCCATCAATCTCTCAACCTTTTCTCCCAGGGCATGTTTTCTAAAAGTCCCTCACTGCTGCTCTCTAGGTTCGCTCCAATTCACCCAGGCTGTTCATGAGTATGACACTCTCTGCTCCAGCTTGTGCTTTAAAAGTATCCAATAATTACTTCCTTCTGCTTTTAATGGAGATTGTGAAACTTTTCATGTTCCAAAAAGACATCTGCCTTTTTTTGTAACATGCTGCTGACTTGATCTATTTTGGTCCACTACAACTTCCAACATCTCTTCTGTGGAACAGATGCTCGGTGAATGACACCCAAATTTGTTTGCCTTGTTCCAACAATAGCGCTGAGCACTTGAATGAGATCCCAACAAGGCACATTATGAGCAAGTTACCCTGATTGCTGTGAATCTAATCATGCTCTGCTTCATGCTGTTTGAAAGCAATTTTGCCTAAGTATGACCTACATTTTAACTTTTGTTTCAGTTTCTTTATCCAGGTCTTAACACTTAACACGCAAAACTCTCCTTATTGTTTAATCTTTCGAGCAGTGCAAAGTTTGTGAACCTTACTGCACTAAATAATCCCTGAATTTCACGAAGTGTCAAGGCACAGCTGTTTACAGTCTTTGGCTGATTTTACAGCAGTTTTGATTTGTAACCATGAATCCTATCCTCCTGTTAAATTATCACACATTATTAAATTACTGCCCAAAACCAGAGTGCTAAAATAATTCTCTACAGTACATGTCAACTTAAGTAGCTCATTCAAGATGCAGAAAAGGCATAAAATCTTCAGAATCCTTTCAGCTTTTGGCCTTTAAAGTGGAGTACTGGACTCGTTCTAGGAAACTCTGAAAACTGCACAATTTTGGTGAATTTTAAGTAGTCATGCCCTACAGCTCCTCTACCCTTGCTATTATTCTACCTCTCATACCATGGAAGAGCCCACCAAAAAAAACCCAACCAACAAATCTAAACCAATCAAGCAACCAAAAATGAAGACTTGGAGACTTGAGCCTATTGACAGTGGCAAGTTTTGGCTCTATAGAATAGAGCCTTACCAGCTCAGAACATCTCTCACAGTTATTTAACTACCTCACACTGAATTCTGAGGTCACAACATCCACGCAGGGTGAGCATTTCTTCAGTTCAGGGACAAATAAGAAGAAATCCCAAAAGAAAATCCCACAATAACTGTGATATTAGCTGACATTAGCTGTGTTCTCCTATCCACAGCAGCCCATAGATACAAGTTTTTACTGGCATCTTAACAGCAGGTTTGGAATTAGACCCCAGGATTGACATTGCCTTTGAAACTGGGCACACACCAAGGGAAAAGTCATTCAGCCTAACAAAGAAATGTAGAATAGACTGCATAGCATCTACTAACAGGAGAAAGGCCTGACCACTTATGAGAGTAAAATGTACAGGTTAAAAAAAAAAAACCAACCAACAGAACAACAAGCCTGACAAGAAAACCCCCAGCAGATCTTCAGAGCTTCAAAAGGATAACCATAAAATGTCATGAACTTCCATTTGTTATTCTCTTTATTACCTATGCAAGTTCAAATACTCATATCTCACAGCTGATGACATCATTCAGGGTCAGATTATCTATAATATTACCACTTTTTTTCTGTTTCAAAAATCAGAATTCCTAAACATGCAGACAGCAAACATTGCAATAAAGAAGTTGTCGTACCAATGTGGTCAGGGAATTTCTTTTCATGTAAAGTCTCTCCAAGTACTGCAGCCCCTCATCCTTCAGTAACTCCAGAGGGAAGTGATGGAGATTTCGGTAGTTTAAGAACAAGTTCTTGTGCCTTTCCAGCTTTGCCTCAGAGATTGTTTTACACAGTTCTGATGCCATGACTAAGCACCACATCTACTGCATCGCATCCTCTGAGAGCAGACCCATTTCTAGGAGACAAAAAGAGGAAAAAACCCCAGTATTATCAAGGTGTAGTCATGCCTTCTTTTGCAGGAAGAGTCATTACAGATTATCTGATAATTTATCTAAACACACTTGTTCCAGTTAATACACAAAGTCCCCAGAACATCCACACCATAAGATATGTTAGAAGAAAGTCTTTGACTACTTCCTGGATCAAACTTTAGTGCATTATAGGACCTGAAATAACAGAATCTTTAGGTATATTTAATGCTTTTAGTTTCATCCATGTTCAACGGACCTTTCAGATTATTTTGTCAAAATTGCCACCACAAGAAGAAAAAAAAAAGCAACCTCTATTAACCATTACTGATGTCCCACATCTGTCATGTGACACGTGCTAAAAAAAGAACCCACAGATAAGAAAAACACATAATTAATAGAGGATTTCGGTCTCAGATGACTAAAAAACACCATTATCTTTTAAGCCAGTAGACAAAAGGCAATGAAAGTTTGAAGTGCTTTCCCATATAAAACTAGTGGAACAATTTACCAGTTGGAAGAGATAATTGGGATGGATATCCAGTAAAGACATTTAAAAATAATACACTAATATATGAGAAATCTGAAACTTACAGTGAAAAACCGTATAAAGGGTTAGATAAGACAGCAGATTTTCAGCTTGCTCTACTAAAAATAAAACCGGAAAGAACAAAGTGTCAAGCTTTAACTCTCAATTTCAAAACCAGAAAACAAAAGCAGGAAGACAAATTAAAAATTAACTTGTATCTGAAACCTGACTTTATTCAACTTGTTTTTCACATATAACCAAAATTGAAGTCAATATTATGCTGTCTAGATTTAGACAATAGCAGCAATGCTGCATCTTTTCAACTACCTCAGAAAAACATAATAAACCCAGACTACTCATTTATTTAAAGTTACCATTTTGTTACAGACTCGTGTATATAAATTAATTCCCTTTAACGAAAGGCAAGGACACAGAACTGCTTCCCACCAATAACATTTTCTATTTTAGTTCAATCCCTCACTGAAGGAGAGGTTTTTAATCACAACAGATACTGGAAGTGAAGGCCCTGAATCAAGAATCCCATCTGATGATAGGCATGGTACACAAACTCCAGCTGAAGACTGACAATCCAACCATACATGTAAATCAAACTACTTCATTAGAGTAATTCCCTTGATTTGCAGGTAACAGCTCTCAGCAGTGATCTGTGTCCTTCTGGAGCAATACGCATTTGTGAGGTTTTTAAGAGGCTTTTAACAGTTGCCTTCAGTAGCTGTTTTAGGGAACAGGGCACACACACTGGCCATTGGCACTGCTAACATTAAAGCTCTCTTAGACCAGATGATCAAGGAAATGAAGTCATTACAATTCCCAACTCCACTTCTGTGATCAACGTTAAAATAACTCATGGAACAGCATTAAAATTTCTCATGTGCATAGTCTGAGTATTTACTATTAACTTCTATAATATAAGACATGGTAAAGGAAAGCTCATCTTTCTCTGAATTTTTTTTTTATCAGAAACTGAGAAATGACGAAACATATGCATAAATATCCAATAGCCTTCTATTTTGTCCAGAAATGGTTTTTAGGTGTCCTGCACTTGTGGGTTTCTCTTTAGAGTTGTAACTCCATAAAACAACTGCACATTTAGCCATGGCACACACGGATACACAGACATCCAACCCCACAGATACAAAGTCCAGTCACAATCTACTTTGGCTCTTACTTCAAAGGAACCTCCCCCTACTCCCTTCCACCACCAGCCAAACTTTTCCTCTCTCAATTATCTTTTCCCAAGGATGAGGCGCAGCCTTACCAAAGAGGAACAGCCACAACCACGGTCTTGAAGGGAGGTAAAAAAGGAGGATGAGGGCTGATAGCACCCAGTGACGATGGCCCTGTGAGGAGCCGGGTTCTTCAGGGAAGAAAAGGGCGAGGGGGAAGGGGGCACGGGGGAGATCGGGGGAACGGTGGGAAAGGGAGGCGGGAACGGGGGGAAAGGAGGGGCACCGGGCAAGGAGGACACGGGGAAGAGANTCCCTTCCCCTGCCCCCGCCCCCCCCTCGGCCCCGCCGGGTCACTGCCACTCACCGGGGCCACCGCAGCGGGAGCGGCGCCGCCGCCGGCCCAGGGACCCGGGGGCGGGACGGGAGGGACCGCGCGAGAGCGCGGCCGCCGCACGGCTCTCGCGAGACACCGCCCCGCCCCGCCGCGGGCAGCAGCCAATCACAAGGCTCCATCTCTCCCGCCTCCCTTCGCCAGCCAATGGGAGCGCGCCGCCCCTCAGCGCCTCGCCCGCTCCTGGCTGTGGGCTGAGGGGCTGCGGGCGTTCCCGCTGTGCAGGTGTTCCCGCTGTGCAGGCGTTCCCGCTGTGCAGGTGTTTCTGCTGTGCAGGCGTTCCCGCTGTGCAGGTGTTCCCGGTGTGCAGGTGTTTCTGCTGTGCAGGTGTTCCCGGTGCGGCTCCATGAGCGAGTATGTGGGCTCCACTTGCCTCCCCGCGTGTTCACACAGCCCCCGGTGCTAACAAGTGATCCCTGCTTAATCGCTGATAAAGGAGAACATCATTTGCTGATTAAAGTTGTGGTCAGGGATCACCCTCTCAGCTTTGGTGCAGCTGCCGCTGCCTTTTTTTTCTGTGTTAGCGGCAGAATGGAGACTTGTCAGGCGATCCTGCCTGCACCCACAACCTGCCCATCACGACCATTTTTTACCCATGATAGCTAGCCTGTGGAAACGTTTTGATTTTATGTGTATTCACACACGCTAAGACGACGCATAAAGGCTTGTTTGTGTCGTGTCAGTTCTCTGCTGACAGCAAATTCCCTCATACTCAGGGTATTTTACATGACCGGGTATTAAAAAGTTGCTTTTTGCTGAAGATAGCTCTACAGCTGGCTAAAAAAGAATCTCAGCTGCAGAAATCCTCTTCCTAATTGCCACAGACTAATTAACATAAAGTGGTCCTAATAAGATTCACACTGCAGGTTTGCAGGGTTACCAAGATGAACACCTCGCAGACAACACTTCTTCTATATATTCACATAACTTTCACTTGAAATAAATCAACATGCAAAAAAGCTTAAGATCTTTTCCCTTGCAGACTCATTTCTCTCTTTTTCAGTTCTAAATAAAGAATAGCAGCCCTTAGTGGCTCATTTTTCATCTTCCTGCCCTTGAAAGGCAATAATTGATTGTGACAACTACACTTGCTCCATCTTAATTTCCAGTCGCAGTCTTTTTGGAGTTGTTCTTTTCAGAAAAAAATAGATTGGGTTTTGTTGAAATAATTTACCCTTCAAAATTCAACATCCTCCATATTTATCACATCATACTGCACACATTATTT
This sequence comes from Rhagologus leucostigma, assembly GCA_013397725.1. NCBI lineage: Eukaryota > Metazoa > Chordata > Aves > Passeriformes > Rhagologus > Rhagologus leucostigma. The sequence continues at coordinate 4,920,588 of VZTD01005508.1, read as the reverse complement.
CTTACTGTGGTTGATAGAACTTGTCTATTTTATTCAACTGATGTTAAATTCCAGGAAGTGGCCTGCTTGTAGACCACCATGGTTTTAAAACCAGTAAATACATCACGCTTCTTAATGTCGCTTTGGTCTCGCACTATAAATATCTGAGAAATTAAAAGTCAAGCATATTTCAGACCGAAGTAGAAGCTGAATATGAGGACTGTTAGCAACACGTTCCTCAGAGAGAATTCAACGTGTCAAACCAAATGTACTTCTCCAGGATATTGAGTCATTGATCAGGACAGAAACTGTGTTTGTGCCTTCTTCTACTGAAATAGAAAAGGGAAGATGAAGCTTTTTTCCCTGGGAGACCAGCTCTTAACAGAGCCAGGGTACTTACTGTGTTTATTTACACATGTGTTGTAATTGTTTGGGGTTTCTTGGTTGGAGATTTTTTGAGAGAGTAACAGGTAGGAGATAAGCACTCTGAAATTTTGAGAGCAAATTTTGTCTCTTCTTTTCTGCTCACACCAACACACATCACTTTTTCTTGTGTCTTTCCCCCTGAAAGGTCACTCAGGAGTCTCTCTTTGTTGTTTTGCATAGCCTGAATCGCACACTCATTCATTCTGTTTTTTCCCCTCAGCCAATGCCACGGCGATCTCTGAAAAGCACTGCTCTCGGATCCGAAAGCCGATCCCCGAAGCTCTGATCCTGCACAGCTCAGGTGTCCAGTCTTGCTTGTGTAGTCACAAGGCTAAAAATGTTGAGCAGAGCAGGGATATTGGAATCTGATCTTCTGGTAAAGGAGAGCATTTGCCTCATGGTTGCCAAGTCATTCTCATCTAACAAGTCAGACCAGTGCAATCTCTCTGCTAAGTAAATTTTACTGTTTCTTTACCCTAATTTAATTCTTATTTTTGTGCTTCTGAGAGCACAGAGGGCTTGACTTTTCCATCTTGCTAAGAAGGATGGCCAATCTTACCTGGGCCTACATAAAAAAACTAATAAAACTTGCTTTGAAATGCCAGTTTAAAGTAGATCTATTCAAGTAGTTTTCAGTTGTCAGTGACTTGAAGATCCACCATCATCCAGTGGTTTACTGGAACAAATCCAGTAACTGGAGCAAACAGGCACAGCTTCACTGGTGATCCCTTGTGGGTGCCAAAATCACACAAGTCAGATGGAGATAGTGTGAATAAAAAGATTCATTATACAAGGTAACTAATTGAAACTGACAACTTCGGGAAGATGCAATTGGAAATACCTTTGCATAGTAAAGCTTTATGCAAACATTTTCTTTTGTTTTGCCAAGTGAAACATAAAGAAATTATTTTTATTGAGGCTTTTATGACAAGTTTCCTAGCTCTCAGTGTCACAGACCTACCGGATCCAAAGTATCTCAGTGAACTTTTGAATTTGAGTTTGAACACTGTGAGGTTCCACCTCCCTAATAATCCTGCATGAGTCTTTTCCACCCAGTGCTGTGGATACCACTTACATTGAATCATGTGCATTAAATTAGAATTTTTAAGTCTAGAATATGATAAAAATACCCACTTAGCAATTAAAGGTCAGTTTTTAGCAGCAGGAAAATTCAGCGTGATTGATGCACGACAGCGAGAGAGTGTTTCTCCTTTAAAGTCGGGTAATTACTAAGTATTTTTATTCTCTGCTCTTCAGTGTGTTAAGTAGCAGCACAAAATGGGCTTTCTTGGACATCACTGTGTTCTGAGAATTATGGTGAGGCAAAAATCCATCAGTAAACACTGAGCTCATGCAATTATGCTTGATACAGAGAGGTCCTGTGGGCTGGAGGAATCTTCTAGGCACAAGGAATCAACAGATCAATTCAGTGATCAACAGATGCAGTTTCAGCTTTCTTTAGGTTCTGGTGTGTATGAGTGTTAGCACAAGTGTGTAAAGCAGTAGTAACCCAGTGCACAGCCTGGTGTATCTCCCAGGTCTCACAGCCACTGAACATATTTTCCATGCTCAGACTGGAGAAGAATCTGCTTAACACATGCTTGGGACATTTGGAACGGTCTAGGAGAATGGCTGAGCTCTCCTTTACATGGCAAGATTCCAGCACAGGGGCTGAGTGGTTTGTGCTGTCCTATTGTCCTCTGCTTATCCCTAGAAAATGAACATTGCCTGGAATTTTGAAAGCTCTTATGCAGTTGAATATGCAGTTTCATTTTTCTGCTCTTACAGACACCAAGGGGTGGCTTTCTCCCTCATCTGAGAACTAGTAACTTCCACTTCTCTTTGAACAAGAGCCAAGGGCCTTGTGTCATCATCAGGTTCTGCAAACTGAGATTTGAAGAAGCAAACAGAACATTTCCAGTTTGCATCCTTTCTTGGAGAATTTCAAATTTTAATTCTTCTTACCCTTGTTTTCACTTTACACTGCCTTATATAAGATTTTTTCAGTCAATCCAGATTTCATATAGATAATGATACAAGATTCAGCTGGTGTAAATGTCAAGAATTTTGGATCTGTTCTTTCCACAAGAGATTTATTTTGCATCATGCATCATTCGTTGGTTTGTCTCTTGTACCAGAAAGAAATAAACTCTCTAAAATATTCGGTGTTTACTAATGTAGAAAGAATCCATTCTCCAGAAAGTCCCCATTCTTCTTAGGAAGTCTTTGTAACTTCCAGTTAGTAATTTTGGTTTAGAGACAAAGCTCTCTTATTTGAGTGGAATAAAGTTACAGTGACTCATCATGGTACTGCTAACTTTGATTCCATAAATGTTTTAGTTTTAACTCTGGTTTCTTCAGCAGTACAAAAATGGGAAGGCAGATGGAGCTCCTGCACAACGAGTGCCAGCATGCCAGTATTTAACGTTTAGACATCATCCACCTTTGGCTCAAGTCTTTTTATTTTCAGTTTATTCATTATTGTATTTGTTAAACTCGGACTGACTCCTTTTTCAATGGCACAATAATGCTAATGAAAAATCTAATTTCAAATGAAGTTATCTGCACTGCCTGGTATGGTTCAAATCAGCATTGCTCAAAATGGAAGCTTTTAAAACAGTTTATTGCTAATTCGGGCTGAACTAATTTTTGAGGGAAATTTCTTGGTAATCACATTGATTATGTTGTGTAATAGATTCCGTAAGAAGTAATGGAAAGCACTGGTCATTTGGACAAGCTGCATTTTGAATGGAACAACCCTAATACAGAATAAGCAAGCAGTGGATTTTGTCCCTGATCATGCAGTTTCTGCTCATTCTAAATTCCCACTGATCTAATTAATCTCAATTGGAAAAAGAACAATGCCTCACTGACTGCCCCAGAAACCAAATTCCTCTGTTAATGTGTTAAGCAAATACAACAATAGGCAGAATCAACATTTCTGCCTCTGCTCCATCAGGAAATCTCAATATGGGATCACTTCAAAGGTAACAAACCAGCCAGCTCTCCACGGCTTTTCAGTTGTTAGTCCTTTAAAGACTGTGAAAGAGGCATGTAGCATGTGGAGGTATTTTGTGTTACCTCTTGTTGACAAGATAATCACGGCTTTCAAATTAATTTCAATTAACCAAATATTATTTTTCAACTTGCCAACATTGCTGTATGTCACAAATGCATTAATGAATAATTTTTTTTTATTGTTTGGAATTCACTTGATGAAACTCTTTAAACTTGACTTTTTTGGTTAAAGTCACTTAAAATATTATCTCCAGTTTTGCTTCGTTCAAACCAGTAAGGTGGTAAAGCTTAAATAGCAAATTTAGACAGCACATGGACACTTATTAATTTCAGGCAGCAAATAGCATGAAATGTTCTTTGGTCTATTTTTATGTGTCCTCAATAATATTATTTTTTACTACCGCCCTCGGTTGCCACTGAAGCTCTGTGGTGGTGATTTCTCCATCCTTCTGCCTGCCCCAAGGTTTGCTTTCTTTTCATCTTCACTGCATTTCCCTTCAGTCCAACTGACAGACCTGCTGAGTTTGCAATAGTTGTCAAAAGATTCCTGAGTATTTCTAATGATTTGTTGGATCTAATTTGACCAAAAGTTGTTATTCATTTAACTGAAATCAGTAGTTTTAACATTAATCATTAATTATTCTGAAGTTCCTACTTCCAGATACCAAACCTATTCCAATTCTTTGATCTATGTCTATTGCTGCCTAATGTAATTTTCTTTCTCCTCTTAGCCATTTATTTTTCTGAGAAGTCTCATGATCTGGTGTTGAAACAAAGTCACATCTTGTAGAAAGACTCCATAGCATCAGCAAAGCTTCACTGTTCCCATAAATTTACTTTAAAACTTCAATAAAATATTAAATCCCTATACTCTCACCCACACAGTTTCATAATTTTAGCACGTATAGGCTTGAAATGAAAGTATTTGAGTGACAATACACACACTTGGAATAACATTTTTATATATTTACGAGATGTTTGTATTTCTCATGGAAAAGTTTCAAATGAGGTGCCAAATATCTTGGTTGTGTAAGGTGACCGGTTTTGTAATTTTATTCCGCCATTCATTTCGGAAGGGTGTTAACTCTGTGACCTGTTACATTATGATAGAAATAAGGCAGGTGGTGAGCTATTTTTCATTCCAAGAGAATATAAATAGTGAAGGGGGGCAGCATGGTGTATACACAGCTCTTTGATTTATGCAAGCATATTGTGGAACCTGTTTGAGGGAAGTCAGATATAGAAATCTTCTGTTCCTGAGACCAGTGGGAGATTTGCTTTTAGAGAGCTTGCAGGGTTTCTCCTTTTCATGTCAACCATCCATCTGGTTACAGCTGGGATCTGACCTTTCTTTTTATTGAACACTCTAGGAATAGCTTAAATATATGCCAGGATGTTCCACGTGCTGGGGAGACACTCAATGGGCTGCTTCCTCTCAAACGCAGAATTTTTAGATTTCCAGAGCAAACCAGAAAAGCCAAAGATCTTTCTTTTCTTGTTAATGCTCTGTGTTTCCTCTCAGAAATCTTTCATGGAATTCTTGAGCACTTTGTACTGAGAGGTCTGTCAGGTAACCAAAGATACACTTGCCTGGGGAGCCCTTAGCTAGTGGTCAAGGTCTTGCAGCAGCGACTGCTGAGTGTGGGTACTTTTTTCCGAGTCCACACCTCCTTCCTGCCTTTGTCACATTTGCACCACAACACTGATAAAGATCTTTCCACTTTATAGAGTCATGGCACAATATTTGTTACCAGCTCCCCCTTTCCTCGGTGTAAGGAGTGTTTCAGACAAAATGCCTTTGTGTCTGGCAGCAGCTCTGCTCCCAGGGAGCTGTTCCAGGCCATATGTCTGTTAACATCTTCTGTCTGACAAAAGGAGATAATTCTGCCTTTGTTCAAAAGCAAAAATGGAGACTCAGTCATTTCTACTGAAAATATTTCACTGAAACTATTTTTCCTTTTTCACCAAAGGTATAGGAAAAAGCCGTGTGCCTTGTAGACTCTTACAGAGATTAATACCCCATAATTCTGGTCCAGTGAAATAATTAGGTCTGTTAAACCCCTTTCACGCTTTTAGCACTGAAGTCATGGTCAGTGAGTTCAAGCTTCTTAAATCCACATTATATACTTAGAACAGCTCTCCTCTATGAGTGATGACACCTTCATAGCAGGAGCCCAGAGCTACACATTGCTACAAATTAGAGATAGCCCCACCAATACTGCTATAACTTCATTACAATCCTTAAATTGATGTGTGTTTCTTTCATAAAATAGAAGCCAGCCAACCAAGCACATACAAAACACAAAATTTGCCTGCTGCAGAACACATCCCTGTCAGCATTCCAGTGCTGCACTCGAGTCCCATGTTGGGTAGGGCTATGGATAGGTATCTTAGCACACTGCTATCAGGAAATCGTTTAATTTTATTAGATGTTTGAAACACATCTAAAACCAAAGGAGAAATTTATACCAGACCTCTTTTGTGTGGTTTATATTTTTGAAAAATGGGCATTCTCTGTGTATATCCTGTCCATAGGGGTGGCTAATCTGTAATGTCACTCCTGACAAATGGATCACTCTGGATTTGGAAAACCATGTGGAGAAATGCACCATGCTTTGGCCTCTATGTTTTAAAAAGTCCATCTAAATAGTCTTAATATACCCCTAAATAAGTGGAGAAAGAGAGGAAACTGATATTAGGAAATGGAGAAGCCTGCTTCCATGGAAGATTTATGTGGTACAGTATGCCAGCCTTTAACAGCATATGTCAAGTTTGTAGAGGTTGATGACAGGGTATGTTCTATTCTGATGAGAGGGCTCAGCTCTCAGTGACTTTGGCCATCCCTGATGCAGAAAAAACCACGGCAGTTAAGCAAATAACTTTTTCCTACTTCCATTTGCAAGTGTTTCCTCCCTCACCTCTTCACCACACATACATGACTTCCAAAGCAATTCAGGGTAAATGGCAAATCCTTTGTGTTTGAAAAACTGTCCTTTTCCTTCGGTTCCTTAGGGGAAGGACTGTACTGAAACCACATGAAACAACTAAAAGGTACTTTTCCAGGCTGAAAGACAAAGTCAAGGATCAATGCACAACAACAGCATGGAAGATAACAGCAAAGTTAAGTAGAGAAAAGCATCACAACATAAGAGCTTAGAAGACTCCCAGTGTTCTGACCTCTGCTGTCATAAAGTCTTTGAGTTTGTTCAATACCTGATAGGAAAAGAGTCCAAAACCCACAGAAGATGAACCATGCAAAAGGGATTTTCTTTGTTCAGTAGAACCAGAAGTTATGCCATGATATTCAGACACAGTGAGTATTTGTTGTAGGGTGCTCTGTTAATTTAGCTACAGCATGTTGTCCTGTTTGATTTATTCGGATTTTTCAGCTTTATCTTTCCTCCTCAAATTCCACCTGTGGCACAGAACTCAGCAATATGCAAATATTGCAAGAACATTGCAACACATCTGAAAAGCTCATAGTATTTCTCTACGCTTTTATTTATATAAAGCTAGAATAGGGGAGGATTTTTTTTGCAAAATCAGATACTACTTAGTAAAGCTGAAATTCAGCTCAATACAAACTCTGCAATTTGTCCCTAATATTGGATTCCACATTATAATTTTAAGTGCAAGAATATGAAATGTCCAAGGGGTTGTACAGACTCTCATCTTGGGAAGTTCAGTGAGAGCAAACTCCAGTGAATGTTAGAGCAAGGAAGAAACTAAGCTTGTTTTTAGGAATTGTTATAAAGGAAGAACCAAGGTAGAACAGGGATCTTGCAGAACTGAGTAAACGATTTTAAAATATTTCTAATTTATTTGCTGCAGACAGAGGGTCACTCAAAGATGAAGGTAAGCCCATATTCTTTAACCTCCTTACCTGCACCAGATAGCCAGGGCAAGCAGATCAGTTAAATGCAATGTGTGGGGAGAAAGTAACATTTCCATTCAATGATTTATGCTCGGTATTCCATTGGTGTATAAAAACACAGCTAGGAAAGTAGTTTCATGCATATTTTAAAAAGCTATTTCAAGTCACCAGAGACAGGAAGGCCATGAAAGACTTGTGGATGGCAAGTTTATAAGAAGAAAACAAATGGAAGGGAAATAAAATCCCTTTCCAGCAGTATTTGACTTTCCCAACACATGTGATAGACATAAGCAAACTTCTCATTTTGTTCCTGACACTTAGCAATGTTCCCCACTGTTTTCAGATCCCTTGGACTTTTCTTCTTTCCCATCACTCAATGAAGAGATAAGTTATCTTCAAAAGGCTTAGATATAAAGTCTAGTGAAATTACAGAAATGGAAATATGTACTAATCAGAAAAGCAACCTACTCTCATATCTAAGTTTACATGAATACTATCAGTATTTAAGCCAATAAACCATTTGATTTCCCTTGTGCTTCTCTGTGTTTGCCTCCTTATTTTGACTTAGCAGTTAGATTATTAGCTTTGCTTTCTTGCTTCAAAAAATTCAGAAGAACCACAGCAACAATTTCCAAACAAAAAAATTCCCAGTTTTTGCTGAGCACTGTGGCAGGGGAAAAGCTTTGATTGTTTCAGGATACTATAGGCTTGATTCAGCCCCAAGCTCATGGTGAGTTAAACATCTTTGTCCTCTTTTCTCACACCTAATCTTCCATCACAAACTACAGCTTTCTTGCAACGTTTTTTTTAAATTGTGGCTGTCCCCTCATTAGGTAGCACCATAATCCTTCAACTTCTGTGGCATTCCAGCAAGTTTGCAGCTCTGGATTCAAACTGGATCACTGCTGGGTCTGTCCAGCTGCACTGAATCTCCAGTGGGATGACACTGATGAACACTGGACAACGGCAAACAATCCAAAGCCAAACTCACCAGTGCAGCTGATGAGGTGAACAACAGTTGATGACTGCAATACCCTATAAATTCCAGCTACAGATTAGTAGGCAGCTCTTTTCCCAGCAAACTGCAACTGTACATGTAAATTGTCCACTTAAAAATCTCAAGTGCTTTAATTTCCTGGAGCTATTTACACATCTTGGAGACCACAGCAAGAACTTCCTTACAAGGGTAAGAAAAGCCACTGCTCTTCTGCAGCCAGAAAAGTCCTTACAAACCAATCATCCTTCTGTTCTTGGGCTGACTGAAGAAAGAGCATGAAAAAATCAAGAATATTTTGGAATACCATTCCCAGAGGTGAGAACTTTCGTGAAGATTTTTATCATCATTTTCAAAAGACAGTCAGTTGTAGATGACATTAAAGAAATGTCCTGACTTTTGTAACATTGCTGATGAGAGGGGATCACACAGGTAAACCAGCTCTCAGACCATTCAGGGCTTCAGAAATTGAAACTGAATTGCCCTGAAGACAAATTGATAGAGCACATTAAGGTAGAATATGTTGGCAACTTCACCCATCCTCAACTTCAGTTCATTTAAAGAAGGGCACAGATGTCCATTCTGAGGTCACTGATCAAGGTTCTCATTTTATGATTATTTCTATTAGACTTCCTAACACTCCAAAGACACCCAGACCACAATCAATCACCTCCCCAAAGCCTTTAGAATAAGGACATTTTCTCCCAGTTCCAAGTTTTACAGGCTGTACCAGCTAACTGCTTGTACTGGTTTAGATGACTGCAGAAACAGCTATATCAGACAAATTCTTGTTTGGTTTTTTTGTTTTCATTTCAACTCTGCACAATCAGTTTGAAGAGGGGAAGTCTAAGGATTACAGTCTCGTTGTTTTCTACTCTGTTGGGTGGCAAAATGATAACCTGAGGCAGGCCAGCCTTACCAGGGCAGCAGCTGGTGTCAGAGTTTTATAGTAACACTTCTCCCCAGCACTGAAAAGCATTCAAGACATTTTCCTTTTGTTTATAGCTCTTCCCATAAATGATATTAATCTGAAGTAGCTTGTGAGGCAAAGAGCACTTCAGTGTAAACCTTCCAAGGGTGATAGCAGGCGCAGAGCTGCACACAGGCAGCCTTGTTAGGAATTGTTTCCCTCTTTGCTTTTCAGTGCTTGAGCCACTTCCAGACTGTGTTCTTTAAAGAGCATTTGCACAGAGTATGCACAAGGCAGGGAGAGTTCTTTAACTCTGCTGTTCTTCCCCAGGTTGCCGTTGTCCCAGGTCAGTACAAGGCTGAATTTCCATAGCAGATTTGGCCCATGGGCACGGTCATTTTGGATTCAGTTCTATTTGCTGCAAACTTTCCCAATTTATATCATCCCTTACACTATGCTAAACACATTAGTACTTTCCTTAAAAACTATTATATAAATTAGGGTATTACAGTTTTTGATATGACAATCTAAGAAGATTCTTTTTCATGAGAGAAACAGCTGCAATGAATTACTTGCTTGTCACCCAAATAAAATACACATATTTAAATCAACAAGAGTATAGTGTTTTCACAGGAAGTGCTTATATAATCTCCAAATTAAAACAGCTGAGTGGTTTTAGCTCTATGGCAGCTTCACTTTCAGTGCATGTACATCTTGCATGTTCACTTAGAAAAATATTATCCCAAGGTTCAATTCTTGTATTTGCACTCATAATTCAATTATTTGGCCATTTTGTTGAAAAAAATGAGACCAAGATGTACATTTTTATACTACTGAAGAGCTAATAATGTTGTTTTAGCACAGTCCCATTGCCTATCACAGGATTTCAGTTTAGAGATGTTCAATGTCCAAATCAGTCAAACTGGATTTAATTCAGACATCTAATTCCCTCAGGCCTGGCTGGAAAATGTCAGCCTAAAATAGCTTGTGCCTGAGTAGAACAAACGAGAAAGGCACTTCTGATGTATGTATTTATATGTCCAAATGTCACAGAGTGCTGGAATAGCGACTGACCCCTTCCTACGGAGCTGAACTGCCATGCACAGCACTAAGAGAGCTCTCAGGAGCTGCAGGAGTTCCTTCCACCTGCACAGCACCTCCCTAAAATGGGAGAAAGAGCTCTTTAACTTCACCAGGTATTGAGCAGTGATTATAGGAAAGGTTAAAATAGCTCCCCCTGAGGTACCAGTTACAGGCTGGCCCAAATGCCAAGGCTTTGCAAGGTGAGCTAATGCTCTAAACAAGACTCTGGATCTTGGGTGACTTATGAGTCAAGAACAGGATTTAATGCTCCTCAGTAACATGAACACAGAAGGCACTAACCATTCCATGACTTGCTTCTGAACAGGAGAAAGTTAAATATTTCTCACCTTCATTTTCAGTTAGAAGAATAGGATATCAGAGGTAGATGGACAAATAATTTGTGTTTCAGAAAATGAAGCACAGAATTTACAAACACCTTTTTCAAAGATCAGCTGTTAACTACCTGCTGCCCTTAAACTCTCCTGGAAGGAAGGGAAAAGATGATCTGAAAGGTGCTGAAAGGCAAATAAAGCATTTAACATTCCTGAGAAAACATAAAATAGCCACAATTTTGAGGGCACAGGGACAGCACAGAGCAGAAAGGAAAAATCCTGAAACATGTTCTTTAATGGGCAATTGCTGAGCAAAACTGCAAAGAATTTATATGGGAAATTTCTTTGATTCTTTCACTTAACAGAAAGAAATCAGTTACTCTGTGTTTTTTCATCCTGAGGTCATCTTAAAGCAGCATGACAAAAACATTCTAGTAGAAATAAAGAATTCAGCATTATCACCTTGTTCTAATGAAATCATTAAATATTCTGAAGTTCTTAAATAAATATTTTTTAACTTGCTCATCCTGTTTGTTTATAGATTTATTATTAGAAGCTAAACCTCTGGACTTGCTTTTTTTCCTTTGCAATAGGTAATTTATACCATTCATACTGAAGAACAGAGAATTGCTGTATTTTTCACTGCTGTGAAGAGCTACACTGTGTTTCACTCAGATTCCTAGCAAAGCTGCTTGTAAACAACATTTGAATTAACAATTCAGGTATAAACTTATAATTCAATTAAATTCAAATAAAATTCAAACAATTCAATGTAAAATTAGAAAACAGATTATTGGAATTAGATCTTTTTTTTACTATAGGTTTGTTAAAAAATGTATTTGAGAAAAAAAGCATCTTTTAGCATTAAAGATTACTACTTGATATTTAGTTAATTCCTAATAGATGCTTTTTTATATAATTCTGGAATTGAACTATCTATGTACTCTTTTTTGCCATAGTTTTTCCATACACACTATGTTTCTGCTCAGCATACCATGAACAGCAAAAAAGAAAATACAAAGAAAAGGAGAAACTTTGGCAATAAATTGTTCTTTTTCCTCACACTGAATTAGAGAGAGCCCTTCCCCAGCAGAAAAGTTTCACAATTAGACATTTGCTTTGTCAGCCCCAGTTTGCTTCTCTTGTTCCTAACAGAGACTTTAGTTGCATTTCTCCACATTCTGTATTTTGCAAATATTAGCACAGAAAATTTAAAGACAAAAACTCTGGCGAATACATTTGGATTACGTTTAAGGATAATAATGACAGTCCCAAACTGGAATTCAGAAGACAATGGCAAACTCTTCACTCTATTCAGCCAGCTTTGGATGAGGCAATTTTCAAAAGCAAGTTGGCAGAAATACAGGAAACTATTACCTATCCAAGTTAAATCCCAGAAAGCAAACTTCTGGGGGTTTTTGTTTTGATTGTTTGGGTTTTTTTAATGGCTACTCTGTTTTAAAATGAAGAAATTGGGGTGACAACACCTGATGTTGTCCTGCACATCTGGTTTAGGTACTCATGTCCTGCCTTAACTGAGATAATTTAAAATTAGGTCACATGCAGGGAAAATTTAGATTTTGTAACGAGTAGGATTTATTTTCAGTTTCTTTCATAACAAAAATTGAAGCTAAATAGCTCAAGTAAGAGTTGGCATTTTTTCCTCTCTTCTCTGACCACCAGTTAAGTGTTCTGGTCACTGTTTCTCTCACAAAAAGCAACTCCGCTGCTGAAAGAAGGGAATTAGCCCGGCTCCATCCAGGATCTCAGCCCAGAAGTACCCAAGACAGAGGGACGCCAGGGAGTGAGGGAGTGGCTGGAAGGGCACACAAATAGAGCACACATGAAACCCAAGCAGGTACAACCATTAGCTGGAGAGCTGGCAGTGCTATAAAGATGCTTTTCAGATAGGCATTTTATACCCTGGCACATCTTACTCTGGCTGCCTCTGTAATGAGCCAGGGTCCTTCATCTCAGTAACAGGAACTTGGCTCATCCGAGTCATCCACAGAACCAGGGAAGCGCAAAAGCAGGCGGTGAAGATAAATCCCATATTTGTAGCTGCTGCTGACTCTGCTGGAGGATCTAAAGCTGGCATCTGCAGGCCATAACTCATGGAAAAAGTTATGCTTCTCAGCTCTGCCATCTGATATGAACTTGTGTGTAACTTATTTCCTATTCCATCAGCACTTGGGAAGGCTCTGCCATGGTGGGAGGCAGCTGTGCCTCTCCCAGAGGGACACTGCTGTGGGTCATGGCATGGTAGCCACCAGCAGGCAGCGGTCAGAACATCGGTGCACAGGACTGGGCCAGCAGATTCCTGCCAGGGCAGCAGGGAAGGTGTCCATCTGCTGGGATCCAGGACTCCCAGCCAGCTCTCTGGCCTGAACAGAAATTCAACCATTCCCTGTGTCACTCTGAGCTCATACTGACCTCGTGACTGACCTGCAGAAGCTCAAGGAGCTGCGTTTGTCCCCTTCTGGTGTCCTTGATGCAGGAGAGCTGTTGGCAGATCACTGAGGGCAATCGCCTCAGGTGACAGGGCCCATCTGCCAGAGTTTCCTACGATCCTGGGAATTTCCCTTCCAACTCAGCATGTTCTATGGTTCAATGATTTTCTGAATTTGGCTAGTGGCTCTCAGCACTGGTAACAAGAGGTTCCTCCCCTGCCCTCTTGCTGGCAGCAAGTGTTTTATTTGTGATATCACAAAATATTTGCTCTGTTTTGAGACAAAAGAAGAGGGGATGCCTCTGCTTGCCTTCTAAAAATAATCTCTGCAATCTTATTCTAAGTCCTAAAAGGGAGTTGCTGGGTTCTATGATAATGTGTTTGATCATCTCCTGCAAGAAGTTCATGTCCCACTTATTTATTTTAATGGCATGAGACCAGGGCTCAGGTATGGGCCATTCTTTACTAGTTGCACCCTATTAAAACAATTGCTCAAAAACCTGCTTTGCCTTTTTCCCCAAGCAGAAAGGTATTTGTGTCAGGATAGGAGGGATCAGAAACCATCAATATAGTGACTGGACTGCCAGCAACTGCTTTACATGTAACACTGTACTTAAATTTAGCAACTCAGTGGATTGATTGTAATAACAACCATGTCCTTCCTAAATTTCCAGAAAAGAGAAAACGAATACATTTATCAGAGAACCTTACAGCTTTGTTCTGACAGGGAACTAGATCCACTCAGGAATGCTAGCACAGTTTTACTGCCTTTTTTTCCCTCTAGCATTAATGTACACTTAAAGTGAATTCCTGTACGTCAGATGAGGTGAATCTATTTTCAGCTACAAGTAAGCAAAGCCATATTTGGGGTCTCAAAATATAAACAGCAGATCTCCAATGCAGATTTTATAACACAAGTTTAACTTATTGCCATGCTATTTCATCTTAGTTGAATCACAGGGCAAGACAGACAGTTACTTATTTCAGAAAAACTGGGTGGTGTTACATTTCCCTTTAAGGAATTAACACAATGTTTTATATTTTACTTATTTTCCTTCTTTGAAACAAAGCAATTATCCTGCTAGTCCTTCCCTCTTTGGTAAATTCAGCAGGCAAAGTAACAATCACTTGTTACAAATATTAAAGCAGCTTGATGGATTTTCTGGAAGTGCAGTCTTTATCTTCAAAATAGAAGCATCTATAGCAGTCTAAGAGATGTTACGGCTCACTTCATTTTTTAAAAGAATACAGAACACTGTAATAATTTGATTTTTTTTCCCCATTACGTTGCTCAGCAGCGGATCTTTTCCTTCTGCAGGAACATTCTACTGTTCTACACAATAATGTGCTGTTACTGGTCTAACTGGAAAAGATTTATTAAACTGACCAATTTTTAGAGAAAGGTTTTTCAATGAGAATTGTGCAATAACTCATCTGATGCTGAGAAGCGACATCTAACAAAGAGACAGAACTTGCAAAGCCGAGTCCACGCCTCAAAAGTTGCCCAATTCAGGACTCAAAAAGCGAGGCTGGTCTCTCAGCATGGGCTGCTTTTGTGCCTGCTGTAACAGCCCATTCTGCTTTGTATCAGCAGCTGCTGGGGTAGTTTCCAGCAGAGCTCTTTGGAAACCATTTCAATGGAAGTTTTTCCAGATGTAGGTGTGAGCACGCCAAACGCTCCGGCTCTTCAGTGTAAAAAGCAAACTGGAAGCTCACCCCGGGGCTTTAGCAGAGAGCAGCTTCAGTCAGGGCCCAGCTCAAAGAACCTGCTCTGAAACACTGCCATGGGTCCCCAGGGCTCAGTCTGGGGAGTGGCACCAAAATGTGGCAAAGTCTTCCTACCCCTCCTTCTCAAGCTTTTATTTTTCCCCCTCCGAGTATACAAATTGTCTAATAATCTGTATAAAGTTAGAATTATTTCTATTAAGGCTTCAGGAAAATGATTTAATACCCATAATACAGAACAAATACCTGCTAATTCTGTACATTATATGTAATTGCTCTCTCACACAAGGACAGAATAGATTGCCAGCTATCCAATCTACCAAATTATTTACCATGCAGTGAGATGGGATCTTATGGAATAAATAAATTCTGCAAAGGTGCAGCTTACCTAGCATTACAGCATCTTTATGATGCTGGCAGTTCTTAGGTTACAGGAATTCCAAACTTTAACCCTTCCCCTCTTCAAAGAAACAGGTGCTTAGCAAAGACTGATGTCAAGGCATTACTGTACAATTACAGGGCTAACTGTATTACTCAGAGTTAACACTATTTTTCATCTGTATATACTAGTGGAAAATACATATATTTGAATTTTCTCTATCAGTTTACTCCAGTGAGAATCTAAGAAATCTGTATCATACATTGTACACTGTATTACCTTCACTGCCAAATCTCATTTGGCACCCACAACAAAAAAAAGGACTGACAGCAACTCAAGAAACCGCTGACATATTCAGAGCGAGGTTTTAATTAGATCCCTTCTTGGCTGAGCATCTTCTTGCATCCTGTTAGAATCTCTATTCCTTTGCACTTCTCAGAGATATTTAGGCACAGGAGTCACACAAATGCTTGACAGAAAAGACAGATGAGTCAAACTGTTGGAAAGTTCCCCGGGCAGCAGCTCAGATTGCTCACTCACTCCTCAGGCTTTTTCCTCCACTAAATGTCAGATGTGTCACCGATTTAGCAGCCACTGCCTGAAGAGATTTGATTATGTGCCACCATGGCCATCACTAATTTTCTTGGTTAATGCCTCTGCTTAAGTGTAACAGCAAATAGTGGCAGAGGTGGTCATAGAGCATCTCTGCGTTTTCACAGGATGAAGCAATGGCATTAAGTGAAAGTAAAACCAAAATTAAGAGAAAATTCAACCAACCTAAAAGAGGCAGTTTCCAATTATGAAGAGAAGTTGTCTTTTTAAAAAGTTGTATTAAATAGCTGGGTCTCTTACAGGCACACTCTGCAAAACTAAACTAAAGTGGTAAACAACCTCTAGCTGATAATCAACAGCCTGTACCTCCCTGCCTGTTTCGCAGGGCCACAAAAAGGCTGACAAAGCAGAAGTCAAATAAGACAGACATCAACCCACCTTTCGTCTCCTTATGACTATTGACCCAAATCACATCATGACAAATGTAAGGAAAACAGAAATTTCAGCATGTCAGCAGAATTTTGGTTACAGTGTATTGCTTTTCCTATCAGGTTTATAAAATGTGAAGCAAATTCTACCTACTATTAGGGTTCAGCATCTCTTAACTTTCTCACCTGGAAAAACAGTCTGTAGTTGAACAAGCAGGTTTGATTCCAGCAGTAAATTCCTGCCACACCAACTTCACATCGTGATTTGGAAATGAAAATCAAAACCAGTACCAGTGGTTTGTGATAATCCAATAGCTGGAGATAATATCTTTCAAAAACCAGAGTTTTTCCTAGCTGAAGAAAAACTTTTCTTTGTTCATTAGGCAGGTTGCTTGTTATTTTGTTGGTTGCAGAGATTCAAAGGTAAAACTCTTTTTCCTGATGTAACTATTTAAATTTGGAGTATTAAAAAACACCTTTTATTTCCATTTAATTTTAAACTCTCCTTTTTAGAATTTAATATTGAGACACCCCTGTATTTTCAGTGCATCTTTAAAAAGTTATCACAACTGACAAGTGTGTCAAAACCAGGAAACTGAAATCTTGATGTATTGAAACCAACTCACTGTGAGTCCCATTCCTTACTGCTCAGAGAAATGCTTCAAGTTTCAGAGAAATCAGATTTTCACCATTGAGAGATTTAACAGCAATACTGCTTAATAGAGCCTGGAAACATATTTTTTCTGACCAAGGCCATTTTAGGTGGAAACTGTTTTGCTGATCACTTAACCATCTTCAGATTATGCTGTGATTTAGACAGTAGTTTCAGATACTTTCTTCCCTGATTTGCAAGATATAGGGAACTGTGTGCTTTTTCCTCAGTGTATTAAAAATGGAGGATCTCTTCAGAAAGTCTCACTCTTTCACATAAAAAAACTCATTCTGACCTATTTCTGTAATTAAGAGAAAAAACTGGGTTAAAGATATGGTATTTTCATTACAAATCAAGGGTGTAAAGAGAAAAATGAACTTTACAATACATTGAGAGGTACCATTTAAATACATATATGTGTGTGTGTGTATAGATACACATTCTTTTCCATTTAAGGTTTAAACATGTGTAAAACAGTTTTCTTTGCTAGAAAAGGGTGAAAGTTGAGACGTACCCGGGTCGACTGCTAGGATCCAAGGACAACTATGATGCTGACAACTCAGGGAATTCCACCTTCTGTGTTGCTTTATACTCTGTCTCTCCCAATACCTGTGGCACTCCAGAACCACTGCTGGTCCACACGTGCTGTGTGCAGTTGCAATAAGGAATATGCCATGTTCTGCCATCATTTCTATTATCAACCTGAAAGAGGTGAATCCTTGCTGGAAGAAAAATTAGGTTCATTCTTTGAATTACAATTAATCCAGCCTGAGAGCAAGGTATTTACAGACATTAAGTCCTTTTTCTTAGACAATGAAGCCATAAAAACATCAGGCAAGAAGAAAGAGAAACATCTGCATTGATTTTCATTGTTTAATACTCAAGAGTGAAAAAGTGTAAAATCACAAAGCTAAGACCACCACAAAAACGCAGTTTCATTGCAAATGACCAGAACACAAGCTGCCTGCAAAGTTTCACACAGCTGACATCAACAAACCCAGGTTCAACATTCTTACCGTCTTTTGAAACACCTGCTGTTCACAAACATCAGCCAGCACAGAGCTCTCGCTATCTCAACCATCTTTCTTTATGTTCTATGCTCTATTTGCTTCCTAGACCAGTGGTTTACACATTTGAAAAACAGTGCCCCACTTCTGATCTATATCAGCATAGAAATACATAGTTTTTACCCCCCTAAAATACTACTTATATTTGAAAAGCGTTTTGTTTAATCCAAACTCAGCGGTAAAGTTTTTATTTCTATTTAATGAAAAGCATAATATGAGTAAGCCTCCGAAGTGCATGCTGACTGAGGGTGTGTCACCAATCTTCTCAGCCACAGGATACAATTCTTATGCAGAAAGTGATCACCCAGGGTGAGTTAGTACACCAGGGAGTAGGTTATGTTTGCTCTCATCAGTAATTCATGTACCTACAGCCCCAATTCTGCACATGCAGCCATGGGGCCTGCAGGATGTGACTGTCCACCTAAATACACTTTGTTGTCTGAAGGCAGAATTATCCAAAAGCTATCATTATGTCTAAATGTCTCAGCTTAATGAGAACTAAGTGGAAAAAGGGTTGCTTATATTAAAACCCTTTTAAAACTTCAACCTTTGGATGTGAGGCAACTTTGTTTTCACAGCCTTTCTTCATGCAAAGGAACTGCGCCTCAAACGTTAAAATCTTTTTAACGTGATGCTAATGCACATTTCCAGTTCTCTACAATAACCCAGCTTCCCAATAATTGATTAAAATCCTGCTCTTAAATAGAAATAGAATACACTGAACAAATTTTTCCTCCAGACAATCAAAAGAGAAATGTATCTGGGCATAACCTACTGCATCTGACAATGATGTGCAAAGGAATTTCTAAAGAGCTGTTGTTGCCTCAGTAGAAACAATACTGATTTTTAACTTTTTTTTTTAATCTTTCAGTGCTAAGGGCACCTACATTTTATGAATCATTTGCTCCTCACTGGTTTATTCTCTCACCTGACATTATAATCCTCTGAGCAGGTGAAGATAAACAGAACAGTTTTGGCATCACTGTTCCTAAGGAGCACCTCTGTCAAAGATCCCACAATGTATCAATAAATGGGCTTCACATTGTAAGTAGCTTTTTGTTGGTTGCTAAATATATTTTCTGCAGATATTCTTATATCTGTTTTACAGAGAATGGTAAGTCTTGAATAAAATTTCAAGGAAACTTACACTTATTATTTTTACCTCTGTTGCTTACTTCAGACCTGACTTCCTCCTTCACGCAGCTATTTGATACTTGAAGTACAGAATCTGATTACTGGCAGTAAGGCATCTAGCTGGAAAATTCTGGCTTATACATGACTATTAAACACAGAGATGTTGCCACCTTTAAAATCATACAGTCAACTAAGGAAACAAAAGTATAGGATGAGATTAGAAGTATTACAATAATTAACATCCTATTTATAAATGGAAGCACAAGATCTTTTCTGAGCATATAGAAATAATTTTGAAAAAAATATTATCTATTACACAGTGAACAGTATAAATAAGCTTAGATTACATGCCTTTAGTGCTTCTGCACAACTCAGTTTCCTATTCATTTTCCAGCTGTTGGTAGAACTTCCGATTTCAACAAGTGATTCCAGAAAAAATGAGGAAAACATTCAGAAAATTCTGCAGTGCAGACAAACCTCATGAGTTAATCTTTGGAACATTAATAGCTTTGTACGGTTTCAAACTTAATAACTAAGGCACACAAGGATTAAACTGTCCCATATCTGAAATAGCAGGATATGTCAGTCAGCACGGAGCTCCTCCTCAGCTTTACATTTAAATTCATAGTATAAAGCAGCAGTCAGCTTTGAGAAATCTATTTCTGTTAATAGTAAGGAATCTGAAAAGTGACTAGTCATGCCAGACAAAGATAGTCTAACTGGATTCTAATATGGATCAGCACACACAAAACTAGGCTTACATAACCACAGGAAAAAATCTGGGAGTCAGCACCCGCCGGGCTGGTGCTGCTCAGCCACCCAGAGCCAGGTGTGTGTCTGCTCTGCAGAGGTGGGACACAGTGAGTGAGTGAGTGTTTGTGTGTGTTTGTGTGTGTGCAGAAATAGCAGCTTCTCACCTCTGTTTGTTACTTCCATACATGTCCAGTATGGTATTTCTTACCCCAGTGACAATGTTCTGGCTGCTATTTTTGCTCCTGCCAGCACTGCCTGGATCAGTCCAGCCAGTGGTGCTGTGCTGGCTTCCAAGCTGAACTCATAAAGTCACTGAATTATAAAGTGAAATTATGTCCTTCATTCAACCAATGTGCAATCCAAGTGAAATTAGCTTATTTGCAAACAATTTAAGTAGAAGGCAACTTTGGCCTGAGGCATGTGTTACATTCAGAGGAAAAAAAAAGAAAAGGAAGAAAAAAATAAATTCAAATCTCAGGTTGGGTTGCAGGGGGAGTGATTGAAAAGGACATCTTGTTTGTAAACAAAGGGTTATCTGGGAATGAGCTGACACACAATGATCATAAGTGTCATGAATGTCATTTGTAAAAGTTTCCTTCTAACAGGACACATATCAGCTAATTTCACTGTGTTAGGAAATTAGGCACTATGTATTCATGTTTGACATTTCACACTTACCTTTAGCAATACCTAGTAATAGGTAACCCATAAACTGAAAAATAAGTTGAGGTTACTAATGTGCACAGGCACTGAATCTGTAAGGAGTTCTCCTTAACTCAGTGGGAACACTATCCAGTCTACTTTTTAAACGTGTTTTCTTTTTAAAGATATTAAATACACTACTGTCTAACCATAAAATCCACTATTTCTCACCTGGAATACTGTGAGAAATTCTTCCCTCAGTGTTACCTCTTTCTTTTTTGCACTGCATTCAAGCTATACAAATAATATCACTTTTGTCAATTCTTGCTACGCTTAGTTTGATCCTATAGGATCATATTTAATCTTATAGTTTTAATAACTGTCTCTTATAACATATTCATTAGGTATTGCATCTAAGTACACAGAAATGGAACTGAAAATCAGCTACTACCACTCATTATTCTCATATTCTATTAAATTTGTGGTTAGTAGCTTGAGATTTAAATAGAATTGCATAGTAATATTGTAGTAACCAAGTACAATACAGTATTAAGAAAAAATAATAACTTGTAAAGTCCTATTCAAGCACACATTTAGTAGTTGATGTGCTATAAAACAAACGAAAAAAAAATAGAATCCTTTCAATTCCCCAGTAGCAAATTCCTGTTTCTATGGGTGGAAAAATCTGAAAATACTAGACACAGAACTCTGAGGAAAAAATATTAATAGCATGATCTCTCCCAAAAATAAAATTTCCAATAAAATAAAATGTGCTGAATAGAGGCTTAAATCCAATACCTCTCAGTCCACTATTAATAATCTAAATAGTTTGAGTGTTTCTCCATCCCTTCTTTTTCTTTGAAAAAAGGAGAATAAAAAATACATATAAACAAATTGCTACGTAGGCTTCCTCACAGAGTCCTTTCAGAACCACTGTCCATCATTATCATTATCCTCATCGTCTTCCTCCTCATGGTCCAGGTAGACAAAAGCGACTTTCTTCCCTTCAGAAGTATCCGACCTTTGGTCGACCGTTCTTTGCAACTGCACAGTTTTATCAAAAAATGACTGTTCCACCACCTTTTCACCCTGATCTTGGGAAAAACTGGAGAAAACGTAGCCACTTCTTGTATTTTCATTTTCTGCAAGCTGGTCGCTTTCAACGATGACCTGCGGCTGACCAATGGAAGGGTCTTGTTTGTTGGACGCCAGCATTGCCACTTGCTGTTCTCCGCTCTTCACTGCAGATATTCCACCCAGATTGGAAACATCCATTTGGAAAGTGTAAGCTGTTTCCCTGGAGCCTACTTTAATATGCTTCACAGACCTGCTGCTCTCAGACGACTCTGCTGTTTGTGAAAGATCTTCCACCACTCCAGCAATGGGTCCTGTGAAGATTATTTCCTCAGCTTGAGTTCCTGCAGGACTTATTTTAACGTGCCTGAAAGCTCTTGAGCCTCCTGAAAGGGTCTGATCTTCCAGTTCAGTGATTTCTGTGTGCTCAGAGACGGGCCCCTGGTAGACAATCTCTTCAGCTGTCATAAAGCCCTGGGGACCCAGCTGGATTTGTCTGACTGAACTTTCTGCCTGTGAGAAGTCCCTCGTGCTGCTGACCTCCACTTTACCGGAGATGGGTCCTTCAAAAATAACATGCTCAGTATGAACCTCCTTTGGGCCCAACCTGAAGTGCCTCATTGATCTGCTGACATCAACAGTCCCTTCAGCCTGGGAAAGGCCATCTGAGCTATTGAGCGCCAGGGAGTCTGAACCCGACCCCTCAAAAGAGACTTCTTCAGTCACTTGCCTTGATCCTACTGTGACACGTCTTGTGGCCCTGCTGAAGTCTGTTGAAACCTTCTGAGAAATATTTCCAGAATCAATCTCTTCTACAATTGTAGTAATGGGGCCTGTATAAATGACTTGTTCTGTGGTTTGGATTTCCTGGGGGCCCAGTTTAAAATGCTTCACAGATTGGCTGAATTCTGATGATCCCTCTCTCTGAACAAGATCTTCTGTAGCACTGAGCTCCAGCGTTTCAGAACCAGGCCCTTCATACAGGACCTGCTCAAACCTCTGGACTTCTGCTGGGCCAACCCTGACACGCCTCTGGGACTTGGTCTCATCAGCTGATTGTGATGAGTAAGAGGCTTCTCCATAATCCGCAGTTTCCGAAACCGAACTGTCATAAACAACTCTTTCAGCGGTGTGATAGCCAGTGCCCCCGCTCCGCCTTGTCGTGGATGAGCTGTAGATCTCTTGGTCAGCCAAAGGAGTGTATTTATCACTGTGGGAAGAAACATCTACTTCTATATTGCTCCTATCCAAGCTCTCTTTCTTCAGGGAGTGTATTGTTGCCTTCTCCTTCTCACTTGTGATTACTTCACCAAGCTGATCTACATCAAATTCATCAGTATTAAGGGTCTGGGACAGATTGACTTCAGCAACAATTGTCACCAAGCCCCCCTCCTCTTTCTGATCAACTTTTTTGATATCAAATGCCAAGTTACTAGCGTCAACTTTGTTGTCTTTTGTTAATGCAGAGAGTTCCTCTTTCACACTTTCTGGGAGACTGCCCTCCAACTGCTCCAAAGCTTCTTTCAATTGATGCTTAGGGTCCTTCGTTTCCTTGGATAAAAGCCCTTTTATCGAAGTCTGAAATTCATGGGGAATTTTAATTTCTTTTTCAATAACAATGGACTCAACATGGGATCTTTCACCTTCAGGATGCTCTTTTAAAATATGGGCACTTGCTTCCTCCCCTACCACTCTATAGGTTTCTTCTGGAGAGCTGACACCTTCCTCTCTCTTACTTTGTGTGCCTTGCAAAAATTCATCTTGCCAAGAATATTTAATAGTTGATTCTTCTTCAATATGAATTTGCCCATATACTGAGTCATCGTCTTTTTCATTAATAATAGGATGATCATCGGGAACAGATACAAAATATTTCTGTTCAATAGGTGAGTCATCTCCCTCGGTTACTTCTTCCACACGAGTGAAGCTCTCATGGCGCGGTTTCTTCTTTTTGACATCTTCATACGTGAAGGTGATGTTTTGTTCCTCTTCACCGTAACGCCTCTCTCTCTCAGGGAATGAATCCTCCACTTCTTCTACTTGAAAAGGTGTTGAAAAATCAGTCCTGTCATCGGTGGTATAATCCAGTGGCTCCTCTACAATCTCCACATTCACAGACACGTTCTTTCCGCTCTCACTTCCTTTCAGGCCGTGATGTACAATATCCTCTATCTCCTCTTTGGAAGGAGTTCCCTCAACGCCCTCTCGAATCACTTTTCTAACATCCCGGTTTGATAGATGTCCTAAGTCACCTTTATCAGAAATATCTATGTCTTCTTGAACTTGGGACTGCACTGTGAACTTAGTCTTTATTTTCCCTTCGTCTTCTTGTTCTTTCTTATTAAAATAGGTCACTTTGGTGTCTGTTGACATCTGTGAACTAGAAGACTGTGTGAAACTTTTAAGAATGTCAGTAACAATATTCTCTGCTATGCTTTCAGTTGGCAGAGTTCCCATTTTATGGCTTCCATCCCTAATTTGCTCTTCACCTTCCAGACTGGACTCTGCTTCTGAAATCCTCACTTGGCGAGTTTCAGCAGACTGAGTTACATGGTCATCTGTTTCTCTTCCTATGGAAGTTTTAACTCCTTGTATTCGTATTTCTTTATTTCTCTGGGGTCCTTTGTCAGAAGCAGGCCTTTCAACACTGATTGGCACCTCAATGACTTCTTGGCTTCTTGATTCTGAGGTCACAGTTGCATCTTTTTTGCTTGATTCACTTTTCAAAGTTCTTGCAGCAGAAATATCACTTGCTGTTACCCTCTGGCTAACTCCCTCACGGATGTATTTTTTCTGCTCAGTCTTCCTCCCAAAATCGACACTTTCATCTATAAAAGATTTCTCATCTGTTTTCTTTTTCTCGTCCTTTGTTTGTTTCTCCAGCTTATCTTTCAGCAGAGACGTCTTCTCTTCAGGTCGTTTGCCGTCTTCTCTTCTGTCTTTTAATGTGGTCCGAGTTTCAATTATAGTTTCTTCATATTTAGATGGTTTTGCATTGGTAATCAGCTCATAAGCCGGAAATCTAGTGAAGCCTGGTTTTGTTCTTGTATTTTCAGTGTCAGGCTTGTGGTCCTTGTCTGATCTTTCAGCATGTGCTGATTTTTTTGAAAAAGATACTGTGGATGAAGTTGTAACTTCTGTTTTCTTTCTTTCTGGAATCTTCTTTTGCTGCATTTCAGTGCTTCTCCAGCTACTGTAGTCTGGAGTAAATGTTCTTAGTTCTTTGTGGTCTGTTACAATTCTTTCATCCTTTGTGACAGTTGTTGAAGGGCGATACGTTGAACCAAGTAGATCCCTTCCAAAAGTTCTTCCACCCGTTGTTGTATGTGATCCAGCCTGTGTGGAGTGAGCTGAGTAATGTGCAGAACTGCTCATATTTGTCACTGGCATTCTGTGCCTCATATCAGTGATCCTGACAGCTGGTGAAGCTTTATTTCTATTTCTTTCTTGATAAGTAGAGTAAATATCAGTGTAGTTATATGAAGTGTTTATAATATCTGCAAGAAAAGCACAGGTGACCAAGCATTAAAATAATGGCTTCTATCTAAAATAGTATCAAATAGAGGGCACAAACTAAGAAAATTTGTACGACGTTTTTCTAAAGAAATAATGTCTTCATTTTCGTACAGAAGCTTCATTTTCAGTGGAGCTTTGTAAAGGCATTTCTGTAGGTTTTGCCTGTTAATTAAGCCTGTGCATAAATTAGATTAAAATTGAAAGCAAAGCTTTTTGCCAAGTTGCAAGATCTTGCTAATTTTACCTGTTGTGCACTACTGGGTATTGTGGCATTTATTTACGAATTATGCTTTTTGTATTTATACTGATGTTCATTTACAACTTCTTATTAAATAATATATGCTAATATTGTAGGCTGGGTTTTTTGCTTCATTAGCCTAAGTGGCCTGAAGTTTCTCAGTTCCTACTGACATTTAATGGGACACCTGCCACCACATACTAGAAACTGCAAACACAAATACAACCCTTAATAGCCACACAACAAAGCACAACAAGCGAGACAAATAAAGAACCTTTTAGGCTCTACTTATAGAAATTAATACAATGTACCAGGAATGTCTGACAGTTAAGACCAACCAGTACTGCACCACTCATATCTCCCACTCCTGAAAACCTACCACATCTCCCCTGACTTTTGGTAGTGTTTCCTATATTATTTCTGTAATTACTCCTGTAATTCCTTCCCCATTCTGTGAATACGCCTGAGCACGGTCTGCAGAAGGACTGGCTAGCCCAGATGCAAACTGTGCTGTCCAGATCCAGGCACAATGCTCACAATTTAACAGCACAGGCATATCTGTGTGAGCATTTCAGCCTAGGCCTGAGCCTTCTGAATTTCCTGCTACAGACACAGCCTTCCAATGTCTTCTGGGACTACAGTAATGACCCCACATTGTTAAACTCATGAGTATTATCCAGATTCATTCTGTTATTAATTACAACGGCCATAGCAGCCAAAGTGAAGGTCCATCTTATCTAAAATCCTGTTTGCAGGGACCAAGAGTAGATACACAGGGAAGAACATAAGAACAGGGCAAGTAAATAGTGATACTTCCCTTGTATACTCTCACAGCCTCCAGAGATTTGCAGCTCCTAAGATAGAAATGGTATCTTTATGTTTAGTAAGTCTTTGATTTGTCTTTCATTACTCTGCTAAAATATCTCTTTAAACCCACGTGAACTTTTTAACACTCACAGTGCCTCAGGGATGATGAACTCCATGGTTTTAACTACATGTTCTGTTAAACACCTCTTGCTTTATACTTCTAAACTCTCTTAAGACCTATGGGCATCCAAAAGTTCTTTGGAGCTATGGAACATCACTCCCTACGTTCTCCACTCAAGCCATGATTATATAAGGTGTCTCATACAGAAGAGCAATATGTTGATTTAAAATATTAACACTCAAAACTGATTCAATATTCACTTTGCAATACACCCATAAAAATGTACCTCAGGAACACTATAACATAATAATATTTCCAGTTATATTTAATTTCATTCAAAATTGGTTTTTTAATTTTGTATTTTACCTTGAGGCAATTTCCCTGCGTGCTCTTCTCTCCATATAATCCACGGCTTGCTCTCCCCTTCTAACAAAGCTCTGCAAAACACAAAGGGCATTTCATTAAACTACTAGGAAGGATAAGCATAATATTTTACATTTGTAAGTCTTAGAAATTGAAACAATGATCCTGCAGTTGACACATTCCACTAGACCAGGTTGCTCCAAGCTCCGTCCAACCTCGCTTGGAACACTTCCAGGGATGGGGCAGCTACAGCGTCTCTGGGCAAGATGTTTTATAAAGAAAAGGCAAACATGAAAAAAAATATTTGCAGCAACCTTCCTGTTTGTAACAGAGTAGTAAAGGTGGTGTTGCAGTGTGATATGAGGGAACTGTTACAGCAGGATTTGCAAGCTCTATCCTTTTCAAATGAAAAATGAAGGAAAGTATAATTTCTACTGTCAAACAGAGTGCTGGAGGAAACAATTTACAGTGTTAAATTAACTATTCTTAGTTCCTATCCAATTGGAAATCAGCACAACACACTTCAGAAAAAGAGACTAGGAAAAGTCTCTGTGACAGAAACTGCTGGGTTTCTTTTAACGACATCTCTGTCTGTCCCTGTCCCTCAGCCCTCCTTTCTGGCAGGGACACTCCAACAGCTCCCAAGCTTCCAGGAAGTGCTTTTCCAGCAGCCTGGAAATGCTGCATCAGGTTCTTTCCCCGTGCAAGGGAATGTTACAGTCAGCACAGTAACTTGGGTGGGTTTATGCTCACTTCTACCAGCCCGTTACTCGTTTCAGCATTTCTGGGTTTGAGAATGCCAGATGTTTTGCACTGATAAGACACAGCTGCAACATCAAAGCTGTCAAGAGTAAGGCTGGAGGACTGTGATAGCCAAGGCTTCTGACTCCCTGGAGCAGGAGCTGAAAGCCATTTAGGATTGGGGTATAAACACTTCTGCTTGACTTCTATGTCAAAATTAACAAAGCAGATGTTTTAAGCATCACCTGTACATTTCATACTTCCCAGGATTGATCACTTTGGCGTTAGCAAGGTTTTCTTTGCCATCACAGATTTGTCTAGATCCAGAAGAAAAGCCAGCTTAGAACTACCTAAAACAGGCTCAGATGGGCATCTTTCCTTCTCTTTTGTGAGTCAAAAAAACCCACAGTAAAAGCAATTTATCTTTCTCCATGTTAAGAGAACCTTCGTAGGAATTAGATTCCTTCAACACATATAATGTTCCCAAGACCAAACATCTGATCTGATGAAGCCAGTGAGTGCCAAATAAATTGCTCTGACAGACATGCCAGAGAAGCTGCTGGTGACGCTGCAGAAACACATCCAGGAGCTGGCAGTGAAAGTGTTAACCATGATGAAGGAAAGAAGGAATGTGGGGGGTTTGACTAAGGATTTCTGGCTGCTGTTAAAAACAACAGTTGTTCAGTTGCTGCAGCAACGTATGAAGTCACTAAAAATAAGTTCCAGGAGGTAACTGTATATGGCAAAGGGCAGCAGCCCACAGAAAAGCTGGACCTGAAATATTACTACTGAAAGTGAAAGGCAGAGCTTCCTGAAACCTCTGTAAAACTGGACAGTGAATCAGTGTTTTACTGGACACGCTTCGTAATAGGTATGTCCTCACGATTATCAGAAAACCAAGAAAATGTTAAACTGAGCTTGGCTTAATAAACTGGCACGAGAAAGTGCAGCGTAATGTACTGAGCCACCAAACTCAGTTTGTGCTTCTCAGCTTGACCATAGCTTGAGTTTATGCAAGTCATTTTGCTTCTCTATTTCTCTGCATCCGTTCCTAATAATAACCTCTTGGTGGTGAGGTCTGCTTTTAAACTTAAACTGCCTGAAGAATGAATTCCAACTGTATGAACTTTTAAGCACTCACAGTAATAATAAAAAAAACATTCCTCCAAGCAGCACTCTTCTAAAAAAATAACCATGTCAGCTACTCCCTGGAAATCAGGTCCCAAACGACATATACTCCCATCTTGTTAACACTTAAATTAAGTGTTACCAGAAAATAATCCAACTGCACCCTTAGCTCATCTCATTATTAATGTCATTTATCTAAAGTTAGCAGGGACCAGGCTGTGCTGGATGACAACAGAAATAACCGGTCCATGAAAGCAGGAAGAGGAGATAAAGTGGTTGGGGTGGGGAGAGAGAACAAAAGGATGAAGTGCAAATGTTATTATGGTCATTCAGGATAGCAATTACTTTGTTTCAACTATAGAAACCCAAAATCTCAGATGGGGCAGCTGGCCTGCAGGCCGTAAAAATCCATCCTCTGTATCCTGGGTATTTGCTAAGGAGTTACAAAAAACCCCCCACCTCTCCAGGAAGGGGGATCAAGGCCACTCCACATCCTTTTTCCATCACAGGATGGGAGGACGAGGAGTGTGAAGAACAGCAGGTAACTGCATGTTAAATTCCCTGGGTTCTCAAAATAAAACCAATACAAGACTAGGATCTATTGGATGGTACAAGTCATGAACAGGAAATAATGAGACTGACTGAAAAAGCTGTGGTGAGTAGCTCAGAGGACCTTAATGCTGGCGATGATTCTGTGAGAGGAAGGCATGGAAACGGTCAGAAGTGCTGATGGAAGAACACAACTGGAAAGCCCACCTGGCAAGTGTGTTCAGAGATCCTAAAAATGATCACGCAAATAAAAAAGAAAAAAACTTGTGTAGCCTTTGGTGCTTCAGAATGCAGGGTGGTAACCTGAACAGAACACTTGCATGACACTGGAATTTCAAAGTGAAATATTTTACCCTACAACAACAACATATTTTAGAGAGGACAGAAAACCTCCTGAACCTATTGGAACAGGCTCTGGGCAGCCTCTGCTATGTGAAGAGAAGTTTCTGCTAGCTAAGGAGAAGAATTCTGATCCTAGACAGGTTTTCTAACTCCTTTTAAAATCAAGAGTTTGTACAGAGTGACTAATTCACCACTTCTTTCTGGAAATAAAACTTAAGCATAGTCTAAGTAGCTGTGGTTTTGCAAGGTTCCAAGGACACAGAACAAAACTGTGAGACACTTGATAAATATTTACTTCAACAGTGAGAAAAGGGTTTAGGAATGAAGATTCCCATGAGGTGTAACTTCAAAAAGTCACATAAGACACATATTTCACTTCCTGAGTGAATCTCGGCTCCCAGAGCAGGAAGGGTGAGCAGAATCAGAGAGGAAATACACTTGGACCTTAAGGAAGGGTGTTCCTTGCAACAATGATTCTTCTTCCCACTCCAGGAGCAGCGGTGACTAATGGAAAGAACTGACCTTAAAACAGAACTGTAGGAGTTGTAAAACAAAGAGAAAACACAGGGTGGGAGGCACAAAGAAGGCTCCAAGACCAGCTACCACACCCTTAACCTATAAGGCTAGGAGGAGAGGAAATGTCAGGGCCTTCATGGGAACCTCTCCATTGAAAGTTCAGGATGTTGGACTGAGTGTGAATAGGTGCCTTTTGTTTCCAGTATGCATAAGCAAGGGCACATGCCAGCACCCTCTGTGAAAACCAGCTGAAGCTGGGTTCACATGCCCTGTTTTTCACAGGTGAAAAGACCTGGGAGAGGAACAGGATTGAAAAAGTACATGAATGAGCTGTCCAGAGTTCTCCTACTTAACTTTACTGACTGGGTCCCTTCCAGAGCAGGGCTGATAGAGACACACAAGAAGAAAGGAACTATCTTCTTGAATAAAGCAGAAATAAGAGAAACCAGAATAGGTAAAACTGCATAACTGCAAAAACACAGAACAATCACTTTCCATCTTCTGATATTTTAAAAGAATTTTGTTTGCTAGCATTAGCATGTTTTTTGATCTGTAGCAAGGCTCATTCTCTGTTCTCATCTAATAGATCATCTTCAGTGGGCAGATGCTCATTTTTCCACTGACATCTGCCTTGCCAAGGCCATCAGTGATGCAAGTTGTACTCACTACCATCAGATGAAGAAACTCTACAGATTAAAGAGCTTCTTAACTGGAACACAAACACAGCACCAGGTGACGCTGAACTGTTCTCCTTTCATTAACCAGGGCAGGGAATGCTTAGACAAACCAATAATGCTCAGATAATCAGTGATAAAACTCCAGAGAAATTCCAGAATTTCATGGGCTTACAAGGTTTTCAAACAACTGAATATCTGGGCATTATCATTCCTAGTTTTGGATGAACACTAATCATCAAAACAACTCTGATAATTCTATTATTGTGACAGTGCTAATCCTGTTTTGCAGATGAATAAACCGAGGGAGAAAGTTTAACGGCAACAGTGAAAGTCAACAACAGAGCTGGGATTAAATTCAGAAGACTCATGTATTTTAGCAAAGTTAACAGAATTAACACACACAGATAAGGATCACAACTGACTACCACTTCCACAGTAATGCTCCAGACACTACTGGCTTTCCAAGGATCACAGGGATCCCAGTCCACCAACAAACATCAAGGTACTGTCACTTATCACTTGTTCCACACTATTTGTGATTCCATCTCATCCAGAAACCAGCCTTGGTCTGTGCCTCCTTGCAGACATTCTCAAGGCATCTTGAACAGACTGTTGTTGCTCTTTCATGAAGACAGACATTCTCTGCTCACTAGTCTTTATCAAGCAACTCAGAAGTTACTCTTTCAAATTTCTTGTATTTTCAGTTACAAAATTAAATTTCATACGTATCAGTGGATTGATAGTCCACATGTTTTAGTCTATACACCTCACTCATAATTCAGACGGTGCTATCTTTATCCAGACTTAATGGTTCACACTCAGGACATAGAAGCATAGACCATATTTAACTGGAAATACCCCTGTCTATTTACGCAGGTTGGATATGAATAATATACCAAATGTAGACAAGGTAATGACAGAGGCAGCCTCCTTAAAAAATACAGAGGTAGCCTGACATTAAATTTTTGCAAATGATCCCTTTGCTCAATAAGAATTGCACATGTCTGTATTTGGAGATCAATATCTCAGTGAAATCTGTTGAAAATATTGTGCTATAAGTATAAAAAACACATGATCTTTATAATAAGGAAGGATCTTCCTTCAGTTCATCGTTTTTGGGTTGTTAAGGATTTTTTTCACGGCAAATCAGTTTTATGCCACGTACATCATGATTCTCCAGACAGGAGAATTACTCTGGCTTTTCAACCCCACAGCTACTTAGTGGCTAGAGATGTACAGTCCTGAAGATTCATTAGCAGAGATGTTGCTTGGTGTTATCTCCCACTTGATCTAAACATGTTTTCATAACCAATCAAGGATGGAGAAAGCCAGGACTTAATCAAACAGACTTTTCTGCTTTGTTCCCGCTATCCTACAACTGAAACAAGGATGGGGAATTCACTGCTTACATCCATGCTGCAGGTGGTCACTAACCAACATATTTAAACAATGAAATGCACCATGTAAGTTGATGGCAACTACATAATCTCAAGTTTTATTGATTGCAATTTAGGGATATTGTCTCCTCAGCTGGTAACCAAACATTGCCCCAAAAATTCCCATCAATCGGATATCCAGCTGACCAGGACTAAGAAGGTTTCTTACATACCACTATATTTGTACCAAGTTAATAGGATTCCTATGGATTATATCGGCTTTAGAGCCTTGAGACTCCCAAAGTCGCTGTCTATATTTTAAATGCTGGAAAGAGGATGAATGGGGCTCCCATATCTATAAAAAAGGATTTAAATTATCCTCTGTCTAGACAATATAGTGTGACCACAAATCTTACCTGTAGGTTTCAATTTCAAGGATAAGGCCTGCTTTCACCTGCAGGAGTTCTTGGTAGTCCCTCAGGTAATCCGTGATTGACATGGTCAGGAACTGCTTTTCTTCTTCCAGGGCGTCAATTATTCTCTGAACAGAAACAAATTATTTTTAGTTCTGAAAGAACATAAAAATCTGTACACTTGAATGCCTTAAAACATAACATTTTTAATTTTAAAAAAATCTGACACAAAAATACATCAATGTTCTGTCACTTCAGAAGAAATCAGCTCTACAACCTCCTCACATACAATCTAAAATACATTGTTCCTGAAACAAGCTTTATGCTAAGTTCATTTTATGCCTTAGTAAGCTGGGTAAATATTTCAGTAAAACCCATTCAGATGCCCTGTACAAAAATTATTAAGCACGCATAGCAAGGAAAATACACTTCTTTATAAATGTGACTTAAATGTGACTCATTTGGTCATTTTACGACAAGCTTAAATCACACTTGAAATCAGAAATTTCAGCAACTCCTTTGCCATGAGAAGCTTATCAGTATTTTCAGTTCCACAGAGGGGTGGGTCCAAACCAGCTCTGGAATTAGAGCATCTGAAGATATCCACAGTGCCCACAAGGTGAAGGATGAACCTCCAGTGGTTCTTTAACTTTCTACAGTATTTGGGTACCTGCTGTGAGTTCCACCCAGCTCTGTCCTAGTTGCAGCTCAGAAGATTGAAAAGGGATTGCTCATTTTCATCTCAATAACTAAATATGACCTTATACAACACAACTAAATACATAAGGTTGTATATATTTCCAGTAAATGGCATAAGGAAGAAAAGAACAGAGTAAAAAGTGCTTTAATCACTGGTGTTACCTCTCACATGAAGGGTAAACTGTCATTTATATACATATTTGTACTAAATCTAACCTTGCTAACTAAAATGCTATAGATTGCACTTTGTTCTGGGGGATGGGAAGACAGAAACTAAATATCAACAAAGGCCCAATTCTGTTTTGTTCACATCACTCTGCACTATGCAGGGACTCTGAAATGTCATTTACAGAGAAAAACCTCATACACACGTGCAACACTGAACAGGAATTCACAACAGTGTATTTTAGATTGAATCCTAACAACTGCTTTGCAGTCAAACTAGAAAATCAAGGTACTAATAGCCTAACTTTAAAAAATTCAAAATACATCACTTATATGCAGCAAGTGCTCCAGTATCACAGTCTGAACAACAGCATAAAAATAAAGATACAGCGGGGGACTCTGCTGTTAATGCCAGCATGATGTGCTAGGCAGAAGTAAGAACTAAGAATATAAAGTGCTGGTATGTCAAACATTAATAGTTTTGGGTTTTTTTCAATAAAACTAAAAACAAAGCTCTATGAAGGAAGCTGCCTATATTTGCCTCTACACGTGGGTCCAGTTCTTTATATAACACATTCATGTTCCTTCATTTGCCTTTGCAGCTCTTGCTAAATGATTACACTGATGTTTCCCTTGACATGCCAGTCCTTGCCTACAGCTTTCAGTGTACTTCAGATTGCCTTTTTATAGCAGAAGACAAATCATATCTGAAACAGCACCACAAACCACCCAACAGCCTCCTGCAGACCCCAGCAGAGGTACCATCCTGTGGCCATGCAGACCTTTAGCAGCTCTGAGGTAACAATCCTGTTCAAGAACAGCACAGATACAACGGAAAATCCCAAGGTGAGAAAGGAAGAAAAGTACAAGGCCTTGCTTTTAAAAGGAAAGGTCTTTCCAGCAAGAATGGCTGGGGTGCAACCAGGAGTCAGCAGAAGGTACAGAAGAAAACCAATCCCTAAGAGCTCTAATACAAAAATTAAATGATTCAGATATTTCTTGCCTCCCCAGTAAAACACAGAGTAACCTATACATGTGCATGCATTTCTTAGAAAGAGCTTTACAATGCTGCAGTCCCAGAAAAATCCGTACAGGAAATTTCTACACTGGAGTACAGAGTGTGGGGAGCTCTGAAAGGCTGGGGCTGTTCAAACCTATCTAAAAACACAGGAGCTTCAGTCCCTCACTCTCAAGTTCTCTAGTCTGGGTTTGAAAAGCCACCTAGATTCTACCCACTGGGTTTGGAGAGCACTGGGAATCCAAGAGTTTGAGTTAATGATTACCATAAGGGGCCACATAACTCAGCCAGCTGTGCAATAGTTCCAAAGGAATTCATTCCAGCGGGAGCAGACACTCTATAGACTGGATGGCAGACAGCCAGACATCCAGCCCTCCATCACTGATGCTCAAGCATGAAGAAGAGGACAACTGGTCTCAAGTCCTGTCTCCAAGCATGCCAAAAAGTACATAAAGCAATCCATCAAAGTTCAGGAGACTGCAAGCCAACAAAACCATTAAGGTAACCAGTACTTGGCAAATCTTGTGTTTTCTTCACACAGGACTCTTTTGGAAAGATCTGTTTCCCAGCCACATCAATCACACGCCCCCAAATCCCAGTGATGTCCTGCTAGGACTAAGTAACAGAATAGAAACTGTTTTCTCGCCCTTCCTATGTTCCTTTCCAGGTAGCACTGGGAAATTTTAGAAGGGCAGTAGTGGGGAAAGAATTTACTTGGGTTGTCCAAGCTGTACCTATTGAGGAAATAAAGAGAGGATTCCAGGCCCCAGCCCTTTCCGTCTGGTACTATTTATTGATCTCATAGCTCATTCAGCAGCTCAGCAGGGGGGGAACTCACACTGAACTTGGCTGGCTCGAAACTGGTACACAGAAAAAGGCACATGACATATGGACATTAAATGTTCATTTGACAAGATGTTTTCTCCTTCTCTGGAGCTCACAACACTGACACAGGAACTGATCCTAAACCCACTCTATCAGTGAAAAATATCTGCCTTGTTTCAGAGCAGCAGGATGGGCCATGGATGGTTTTACATCCAAATAATACAGGGTTTTCAACTCACCAGGAGTTTTTGCATCAGTGTTCTCATAGCACACAGCTAAAATTATGGAAGTAAGAGACCTACTGAGTTCATCCCTTTAGCACGCAGGACCAGTGAAAATTTTCCAGTGTATGATTTACTGCTTGCCTGGTTCAGCTACATTGTAACTCCAAATACTTATTTCTATTTAACAGTGCTGAAAGCTTCACTGAGGATAAGGGCAGTTCAGGAGGCAAAGATGAACATATAAGGCAACTGGATGATATATGGAAAATGTGAATAAATCTAATTGCCATTGCAGCTGCAGTGAACAATAATAACTTGACTTTAATCTGTACATACATATCATTTCTGTGTGACACTCTACAATAAATAAGCATGGAATTGATGTGCTTTAAAGAGTAGTTTAAAGCCCATGCTGAACATACTTTAGCCAGTAAAAGAAATAAGTGAGGAAAAAAAAAGCTTTGACCACAAGAACGAAACCTGAAACAGCTGCTCCTATGCATTCTATAATTTTTCTTCCTGGATATAAGCAAAACATTTTATTTCTCATGTACAGGAGACTGGCAACTGCAAAAAGGCCTTTCTCATTAAAACTCAAGCATAAGACCATTCAGAATTAATAAACCTTATGATATCTTTGAATACATATCTAGGTAATATTTAATTTCTGGTGATAATGGTCAGACATTTTCAACACTTTTTTCTTCTTCTTGTATTACTAAGATTTGAAACTAGTTTTCCTGTAAAATCTAAAGATGCCAAATGTTCATGAGAGTTATAGAGAAGTCTGTGATGTTAGTACCAAAATAATCCATTTTGGAGCATTGCATCAGGACAATTCAAGGGCATCCATTGATTATCTGACTTCAACAACAGATTGCTGTCGTCTACAGTGGGTTGCTCCAATTGCTCTTCTGAATAAAATTTTAAAAATACAACCAGATACAGAGATAACTGGTTTAAAGACACCTTGCTGAGCTGAAAAAGTTAAATAAAAGCCATTTTAACTGGCTTTAGAAGAAAAACTTGGGCATGGATAGCAAGATATACAAAATGCTCTCTTTACTCCATATTTAGAGGTTTTCAGTTTGAGCAATGATGACTTTCATTATAAATCCCTAATAAAAATATAGACAGCAAGGAGGCCATATTTTGGAAATCAAAGAAACTTTAAATATAAAATGGAAAAAAAATGAAGAGGTTTCTTTCTTCTTTGCATTTTCACCTGGTTTTGACTGTTGGGTAGATCTAATTAATAAGAGATTTACATACAGCATCTTCTAGAGCTTTGGAAATGTTTACATATGTGATTGGAAGAATGAATTGTCCTGTCAAAAATGGAAAAAAAATATTTAAAAGTTAAGAGCCTTTCTGATTCCTTCTTACATACCTAATCTGTCTCAGTTCACAGCATCTGCAAACTATGCAACTTCCAAACAATCTAGCAGAGTACAAAAACCAGACACACACACAGCAACAGGTCCCAGTCCCTTCCCAGTTGCCAACATCTCCATAATCTACCAGGGCTGCTGGACACAAAGCTGGACAAAGCACACGAGGTTCAGGCACACACCGAGCTCCAGCAGGGTGTTAATAAAGGGTCTAACAGTGAACAAAAGAAATGTTGCCCTCAGGAAAGGGATCGATGGGCTGCATGATCTAATATGTGCTCTCCACTCCGAGCTGGATGAGCGGATACTCCGGTGTTCCGGCAGGAGCTGATCCCTTCCCACGCACAGGGGGATTGCACATTACACCAAACATCATCCTGACAGCAAACAAATCCTCAGCTGCAGATGCTGTAACCCGCTGTTTGTCAACACCAACATCCACCTCCAACATTTTCTTGCCTTTAAACAATTCAAAGTTTTCTTAACTACGCTGGGAACCACAAGCTCTTCCCAAGGCTCAAGGAATGTGTGTAAAACAGGAAGAAATTTCAGGTTATTTCTCTGATTGAGACAGGCCACCCTCAAAGCCTCAGGCTGGACGGGATGAGCCGCGTCCCACGGCCCCGGCACTCGGTTCACTTGCTCCCAGGGACTGCTCCGTGTCCCAAGCTCTCCTGCCAACCCTGCCAGGAGCCCTGGCAAGCGCGTGTGCCAGCTCCATGCTCTTGGGCACTTGCCGAGGGCAGGTTGGGAAGGGAGCACCTGTCACCGGGATGATGTCCTCAGGGTCACTTCTGATTCACACCCTTCGCGCCCAGCTCTCCCCAGAGTCCCCGATGGGCTCCAAGGGACTCCCCGCCCCACACAGAGAAGGGCTCGGCAGCAAAAGGCTCCTGCTGGGCCACCTCCTCTTCCAGCCTGGGGAAAACCCAAAGCCCTAGACCACACCGAGTCAGAGGAGTTTTAGAACCGCCCGGAGCAGAGGGAGGAGGAGGAATGGGGAAACTAGGCTCACATCGCGCGATGGACCAGAATTGAAGGTAAAACTCGAGTGGCAGAAGGAGTCTCAGGGGAACCCCAAAACAGGCACCGGGGGGCGGGAAGGCAGCGGGAGAGTCCCGGAACGGGGGGACATGTGCCACCCACCTGGTACTCCTCCAGCTCGACGCCGTGGCGGTCCTGCAGGGCCAGCAGCTCCTGCTCCAGCCGCTCCCGCAGCGCGCACAGCTCCTGGCCCTGGCGGTGGAGATCCTCCAGGTGCTGCCGGCACTGCCGGCTCTCCTCCCGCAGCAGCTCCAGGTTCTCCCGGTTGCGCTGCGCCTCCTGCTCCTGCAGCACCTGGATCTGCTCCTGGTAGCGCAGCAGGGTCTCCTGGCAGCTCTGGCTGAGCAGCATCTCGTAGGTCTCCTCCAGCTCCTCCAAGCTCAGCCCGGCCAAGGGGGGCGGCAAGGCGGCCAGGTTCAGCCGCAGCTCCCGCATCTCCACCGCCTCCCGCCGCTGCCGCTCCGCCATGTGCCCGTGCTCGGCCTGCAGCTCCAGCAGCAGCTCCTCCAGGGCCACGCACTCGCCCCGCAGCCGCTCCAGCAGCGCTTGCTGTCCAGCCAGCTCGGGCTCCAGGCGCCGCCGCATCCCCAGCACCTCCGCGCCCAGCGCCCGCAGCTCCTCCAGCTCCCGCCGCAGCCCGTCCCGCTCCAGCTCCGCTTCCAGCTTCGCCCGGCTCAGCTCCTCCAGCTGCATCCGCAGCCAGGCCAGCTCCTGCTCGGGCACTCGGAGCCCGATCAGCTCCTGCTCCCGCAGCTCCGCCAGTTCCCGCGCCAGAAAGCGGTTCTCCTCTTCCAGCTCCCGCACGCGGGTCACGAAGACCCGCAGGCGGGAGTTGAGCTCCTGCAGTTCCCTCTTCTCGTCCCATCCCGCTTCCCAGCGCCGCCACATCTTGCCGGGGCCGCAGGGTCGGGGCACGGTGGCCCCGGAGCTGCGGGCGCTGCGCGGGTGCTGCGGGATGTGCGCG
This sequence comes from Rhagologus leucostigma, assembly GCA_013397725.1. NCBI lineage: Eukaryota > Metazoa > Chordata > Aves > Passeriformes > Rhagologus > Rhagologus leucostigma. The sequence goes on along the minus strand of VZTD01005508.1, from coordinate 4,882,000 downwards.
GCAGCGGGACAGACCCCGCCCCGCCCCTCAGCGCCCGCCCCGCCCCGGGCACACGGCCCCGCCCCCGGCGCCCCTCCCTGCCCCCGCCGGTGCGCTGCGGCGCCCCCTGCCGGGCTCCCGGCTGCTCCCGCCAAATTCCTGCGCGGGAACCTCGCTTGGAACACTGGAGCTGAGCCCGCCTCAGGGAGCAAAGCCCGGTTTAAGGATCCAAGACCCGCTCGGGGAGCAAAGCCGGGCTCAGGGAGCAAAGCCGGGCTCGGGGAGCAAAGCCTCTCTCAGAAAGCGAAGCCCTACTCAGGGAACAAAGCCGGGCTCGGGAAGCAAAGCCGGGCTCGGGGAGCAAAGCCAGGCTCGGGGAGCTGAGTCTCGCTCAGGGAGCAAAGCCAGGCTTGGGAAGTCAAGCTCAGAGAGCCAAATCCTGCTCGGAAAACAAAGCTCCGTTTAGTGGGGAGCCAAACCCCGCTTAGGGAGCTCCCAGCATTGCTCTCCTGATCCCCCTTCTTTGGCATCCTCATCCTCCTCCCGGCTGGGACCGCTCTGTTGGGGCTCATCTCGCGCTCCCAGCACAGCCCCGGGCGCTTTCCTCCCCACAGGGGATTTCTGGATTTACCGTTTTTGCCATCACCTGCTGCTGTTACCGCACCGTGACTGGACTTGTGTTTATATAAAATGTCGAATGCCACTTCCTAACACTACTTTTGAGTGGAACACCTCTAGTTTTGACCTCGTGTCACAACTCATAAACCTTTGCCCAGCAGAACATCTCACCTCAGGGCCGAGGTGCTCGCAGCCTGCGCGTCCCTGTGCCCGCTTCTCCCGGCCTCATTTTGCACCATATAAGGGCTGGATCCAGCTGGATCCTTTCATTGACTGCCTGGAACTCAGCGAGGAGGCAGTGAAGCATCACACCCTGTATTATCTACCAAATTAGACAAAAAAGACGAGGAGTGACTCATTTCAGCCTTTCTCATCTCCTCAGGCATTCTTCTCTCCCTCTCCCTCCCTGACACACACACATTTATATTTCACCCGGTGCTGCAGCACTGGGAGTTTTGCAGAGATTTGCTGCTTCACATAAAGCAGCACAGCTCCCACCTCTATGTTTGCCCCTCAGGACCCCTCCCAACCAAAGCTCTTGCATGGGAAGGACTGGAATTTGGCACAAGCCCCACAAAGATGGGATCAGGGCACAGATGTACCGCACTGACCTGCTCTGGGCACTGCAATCCCTTCGCTGCTCTGCCTCACCCTTCCCAAAGCCTTCCTGCAGCCCCACACCCCCCTGCCCTCAAAAAGGCCAAATTTTGGCTGCTGCTTTGCTCTCTGCTGAGTAAGTTTTCTTCTAATCTCAATAAAGCCTCCAGGATTTGAGCCTAACCAACACAGATAAATCATTGGCTTTGGCCTAAAAGTCAGCCAATTTAGCCTTGGCAGATTTGCTCCATCAGAGGTCACTGAGAAGCTGAGATTTACTAAAGGCACTTACGTTTTCTTGGCTTTGTGGTCAAAGTCAAGTCCCTTGGTGACACTCTAACACCTGCTGTTCTTTTATGAGGGAAACCACTATGCCTGTGGGAAGAGGTACCTTCCTGTGGTTTATGAGGCTTTTTTTCCTTTTGATGTCACTGTTGTCCTAAAAACCCCGAGTGACACTGACGTCCACACGGAGCTGCACTGCTGCTCTGGCCGGAGCCAGGCAGCCGGACTAAACAAGTTCCCAGGGGTCCACTGTGGGTGTCCAGCCAAATGTCCAGCTCTCAACGCCTTGTCATCTCTTACTGACAATTTCCCTGCTTTCTTGCTGCAACTGTATTCATAAATTTTTATTATATCGTCATTGAGAACAGTAGATGCTGAATCTCTGCTTTTAACTTCATTGAAAAAACACCATAAATAAATCTCTCTAGATGTGGGACAGCATTCCAGACTGGGGGATCGACTTGTCCATCGGCTGTGTGTGGTGTCTGCTAATCCTGGGCCTGGATCTGCAATTGAGCAAGGAACTCGTGGACTAGGGCAGGGAATGCTCAAAGGGGCGAAGTTTAGGCAAGTCATTTCTGAGACTGATCTTGAAGATTTGTTACTGGGTTCCAGCATTCAGTGGACCATCGAGAATCGCCTGATTGGTGCAGATGTGTGGACACCTGAAATGCCCAGTGAATCACCGGAGTCCTTCTCCCTGAAAATTTTAATGAATTCATTTGCACCTGCAGAAAAAGGGAAAGAAACCTGACCTAGTCAACCAGTGGTGAGCAAATTTAAAACTGCTAAAGGCTTTTGCTGCCACAGTTATTTCTCCTTCTCTGTGGGAAGAAACATGTTGGAGACCTTGATAGAAGGGAAAGTGAAGACCTTCAGCACTTCCAAGGTGGAGGCGTGGAGCATCCCTCTTCTCNGCTGCGGCGCCCCCTGCCGGGCTCCCGGCTGCTCCCGCCAAATTCCTGCGCGGGAATCTGAGCCCGCCTCAGGGAGCTGAGCCCGCCTCAGGGAGCAAAGCCCGGTTTAAGGATCCAAGACCCGCTCGGGGAGCAAAGCCGGGCTCAGGGAGCAAAGCCGGGCTCGGGGAGCAAAGCCTCTCTCAGAAAGCGAAGCCCTACTCAGGGAACAAAGCCGGGCTCGGGANTGTGCTTCTGTGAGGCTCCTTGTCAGCATCCTCCAAACTACGAAGTATCACCCTGGTAACTCTTAATCCTGCCTCAGCACAGCTTGTTCCGTGTGCTCTCTCATCTGAGGAGTTTAAAGGATGAAGCTGTCACTGGGGAAATGTTCTGATTCCAACATTCCTGAGACGGATTGACGCGAAGAAAACAGGGTTCATTAAAATGGTGCAAGATGTTGTGATTGCTATTTATATGAGAGTTTCAAACCAGGTTTTTGTTTACAGACAGTTCCTGCAATTAGATTGGTGGAGGAATATTCTGCTGCGGTGGGTGGGAGGGAGTGTGAAGC